>CM031568.1:3339200-3564801 GCA_018467065.1 Ephestia elutella | reverse complement strand
GATTTAAAAACGTCCCTGTTCGGTCGCCACTTTTGGCGTCGCTCGCGCGCGTCAAAAAGATATTTTTTTAATGAATTAGAGAAAAAGGAAAAATAAAGGATTGAGAATACGTTACATACACATTTGACGTTGTTTGCCGACTGACTCATGTCATCCCGGCGGAGCGAGGGTCGGCCACCCCGCCCCCGCGCGTTCCCCGCTCATAGTGACGGGGCGCTAGCAATAATATTAGTTAGGATTAGGATTTGAACTTCGCAATATTTTTCTATCGAGAAAGTTTTATGCAATCGTGTTTTTGAGAGAGTTAGTAATTAAGTTTGCTGCATTTTAATTTCAAATTCAGTTTTTCATTATTACTGATATTACAGACATTTGTAATAATCTGGCCTAGTATGGCGGGCCATACGATTCGATGATCGCCTAGCCGTTCAATAGAATTCCGGCATTTAGCAAACTTGTTCGTCGCCCCGGCATAACATTCATTGCCTAAAACCAGTTGGCTGCGAATGAGTCAGAATTAAGATATATCTTGTTAGGTCATTTTGTAACCAAAACGTAAATTGTACACTTTATAAGTATTTTTACGCAGTACTTAATTTAAAAACTGAATAGTACCTTAAACACTTTATTTCTTAATAAATCTTAACGATATATTATAAAATATCGCAATTACAAACATTTTAATTGATTTTAATTTTTACCCGGTGTAAATTAAAAATTCCTGGGAAAAAATGGGTATAAATGGATAAATTTCGAGTCTCGGAAATTTATCGGGTAAATGCCCATCTCTAATCGTGTAGCCAAATGATGATTTTGCCAATGTCAAGGTTGAGAAAGACACATTTAAAAAATCGGCGAACATACTTAAAAAAAACATACATACATCGAAACATATAAACTCCTCCTTTTTTGGGAAGTCGGTTAAGAAAAGGACAGTTGACCAGTTTTAAAAGGAGAGTAACGGAGCAGAATACTATAGATACTATAAATTTTACAAAGGAACAAATAAATATGGGTTGCTTTGCTACACACATATTCCGGCCTTTATTGTTGGTCCGGAACTCAGACGAAAGAAAACAGAACTTGAAAAGACATGACATACCTGCAAAAAATCGTGCATACATAAACCCGGCGCCGATAAAGGATTTGACACAAAGATGGCGGCCTGCGCATACTAATAATAATAGTGACAAAACTATTATTAAGTACTATCTATTATTTTTTACGTCTATGGTTCGGAAGTATTAGATCTGACCTCACTGACATTAGATCGTCAAATGATCTTATTGTTCTGAGCAAATCACTGACCAATGACAACTCAGCATTGGATCCTACGCCAAAGTGCTGACATCTGGTGTCTCTTTTTTTGAAAATCTCACTATTTTTTGAAAATACTTTCATTGAAATTCCTTGTTCTTAAGTCACGGCAAAGCAAATTTAACAGTGTTTTTCTGACATTTACACACGTCCGGCAGTTTGCCGGCCGTGTACGGCGGCGCGCCCGGCGGCCCGGTTATCCGTCTCGCTTCCACACTACCGGACGGGATGAGACGGCCTGGCTGCTCGATGAGGTCAACGACATAGTTTTCACGAAGGAGGCCTGCCGGGTAGTTTTCTACTGCTTCTTTCGCGTCCTGTAAAATGAGTTTGTTTTAATGGTTTTAAGCCGCTATCTACGAGTATGATACCTAGTTGATTTGAGATCATATTAAGCCTAACACACATGAATTAACATAACACACATGATCCCGAAAAACATTATCCTACCTACTCCTTTCGTCTGTGCTGAGGTCACAGAAAAATTAATAGTACTAACGTAAAGAACGGCCACTCACCGCCCCGCGCCCGTTTCAAATACCGCACCCACCCCGCACTTCGTTGTAGAGATCACTCGGTATTTGCCGCGTACACGCACACAATGGCACGTGTACAAACGTCATTTGCCTATGTAGTAGTCGGTTTGCGAGCATTGTATGGAGTGTCCGGGGTGTACTGTACTTACATATTATCACGCCTTTTTCCCGTGGGGGTAGGCAGAGACTAGCGATTTCCACTTGCTACGATCCTTACAGATGTCTCTTGCTTCCTCTACACTCATCACTGTGTTAGAAAATTAAAACCTTACATCGTCAGGCGCGGGCACAGCGACCTCGCACCACGCATGCGCGTAGCTGGTCCGGTACAGCGCGCACGGCAGCCCTATTCTGTCCGCTAGCACCTTGTACAGCATCGCTCGTTCTAGGGCTCCACCGTACTGCACGAAGCCTATGCCAAGCACCATGGATTTATTGGCAGTCTGGAACGAAATTTTTAAATATCATCAACGGGTACTCACTTGCTATTATGTCGGGGATTTTAAAGAACCAGCTTTATTATAGAAGTGTTGCCTCCGACTAGTGAAGCCTCGCAGCGTCACCCAACCCGCACCGCAGAGCGCCTTCCCCCTGAATCTGGTCTACCTTGGCCTTGGTCGACATGGAAGTCTATAAACAGACACAAGTCGGCCGAAGCAAAGGAAATATGTCCAGGTATAGGGGAATACAGCTCGGAAACCGCTTGCCAGTGTGGTGCCTCTCCTCAGACTGTGACGTGGGAATTTGGATAAAAAGTACCTTACTACTACCTATTCCTAGTATTTTTCTACCCGTCCCGTGTACCAAATTTCATTAAAATAGTCCAGTAGATTTAGCGTTGAGTAACAAACATCCTCACTCACATCTAACTTTTGCATTTAAGTATAATATTTAGAAAGAATGATAGTAGGATGTACAGACGTTCAGTTTAATAATAAAGAAAAGATTATAATACTACCATCAAATCAGACAAATGCAGGTCCACACTGGGCATGGAGCAGTCCCGGTCCTGTCCTATCCCGGACATCTCCTCAGACACCAGCTCCGCCAGGAATTGAGCTCGGTGCTTCAGCGATGACGTCACTTCCTCGCATTTATCCCGGTATCTGCAGATATTGGTATATGACCGGTCAATTCTGAATTTATTTAAAAAAAAAAACTAGCCTGTGCCCGCGACTTTGTTCGCGCATATCTCAGGTTCTAAGCGGCGTATCAAGATAAAACTTACGCCAGATTTTAAGTTAGACCTTCTATAATACAACAGTGAAAACCGCATCAAATTTGGTCCAGAGGTTTTTGTGTGATGCGCGTACAAACATACATACAGAAAGACAGACAAGAATTTAAAAAAAATTGTTTCGACTTCTATTAGCCTTATAAAGACCCCTAGTAATATTTTTTCTTAGATATTTCTTATGTACAGACACAGACCAGTTACAGTTTTATTATATGTATAAGTATATGTATATGTACGAGTATATTATTATCATTTATTTGCCAACTCAGTGTACATTTTGGTCTAATTTATATTTTAAGAAGAGATATAGAAAACATATGTATATTGTATATGTATTGATGATGATTGATTGATACCGAGGGCTCCGTAAAAAAGTTCATGGTTAATTAAAATGTAATTTATAATCTATTTTTTTCAATATTTGTATGCTGTTATAGGCAAAACATAGAGACACTGTATCTTATAACATGTATACCTATTACTACCTACCTACCTATGTTTTATAAATAAAGTATTTGATTGATTGATTGATTGGGTAATATTACAGGGTACTACGTAATATGAACCGTCAGCATCACATTAGGTTTCCTCAGTGTCTTGCAGACAAACAGAAAAAAAAAATCGTTTCGACTTCTATGTGCCCTTATAGGACCTCTCATATTTTTTTAATTTAATGTTTCTTATGTTCAGACATAGACCAGTTACAGTTTTATTATGTATTGACGAATTTTATACGTATGGTTTAAATACATACCTCACTTCGTAGTGAGCATCTTCTATTTCGAAGTAATGCAGGGATTTTGCTCTGAAAGTTAAATATGTTACTATTATTTTTGACGACCTCCGTGGCCTAACGGTTATCTCGCCAGACTGCCACACCGGAGGTCCCGGGTTCGATCCCCGGTCAGGTCAAGATGGAAAATGATCTTTTTCTGATTGGCCTGGGTCTTGGATGTTTATCTATATATGTATTTGTCATAAAATATAGTATCGTTGAGTTAGTATCCCATAACACAAGTCTCGAACTTACTTTGGGGCTAACTCAATCTGTGTGATTTGTCCGTATAATAATAATATATATTTAATATATTTTTAACACAACATGCTACTATTATTTTTAACTCAAACGAAACGGCAAATAAAAGATCCTATAAATAAATTCATTCTGACTTATGTATTATTTCTCTATCAACTAATTTGATGTAGAAGAACCATGAGGTACCTACACGGTCAGAGTGAAAACAGAAACATAGGATAATTTTATCGTAGTATCCCACGCTAGTTCTAGCAGTTTATAACCATATAATACATAATAATATAATAATAATAATATACAATACAATAAAATACATAATATATTAATAAAACATTAAATGAGAATGGATCCGATTACCAGCTGAGCTGTTCCGCCGAGCTAAGGAAAAGAAGGACTTGAATATGCTAATTGCTTCACTAGTTGGAGAAGAGGCATCCATAGAAGAAGATAAAGTTAGGTACTAACGGGTCTCCAAACCACATGCGTAGTTTGAGGAAATGTGCGCGCAGGTTTTCGTCGTCCGGCAGATCTGGGAACCTCATGCGAGAAGTTGATAGGTTCACTTTTGACAGCGAATGTGAGTCTGTTAGAAAATTGTTCTGTTATTAAGTTATTAGGTATGTTCATTGCGAATAACATATCTACCATGATAAGTTAATTTATTGACTTTAATCCTACATCATCATCCTATAATACTTATTATAAATGCGAAAGTTAGAATGTGAGTTAGTGAGGATGTTTGTTACTCAATCACGAAAAAATCTACTAGACGGATTTCCAATGAAATTTGGTACACGGATAGAAAAGTACCGGGAATAGCACATAGGGCACTTTTTATCCTGAAATTACCACGGGAGCGAAGCCCCGAAGCGCGGCTTTCATACATTGTATCCAATGTTGAAAATAGAGAAATTAAAAGGATATGATACTAACACGGCGACCTGATATCCAAGGCAGAGCAAGCGTCTGTGGGCTGGTGGAACATGCAGATGTAGACCGGGTTTCGGTACGGCGGCTTCTGGTCCATCAGCTTCTGAATGGTGGGGAACGACTCGTCTAGACGCTTCTGGATGTAGAATCCTTCCTGCCAGAACATGTCACGTTATGAGACTAACGAGGTAGGTATTTATAATTTTTTTAGGGTTCCGTACCTTAAAAGGCAAAATCCTTTTATATTGCAAAGTAAGTAGAAGAGTTGCTCAGTGTCGACCATGGCGAACGCACAGCGATTAGATTGCGGACCTCCTTAAAACGGGGGATTTTATGGGCACCCGTCACTGGCATTTAGGAGCACCCTTCACTGGCAAGCATTTATGATGACTGTAGATTCGCTTCCGCGAGAGAGATTTTTAAGAATCGTAGCAAGTGGAAATCGCTATATAAGTAGTCTCCGTCTACCCCCAAGGGAAAAGGCGTGATAATGTACGAGTATGTATGCAGATTACAGTACATCTTGGCCAGTTTGGATGATATAGGCTAGGTACTCTAAAAGTATCGTAGTGTGGTGAAGTTTCACAACCATGCAATGCTTGTGTGGAAATTCGGTACAAACATTGTAAGATTCAATTGACAATTGTAAACCTAGAAGTGATTTGTACAAGGTTCCTCTTTCCCACAATTTCAGGAGAGGGTAATGTCTATGATAACCTTATGCCTGACAAAAGCTACGGTATACGGCTCGAATTTTATTATGATATCGCAAGCTTCGGTCGCTACAAGACAAGATGCGATGTATGCGATTAATGAGAAATTCTCAAAGAACTTATGGATTATGTGAAGAGTCCGTGATTGTGTCATTACCTGTGTGAAGTCGCTGACGTCCAGCCTGCAGACGTAAGCTAGTGACATCATTACTTGTCTGAAGTAGTTGACGTTCACCCTGCCGATGTACATAAGCCAGTGACGTCATTACCTGTGTGAAGTCGTTGACGTCCAGCCTGCCGACGTAAGCCAGCTTGGCGGAGGTGTGGTGGCGGAAGATGGTCTCCAACGCGGGGTTCCACGCCCTCACTACGTACCTCGCCACTCTGTTCTCTACCATGCTGTAATGACAGAAATAAATAACTATATCTAATGTATTACATACATACATACATCAAGACAAGACAAGACAAGAATACTTTATTAGCACACAAGATTACATTTTTAGATACATAAAGTAACTAACATAACATCTAACATAAATGTAATCTTATGTATTGATGAAAGTTAACCTAAACGATTAAGCAGTATCTCTGGGCCAGCGCAGACTGAAAAACAATAAAAAGAAATTAGGAAGGTTACCTATTATAATCATCCGAGAAAGTGGTTTTTCTAGGTCACAATATGGAGTTCTTCAAAAAGAGCGTGAAAAGATTTATTCAGGTTCGGTAACAACCGCGTGACACCCTTGGTGTTGCAGGCATCCATAGGCTGCGGTGACCGCTTTCTATCAGATGGGTAGCATGCCTATTTGCCTTTGTACAGTCGAGGGCAGATAAAACTGATAGGGTGGGCAGGTTTCTCTGCCCCTAGTATAATGAGAGGGGCATGACATAACTTCACTAATGTCGCATGGTGCCAAGCAGCTCCAAGTAGGTGTCCGCTCCATCATCAGTCACGCTGCTGGAGATGAGCGTGCACAGCGCGTTCCGGAGTCCAATGTGCTCGATCTTCAGGCATTTTGACACTACCTGTGAAGTTAATGTTGCATTAGTTAAATAGTGAATATGGATTTATTTCTTCATCTTCCCCATAAAAATCGGGAATAGGTTACTATTCCCGATTTTAATAGGGTCGGCCCAGTATGATAATTCCAATTCAATCTGTCGCATTTAAAAAATACTGTTTTACATTTTATCGATTGCCTTGGACTGCATGATAACAAAATGTGTTATATGGACTCGTCTAGTTCTGCAGAGCCCCTTAGAAAGAGATTACACATCTCTCCATCCATTCTTGTGAAATAAGACTAAAACTGTACCCACTATATTAAAGTTAAGTAAATAACCCTATACTGTCAGGTTAGCATTGACCTCTTCTTCCTTCTTCTACAGAGAACAGGTCTTTTGCCGTGTCGTGCGCCATCAGCCCGTCCAGGACATTGCAAGTCATGATCTTCAGGCTCGTGTCGATACGCTGCAAGAAGGTCAATATTCTGTTTTAAAGATTTAGTTGTAACGTAGTCAATTAACTTTGTAATATCTTAGTGCTTCTCTATTCTCCCTAAGGAACCGACATGCCATATTCAGCTTCCTACGCCCAGTAGTTTTGGCTGAGCGTTGTCTGTCACTCAGTCAGTCAGAAGCATTTTACATAGCCTATGTAAAATGCTTCTGACTGACTGATCAGTCAGAAGCATTTTACATGATCAGGACCTAAATATTCTTACAGTTTTTTTTTCTCAATTAGATTATGATAATGAATTGATAAACTCACTATCAGGATGTCTAATGGCGCGTTCTCGCGTTTACGCAGCGACGAGCTACACGTCACGTAGGACACAAAATTATATGAAAACCGTTGAGAATGGTCTCTTGTAACGTCGATATCAGCGTAACGTTGAGGGGAAAGAGCGGCGAGTGCGGAGTGGCTTTGCGGCGTCTCGGATTCTCGACAGATTTTAAGTCAAACTGTTAACAAATTGGTTGCACTCTTTCGTCTTAAAAGAGCTGAAAAAGAGAAAGAGATGAGACATATTGTCACGGCACAACTCTCCACAAAAAAGTAAATTTACAAAAAATTTATTACGAGAAGCAAAGCTTTCTACACAGAGAACGCATGAACTGTCGTGCAAACTTAAGGCGCCGCGTTTTGGATTATTTCCTGATTTATTTTGGAAGCCTTTTTTAAATCATCTGGAATGCGTGCAAAGTTAAAAAAATATCGAAAGAAATTAGGTGATATTTGATTTAAACAATAATTACTGGTGGTAATCGCATCAGGCTAATAGTATTCTATTTTTTTAATACTTATGGTAATGGCTGAAACGGTGGTGGCCGACTGGTGGGGCGCACCGCCTGTGGGATGCAAAATCCCAGGTTCGAATCCTGCCCAAGACCATATGGCTTTGTATACCAATCTGACTCATGGCGTTAGTTTTCATCGACCACCACTTACATTTCTCCGGTGAAGGAAAAACATCGTGAGGAAACCTGCACTCTGTGTTGATGATAATCAGCTAGTCGTGTAGAAATGGAGAAAGGCAAATGGCAAACCACTCCATTATAAATTGCAAAGAGAAGTCGTTATGTGTGTTTCATCTCCATATATAATGACCACAACCCTCAGTCATGAGGAAATACGACTAAAGAGAGAGATGGTAATGGCTAAGAATCCATAATAATGACGATTAGTGTGTTGCAAAAGGCAATACCAGTTTTAAAAACAAATTAATGTGTTATTTTGTAATCCAGTGATATAAACTTCACCTAAATAAAATAATAAACCAAACAATACGATGAAATAAAAATATTAGGTAATCATGGATTAGCGATCCCCTTAAGTTAGCAGCAGACGGCGTTAGCTGCTGCGACCTGCAGGCCTCCGTTAACTATACCGAGACTTAGGGGTAGTAGTAACGATGTTTATGTATTAGTTATATCGGAAGCATTTATTTTATTTTTTGGTAGGTAAAATTTGTTTGTGTGGTAGTTTCACGGGGTGTCCCATTTCCATCAATCTAGAAACCTTAGAAAATTCTATAAAATATACTTTAAATACTTTACTATACAAAGATACAAACGTAAGGTTACACAGCATCTTATAAAAAACCAAAAACATTATTAAAAATGTAAGTACTTTTTAACCGACTTCAAAAAAAGGAGGTTCTCAGTTTGACCTGGATTTTTGTGATGTATGTTTGTCCGCGATTATCTGGGCGTTTGGCTGCACCAGTTGATTTTGATGCGGTTTTTTAGAAAATCATTTTAATGCAACGCAATAGAATTACATATTTATATATCGACTAGCTTAATGAGTACCCACGGCTTTGCTTCCTGAGAAAATTGTTAACATCAAAAGCTTTCCTTTATTATGACATGACCCACCCAGTCCATTAGTATAAACCGCATAAACATCTGTTCAGTAGTTTTTGAGTTTATCGCGAGCAGACAGACGGGTTGTCCCTAGTTTGTAAGTACCTGCAAAGAAAGACAAAATATCGATATATCGATGTTTTGTTTTCGTGTTTGCATACATCCCTAAGCCGGCGTTCTATACGCCAAAAGGTGCTGCAAAGGTAAGGTGCTGCAAGGTGCCGCCGGTCGCAGCGACCAGCTAGCACTCGACAGCACCCTGCAGCCACTTTTGATTAACGCCGCTATAAGTTGAACTGTTGACATATTGGATGTACTCTTTCTTCATATGCACTAAATGCTGTGCTAAAAAGAGACAGATATATCACACACATTATCACTACAACTCAGTGTAGTCGCGTGCTGCAGACTCTTGCGGCTTAAAGGCGGTCTCGTGATAATCGGTGTGCTGTAAACTCTAGCTACAGTCGACGTATTCGCCAGACCCCACTTTATGCTATTTTTTCTGATCTAGTTAGAACTTTTACGATCTTAATAATACCAGAGATTAGGGCATTTAAACAATCAAAATCACAAGCAATATATGAGTAGGATATATTTTGAAGTTACTAATCTTGAACTGATTAATCATTATTCTATGACATGAAACATAAACCTAATGAGCCGCAATTATCGACAAATCAATTAATATCTCAAATAGATCAAAGACCAAACAATCTTGATAATATTTTAGGATGTTCAGCCAAAATTTATTAAAAATAAATCCTTGAGGTATTTAAAAAATAAATCCATAGTATATACTAAAAAAAATCTACGTATCGATACGGTCTTGGATTTTCGTCTAGAAACAATTTGACTACATTAGATTTTTGCCTAGAGTTATTGTTTTTATTTAATTTCTATTCATTATATTCTATCGGTATTTTCTCTTTGAACACTTTTCATATCTCTAACCTACAAAAATTGACTAGTACCGAAAAAACGTTTTCGGAAGAATCCTGATTTCGCCTACAGAGTCTGTGTCGAATAGCATCAATTTGGTATTATTTTAGTTTGTTCCAATATACGGTTCCACCGGTGGATCCAAGTACTTACTACTGCTAAAGAAATCCCGTGGGTGGATCATCCACCACGGGATCTATTGATCTTCGGATCCACTAACCGAATGGAGAAACTAAACATTTCACTCGAGACTTGGCCCATTATTATTATTTTCTTTTCTTTTTACAAAACACAAACAATATGCAGAAAGTATCGATTGAAGTATTGAAAAGAACATTGAATTGTCCTATTGAAAGCAGAAGAGTTGAACACCTGATACGACACGATGACTTCATGAGAAACATTATAGCAGGTGGGTGAAAAGGAAGAAGGGGCCCAGGAAAGCCAATAAAAGGCTACATGATACAAATAAAGGAAAACTTGTGAACGTCGTGGTCGTATCAAGAAGTAAAACAATTGGCAATGGAGAGAGAAAAATGGAAGGAACTCCACCAAACAAGAGCCTCGCTCTTAAATTTGATGATGATGATCGATTAGTGAATTCTAAATTATAATAGTTATTTAATTATGAACGTATGTATGTGTCTGTCCAGCATATATTTACCTATTTAAAGTCATTTATTGTGCCTTTAGACATGTGTTGCACAAATCCCGACACTAAATAATATTTCGTTCGTAATGACGTTGATCGACGTTCCGTTTGTTTATTTTATCGTGTTTTTGCTTATCTAGATGGCTATCTATAAATTTTATTTATTTTAATAGAAGTAACGAGAAGGACATGGGGTACCTTATATCACTGTTCCGTGGGGAAATTCACCCAGGCGAAGCCGCGGGCAGAATGCATATGTTATATTTAAATAGAGTCATTTAAAAGTATTGTTTGTAATATATTGGGTAAAAACTAAACACAGGCGTTTCCTGTTGCTGCCGCCAGAGGGCGTTCGGGGTTTTCACACTGCTAGCGTGGATGGCGTCGCGCGGACGGCCGCCATTGCATTGCCCTATGCGATATCGGTTTGATTTTTAATACGCGAGAGGTTCCGCGTTCTTTGATTGCTAATTAGCTTGAGTTGTGTTTGTGAATTTCCTGTTTGTTAAATAACTATTGAACTTTGTGTTTGTGTACCCGTCATGGTGACTTTTTCTTGTGAGAGGTGAAACGTGGCTGGCGGTTCACATCTGGCTGTTCCCGAGTGAAACTACGGGAAGAAATCTATTTATTTGTCCTGGGGAATTGAGATCTCAAGGGTTAGGTAGGGTGATTAGGAATTCCCCCTTCCCGAAGATACTCAAGTTTGGATCCGAAGAGAAAGAAGATTTAGCTTGGTAAGTGTTTTTTAAGTGTAATTAATTTATAGGTTAGGTTATCATATAGGGCCCTGTAGCTCCCTTCATAAGCTACGGTGAAATTGAACTGCGTTAAGTTAGTTAGGTTTTAGTCGGGCAAACGTGGTGCCGCGTGGAGATTTCTTCCCGGTACTTATTTTTACCGGTGGTTTTTTCCCGGTGAAGTTCCGGTACAGAATTCTTCCCGCCGCTTCGTTTGTCCGGATTCGCTCTGCACACATTTTCTGGCAGCAGAGCGTAGTTGCTCTGCACATTTTCTGGTAGCAGAGCGTAGTTTATCTACCCTCTATTTGTTCGTTTGTAAAAAATAATTAATTGTTTTGTAAAAATTATTAGATTTTTCTTAGTTTGTTTGTATAAGAATATTTGTAACCTTTTTTGTATTTGTTTGCGGTTTGTACCGTACGTTCCGGGTTTGTGCCATTCTCATACCTACCGCGGTTCTTCGTGTAGTTGCTTGATTTTGTTGTTTTTTATTTACCTTTTGTTATTTTTTTGTTTTTGTGACTTGACGCGATGGCGAAGGCCTCCAATGCTAGGGCGACACTCGCCAACGAATTGAGATGGTTTGTGACGGCCGGAGGACTCCTGTCCCGGAAGGACAGGGAGGGCGCCATACTGCTAAGAGCGGATCACCTCCACTCACGATTGATTAGCGCGGAAGCGGCCATGGCGGCGCTTACCGAAGCCGATCTTACCCCGGGGAGGCCTACGCAGGTCACATGGCGGACATGGACCAGATCCTGAGTCTGCACGATGATATCGCGGAGGCGGTGACCGCAATAAGGGCGAGACAGGCTGGCGGACCAGCCCCTCGCACACCTGTTGAACAGGAAGGACCAGCGGTTACTGGTCGGCTCCCCACCCTTCAGCTGTCCCACTTTGGGGGTAGGATGGAGGAGTGGGTAGCATATAAAAATATGTTTGAGTCCCTGGTCGTAGCACGACAGGATTTGTCGAAGGCCCAGAAGATGGCCTACCTCCTCTCCACTCTTGAGGATGAAGCGCGGTCGCTCATCCAGCACCTCCGGGTGGAGGACGACCAGTACGATACGGCTTGGGAGTTATTGAACTCCCGCTTGCAAAACTTACGTTTGTTAGCGGATGCGCACGCCGCACAGTTGATGGCCCTGCGGGTGGCCAACAGGGCACGATTGCGCCTGCAGTTGCTCACGCCCGTTACATTGGCCTGTAACGCTCTGCGCACACTGGGGCTGCCGGTGGACCAATGGTCTTTTTTGTTTGGTGCACATTGTATTGGGCAAATTGCCCAATGACATCCGCTCGCGGTTTGAGCGCGAAAATGCGGAGCGGGATAGCACCACCCTACCAACATTCACTGACTTGGTGAAGTTTTTGGAGTTTGAGGCACGGGCTGCTGAGAATACCATGACGGACTCAGCGCCATCCAGAGCGCCTGAACGTAGGCCCTTGGAACCCTCATGGCGAGGGAAGCCCCAACAGGGGACGGCAACCGCCACCGCGTGGAGCTGGTGTGCGGGTTGCACACACGGCAGCAGTCGCGGGGGACGCGGACTGCCTGCAATGTGGCCGGATGGGCCACAGCCTGCTGCAATGCAGGGACTGGCAGAAACTGCCAGTACAAGATCAGCGCCGCATGGCAAGGCGGCATGAACTATGCTTTTACTGTTTGGGCAGTCACTATGCACGTATTGACTGTCCCGGGGCTACGCCATGCAGTGCATGCCGTGGGCTGCACCACGTGATGCTCTGCATGAACCGGAACGGGGATGGCCCCCGGTTGTTGAGGCAGGGGTCCCCTATGGGCGGGGGCGCTCCTGCGCGAAGCCCTCCACCATCGGACGGAGGACGCGGCTTCGCTCGTCGCACCCCCTCGGGAGGGGGTCGCGTACCGGCGCGGGTCTTGGCGGACCGGGACCACGCGCCCCCAAAGGTCATGGCCAGTATGTGGCTGGCCAGGCCCCGGATAGGGCCCCCATGGGCGGGGGCCCTAGATCGGACGTGAGAGTGGGGACACCCCCCTCCACGCGGGTTACCAATACCCAACACATGCAGCCGCAGCGGTTTTCTCCGCCGCTGCACGAGTCCCCACGGCTGGAGTACCACCCGCCTGCGTACGCCGGTATGGTTATGGCCGGGCCGCGGGTTATGCTTCCCCCTCCAGATGGGGATGTGCACTCGCCGCCGACATATTATCCGGGTCGGTGGCGCCCCCTGGCGTTTTTTTGGAGAGAGTGGGGAGCCCGTAACTAGCTTGCTCCCTTGCTGGGACAGAGCCGCGGACGGTTCTGCTCCCTACCGCGGTGGTCCGCCAGTATGCGGGTCGTAGGGGGAAGCCATTAATTTGAGAGCTCTGTTGGACTCAGGGGCTCAAAGCAGTTTGGTTACCACTCGAGTGGCACACCAGTTAGGTTTAGTCGTGGAAGACTCGCCTGTGCCACTTCTTGGAGTTGGTGGCCTACAAGTGAAGTGTCTGACGGGCCAGACACTTGTCACCTTTTCTTCGCTGAAGTCCTCCACAATGAGGATCACGACTTCGGCTATGGTAATGGATACCATTGCGGGTTGGCACCCCTCGACAGACCATACCGCCGGGATTGTGTTGTCTTTGGTTTCCGGGTCTGGATTTGGCCGACCCCTTTGTCTTTCATCCCGGCCCAGTGGACTTGCTCCTGGGCTCGGACGTATTGGGTTGGATTTTGTTGGGTACCCAGAAAGCTCTGGGTTCGTCTTCACTGATGGCAGTGTCTCCTATCTTTGGTTTCGCCCTGATGGGCCCTGTGTTTGATAATAGCACCGTGGAGGAGCCACCGGTCGTCGCATCAGCGTCCTTGGCCAAGACCATGCAAAGGTTTTGGGAGGTGGAGGAGCCACCTATGAGTTCCAGGATGGATCCGGAACACGCTGAGTGCGAAGCGCTCTTTCGATCAACCACGGAGGAAGGTTTACTTCCACTCCGGTCGGTTTGTGCCAACTAGGATTACCACTTTGTTGCCTCTCGTCCTAGCCTAGGAGCAAGTGGGGCGCTTGCGGAGAAACGACTGCTGTCCATGGAGCGACGCATGCAGCGTGACCACGTACTTCGCGATAAATATATTGAATTTATGCGCGAGTACGAGGATTTGGGTCACATGTCTCCGGCTCGAGTTGATTGGAAGACTCAACTGAGCATTATTTTTGCTGCCACCCCACCACGCGGTGGTGAAGAGGCCTCAACGGAGCAAAATTGAGGACCGTCTTCGATGGGTCCGCACCCACACTTCGAACAGGGGTTTCGTTTGAATCTGTGTTTGCAATTTCGGGTCCCAAATTGCATAGGGACATAATTGACACCTCATCTTGAACTTTAGAAGACATCAAAGTGGTTTTTGGTGCGGACATCCGGATGATGTTCCACCAGACGAGTCATCACATCCTGAGGACAGGCGATTCCAGTTGATACTCTGGCGTGAGCGCCCTGAGGATCCTGTGACGGTGTATGAACTCAACACAAACACGTATGGTTTGAAATCTAGTCCCTATATCGCCATCAGATCATTGCTTGAATTGGCAGAGCGGGAACGCTTCCGTGCTGTCACGTGACTTGTATGTTGATGACGTGTGCACCGGAGCCCAAAGTATTGAGGAGGCCCTCCTACTGCGGGATGAATTGATCGAAATATTGAAGACAGGTGGCTACGAGCTACGTAAGTGGTTGTCCAATGAGCCTAGAGTTCTAGAAGGGATCCCGGAGGATCACCAACAGAACCCTCACCTGTTTGAGGATGTGGATGATCCCAACAGGATAGCGGTGCTTTCCCGGCATGCAGTACCAGCCGCTGGCTTCGATATTTTCACATTCAGAAAGTGGACTTGGAAATACCAAAAGTCTGGACTAAGAGAACACTGTTGTCCGTAATAGCCCGTATGTTTGATCCAAGCGGTTGGATCAGTCCAGTGATATTCTCTGCGAAGTGTCTTCTTCAGAGACTTTGGACTTTGGGCGTCTCGTGGGACGAGCCGCTGTTACCAGCTCTCCATTGGATGATTGGCTCGAGTTGTGACTTTCATCGATTAAGGAAGTCAATCCGGATTGCCTTGCCCCCTCGTCGAATATTGCCACCCCCTGCACCATGCAGGAAATATCGAGCCAGCTACCACGCCGGCTGCATGGCTTTGTGACGCGTCAGGCAGCGAGGCTACGCCGCGATCAGTCTATATGTACGGACAGCGTTGACGCCGATGGCCGGGTCAATGTCTCGCTTTTGTTAGGGAAGAGCAAGGTCGCCCCCATCAGGGACTAGGCTGACTATTCCCAAGCTTGAGTTGAGTGGAGCTCACCTTCTCTCTAAATTGTTGCATCGACGTTGCATGTGAGCTGGCGGCCACAGGTCGAGATACGGGACATCTTCTGCCTGGTCGGATAGCCAGGTCTCAGCGCTTGCATGGTTTGCGCGCGGCCCCACATACCTTGGAGGTTTTTGTGGGAAATCGGGTTTCCCAAATCCAGAATATCGGAATTGATATAACATGGAGACATGTGCCGGGAGAGCTTAACCCAGCGGACTGTGCCTCCCGAGGTTGTACGGCACCAGAATTGGTGTCACACCCGCTCTGGTGGGGTCCAGAGTGGCTGATGGGATCAGAAACTTCTTGGCCTGTCTGTCAGACAGATGTTCCTTCTTTGAATTTGACTGGGCTTCAGATGCACATGCTGTAGTCGCTGAGACGACGTCGGAGCCGGATTGGCTACTTGCTCGGTATAGCAGTTTGGATAAGCTTCTGGGTGTTACCAGTTGGATTAAGCGTTTCATACATAATTGTAGAAACCCACAGGCAAAGCGGTTGGAGCCGATTGCAGGTGCAGAAGAGCGCCGGAGCGCAGTGTTGCATTGGGTCCGTGTCGTGCAGACCGGACGGTTTGAGTCAGAGCTTCGTATTTTGCGCGACGGACGCGCTAAGTTGAAGGGCGCGGTCGCTCGTTTGAACCCGTACATCGACTCGGATGGGCTTCTTCGGGTTGGAGGCAGGCTCCGGAAGGCGGATCTTCCATATGAGACTCGCCATCCTCTGTTGTTGCCCAAGGGCGGACCCTTGGTGCAGCTTTTGGTGTCTGATCGACACATTCGTAACTTTATCCCATGCTGGGTGCAATGTACTTTGTTGGCTATATTTTGCAACGCGAATTTTGGATTTTGTCTGCCCGAAGAGCAATCCGTAGTGAATCCTGTTTCGATGTATGTATTTGCATGTTATAGGTTGAAGGCATCCACGATGCAACCACAGATGGGTGATTTGCCCGCTGATCGAATCCGACCTTCGAGGCCGTTTGACGGCGTTGGAACCGATTTTGCCGGTCCCTTTTCGATCAAAGCTTCTCCCTTTCGTAATGCCCGTATTGTAAAGAGAGGGCTATTTGTGTGTATTTGTTTGTTTGGCCACTTCAAGGCTGTCCATTTGGAGGTGGTATCGGCTCTGACTACGGAGGCGCTTCGTCGCCGCGTTGGATCGCTTTGTTTCGCGTCGAGGTCTACCTTCCCTTATTAGGTCTGACAATGGCACAAACTATAAGGGAACTGTAAATTATCTTAAGGATGTTTCTGTGTTTATTGATAAAAATTGTACTAGTTTAAGTCAAATTGCTGCTCAAAGGGGAAGGCAACCTGGAAGGATTTAGTCCCCCCAAGTTGCCCCTTCATTGGGGAGGGATTTTTTTTTTAAGCGGCTGTAGAAATCCGCAAAGACCCACCTCCGCTACCGCATTATCGGAGAAACGGCTCTAACTTTTGAAGAGCTGGCCACAGTGTTTTTGTAAAGTTGAGGCGGTCTCCTTCTCAATCCTCTCGTCCTCTCTGTCCGCTATCTCCAGATCCAAAATGACTTGAAGCTCTCACCCCTGAGTCATTTTTTGGTGGGAGGGCCGTTGAATGCCCTGCCCGAATACCCGTGGAAGGATGAACGCGTATATCGGTTGTCGCGTTTCCAAATGTTGCAGCAAATGAGCCAGGACTTTTGGCGTCGCTGGTCGCTTGAATATTTGCATTTGCTGCAGCAAAGAGTGAAGTGGCAATGAGCGTTCAACAGACGAACAGGACTATGGAAGAGGAAGCCTCCCAGGGAGGGTGATTTAGTATTGTTAAAAGAGGCAAATTTGCCCTCATTGCTTTGGCGACGAGCTCGCATATTACGTTTGATTCTTGGCGGAGATGGCACTCCGCGTGTGGCTGAGGTGTTGGTCGACGGTTCGATATTAAGGAGAGGTGTGACCTCTCTCGCCCGCCTTCCCGTAGAGTAAGCTAGCGGTCTGCTTCTCAGACCGGGACGGGGGGATGTTTGTAATATATTGGGTAAAACTAAACGCAGGCGTGTCCTGTTGCTGCCGCCAGAGGGCGTTCGGGGTTTTCACACTGCTGACGTGGATGGCGTCGCGCGGACAACCGCCATTGCATTGCCCTATGCGATATCGGTTTGATTTTTAATACGCGAGAGGAGGTTCCGCGTTCTTTGATTGCTAATTAGCTTGAGTTGTGTTTGTGAATTTCCTGTTTGTTAAATAACTATTGAACTTTGTGTTTGTGTACCCGTCATGGTGACTTTTTCTTGTGAGAGGTGAAACGTGGCTGGCTGTTCACATCTGGCTGTTCCCGAGTGAAACTACGGGAAGAAATCTATTTATTTTTCCTGGGGAATTGAGATCTCAAGGGTTAGGTAGGGTGATTAGGAATTCCCCCTTCCCGAAGACACTCAAGTTTGGATCCGAAGAGAAAGAAGATTTAAAACTTGGTACAAGTGTGTTTTTAAGTGTAATTAATTTATAGGGTTAGGTTATCATATAGGGCCCTGTAGCTCCCTTCATAGAAAGCTACAGGTGGTAGCGAACTGCGTTAAGTTATTTAGGTTTTAGTCGGGCAAACGTGGTGCCGCGTCGGAGATTTCTTCCCGGTACTTATTTTTTACCGGTGGTTTTCACCTTAGTGAAGTTCCGGTACAGAATTCTTCCCGCCGCCTTCGTTTGTCAGGAGTTCACTTCTGCGCACATTTTCCTGGCAGCGACAGAGCGTAGTTGCTTCTGCACAAATATATAAAGCGATCATATTCAATGTTTTTATACGGACACATTCAAGTTTCTAATTTTTAGGATCGGGTAAAATTATACTTTCTAATTGCCGCAACCATCAAATATGATTCATATTCATTTACTTTACAGTCATATTATATGAAAAAACTCAAGAAATAAAAAGGGTTGTGGCAATTAGGCTAAGAATGCCAAAATTGAGAATGGCCGATATATAGGTAATGCTTACATTTCTTATTGATCGCCCTCAAAGAGGCGAAGGTCTTGGGCTCGACGAGGCTGAAGGCAGCCTTGGGAATGATGCGACACAGCTCAGCCAGCGCCCGCAGCGAGTTCATGCGGATAAAGAACCAGGCTGCTTGGTCGTCGCTCAGGATCGCTAGGTGCAGTTTAGATAGTGTTGACACAACATATTTGTATCATCGTGGTAGAGGCAAGTGAATGTACTTTAAAAAGAAACAAATGGACAGAGAGAATGTACCAGAAGAGAGAAGAAAAGTGATCAACAATTGAAATTGGACCTAAGTAAAGGTCCAATTTCGACCAATTGTTGAGAGCACTTAAGTATTGTCTCTTATGTCATCAGTGCGACATAAATCGGGTGGATCTCACTTTATCTATATCCACATGGGAACAGTGGAATCTAATCGAAAGGGTATGATGAGTTTTTTGACTGTTATTTAGATCTCCAGTTATTCAATGACTGTATTTTTCAGTCAAAATATATATTATAAATTTTAAAACGTTGTATGATTTTTTGAATGATGCAGAAAGATGTACTAACAACCCCAATTTTGTTTGAGATGATGACGATGCCAATAAAACAACAGAAATAAAATCAGATACCACATAAGGCCTCAATGATGTTTGTGTCAGACATTCTGACGGCGGCTGGCAACAGTTTCGTCATGTTGGCAACACCCATGGCGGCATCGGCGAGGAGTTCCACGTTGGAGCTCAGGAGTTGATGGCAGAAGACCAGGTCTGTCCCAGTGTTGTATAATGCCTGTGCTGATGGAATTGATTGTTAGATATTGAAAGGCCAATCACAGCGTTCAAGCCATACGATTTTTGAGGTCAGATTAAAATAGCACAATATTATTTTTGAAGGTTAGTTACGAAGGAAAAATTGTCTGTATGTCGCTTCCGAGCCAATTAGAGCAACGCTAGATATCTATGGCAGTAGACTAGAACTATAATCATAACGGTTTTATTACTACTTAGGTATTGAGTTTTTTTTATTTTTAGACATCCACAAGTACCAAAGAAAATGGTAGAATATCTTTGAGAATTTGCGCATGAAGTATTTTTTCAAAGTACTTTAACTAAATATGTACCACCTAGGCAATAAGTATGTGTGTAGTGTAATATCATCAACCAAATATGCAAAATAAGTAGAAGATTTTGCATAAAAGAGATTTCTAGGTTAAGTCCACTCACGTGTCTTCCAGTAGAAGTGAAAGACATCTTGGTCAACACAGCCAAGCAATGGGGCTTCATGGCTGGAAGCGCCATCTCCAAGTAAGCCAGCAGTCTAAGGATACAGCCGGACTGGTAAAGATGTGCCGAATTGTCTTCCATTTCCGCGTAATTCTTCAAAACTCCTAGCACTTGGGTGTGGACGTCTCTGAACTCGTAGGACTGAAATATAAATGTAACTAAAATAAGAAGAAGGTTCCAGAAAGGCAACCATTTATTGGTAAGACTAATTCAGAAGTGGTGTTCAGTACATGAACATATATATTTTATTAGCAAATTAGTAAGTAGTTTTTATTAGATATAGTGGTAACATTTTTTGTATTTTTTTGTGCTGGCATCACTGCCATTTTTCTCTCTCTTGTTTGCTGTCCATGTGGACGGTTCTGTTCTTTTTAGCTCATTTTAATGTAGAGTTTTGCTATATGTTAAATCAAATTTTATTTCGAACAAACTTGTGGTCCTTCGAGCCGGATTTCAACCAAGTGGTCTTACGATATTAGGTCACAATTAGAAGTAATTCTTAGGAAGTATCGTTACATCTAGCTGCTTCTACGTTATACGTCTCAATTACCTCTAAAATGTCACAGTGATCCAAAACTCCAGTGCTCGCTTTGAAGGACTTTTGCACATTGAAATCATTATATCTACAGATCAGCTGATTGACGGTCTTGATGGCAGCGAACTGGATGGCGAGGAACTTGCTCTTGATGAGGGCTAGTAGGGAGGCCCACGAAAACTGTTGGTTCTTCGTCACTTCTGAGGCACATATGGGCTCATCTAGAAGGTTGCTTAGAGTCTGCAAAAAAAATTTAAGACATTTGAAATATATTATATATCCTCCTTGAGAAATATAGATGGTAGGTCAATGTTTTATGTTTTTGATGGTAAGTGGTAATGTTTTGGCAAATATATATATCTTTATCTTTAGAGATTTCCATTTTTTCTACAATTACAAAACATAATACAAAAGTGATAGTATAACGTGATTCTTCACTATTAGGTATACCTAATTACTTTATTTTGTCAGTTGCAGAAATACGATTAATTTACTTTTATAATAGAAAAAATATCAAAGCGAATGCAATAAAATGCCTGTTGGATTATTTCAATTAATTTTTAATTGTAGGTACCTAGTTTTTAATTAAAATAAAATTAGCCGTTTTAGCAAGGAGTTTTCGAGTTGCGGGGGTTTGATATTTTTTATGGAAATTATTGAAAAGCACTTTCAGACAACGATTCCGAACATTTTTTCCCAATAATATATAGGTCTGTCAATATCTTCAAAGTTGCAGGAAGACGTTTGGACGTAGGCCGCTTAAATTCATTGTAACTATGTGATAAAAAGAAAGGTGTGTGAAAGGGAGATTTTAGGAGCACACATAACTGGAGAGATATATGAAGAGAGTGATGAGTGTAGAGGAAGCAACAGAGATCTGTAAGGATCGTAGCAAGTGGAAATCGCTAGTCTCTGCCTACGCCCCACGGGAAAAAAGCGTGATAATATGTATGTATGACTGTATGAACTATGTGATAGGCGTATGTCAAGTAGTAAACACCTTGAGGCTAAGACTATTGATGAATATTACCTGCAAGCAATTCTTCTGCACATCCGGATCTAAGCTGTTCTTCATCCTGGAGAACAGACTGCTCAGGATGTTTGCAGCCACCAGCTGCTCGCACCCGTGCGGCTCTCTTGTCAACTCTGACAGGACTAAAGATGCAAACTCGAGGACAAATACATCTTCAATCTGAAATATTACAAAAACCCTTGGATGTACAGAACCACCAGCATCTAATAAGGCCTACCTCACTTTAAGTAGTAAAGCGGTAAACCGCCCGGTAATGATCGAATGATTAAAAGATCCCAAGTTCAAATCCCCTGAGATTTCCTTTGAAGACCAGTTTGACTCGTATTAATACAGTCAATAGACCACGATACGAGTAAATTGTTAAAATAAACCTGAATCTATTTAATCAAGTTAATGACTAGTTGGGAGGCCAAGATGAATCGATATTAAACTACACTTATAGTGGAAAGTTTTAACTTTAATGTCAGAAAGACTACTTGCTAAGTTCTAGCCACAAAAAGGTTAATGGCAGATTTTTTTAATACAGAATTAACACATTCATTAACTATTAGTTAGTCAATAGATCATTATTATACCTTTGCTAGCATATAAGCAATTTTCTTCAAGTTGGCAGGTTCGGAAAGCACTTCATTCCTGCCTTCAGGTAACTGGCAGAGTTGGGCTAAAGCCTTCAATGCGAACCTCTTGATGTTCAGCTCTGAATGTTCTACCAGAGGCAGTAAGAATCGGATGGCGTTCATGCCTAACAACACATATCTGTTTTCTATCTCTTGGGCTGAAAACTTCGTTATCGCTCGAAGAGTCTGTAAAAAACAGATTCCTATTTCTATTATTCTGATTATCTGCGGTAAAAATTAAATTTTGGAGGATTCGAACAAAGTTTGTGACAAAAGTACTCTCATATAGAAATAGAATATTGCATCTGAGATGCTCAAAAATCCAAAAGTTTGTGACCACAAATCATAGAGAAATTACAGCTGACAAATATAGTAGGTACCTATTTCTACTTCATATTTCATATAGGTACTAAATTCATAATAACATTAACGTTGCAGACCTATTGTACCGTTTTGTTTAAAATATTAGAATATAAAAAATTACGTTATATAGTTGGGTGAACGTCGCTTTTATTTCGTGACTCCTAGGTACTATTAACTCCTAAAACAGAGTATAAACATCGAAATACAATTATAAATACCTCGATGAGTACCTAAAAATCATCAAATAGGTACTTACCCAGCTTAATACATGATGTTCTGTTGACGACAAAAGTATTATAGCAGTGTGTGCGTTTTCAGGAGTGATGGTGAACGGATGAAAGGTCAGATCCCTAGCTTTATCGCCAGGTTTAGGTTGTTTCGCCATGGTTGGTAAAAATAATAAAATATCCTATGTATAAATAATGTTCATGCAGATTATTGCTAATGAAATGACAAGCATTTGTCAATTTTAGTTGCTAAGAAGTTTTATTAGATTTATCTATGACATAATTCTGCAATAGGTTGAGGCCATGAAAGTATTATCAGTTAGAAATCATATCCTAATCCCATCCTATAATATTGTAGACGCGAAAGTAAATTTGTATTTTATTTGTTTGCTTATGACCACTACACGTTTGATCTACTGAACCAATCTTCCTGAAATTTCGCATACATATAGTTAGAAGTACTGAGAAGTGAGAAGGACATAGGGACCTTTCATCCCGGGAAAAAGCACTTCTTCTTCTTGGCGTGTCGATGCCATTCCAACGATCAAATTGCTCCCGAAAAGTGTTCCGCCACTTTTACGGCCGTAAAAAGCACTATTCCCGTGGGATACTTACGCAGGAGAAGCCGCGGGCAAAAGCTAGTACTATATAAACTCTATTTGCGCATACTTCGATTAAGCACGCATTGAATATTCCATAGGATTGCGTTAACACTGTTATGATTATGTTTATGACCTACCATCACACTCAAAATTAAAAACGATATAGAAGGGCTCAGTGTGAAGTTGGGATGTCGGGAGATTTTAGGTTTTCGAGCAATATGGTTTTAGTGGCGTCTCAGATTCAAACCTTTGACATTTTGGACATGAGTCGTAGATAACCAACAGTTCTGAATGACCACAGCTCAATAGAACATGAAAAAGATATATTTTCCTGGAAATAAATTTAAAAAACGTCAATAGAAACATCTAGTACAGTATCCTATCGCTATCATGCATATTGTTATCCACAAAGGCAGATGCAGCTTGAGTTAAATTTAAATACATTTTACAGTGACGAGTCAAGCTATACTATGTAGTGCTAAGTATAGGTCAGTTGTCCAATAAAGTGCATTGGTCAGGTACCACCGGCCTCTGGCATCCGCATTCCGGGGGGATGCCGGCGGACGGGAATTCTGATTGTCGACCTCTGATACTACCTGATACATAGTTACAATGTAATTGACCTCTGATGACAAATTTATTAGTTTCGAGCTGAATTTTGGGCTAAATACCCTGTGTGCTTCTTCTTAGTGTCGTATTGGTCCTCAAAATTTTGATCCGCCTAGTCGACACGCTAAAATGTGCTATTCCTGATATTTTTTTATGGCAAGAGACAGAACAATCCTAATATCCTAATCCTAATTCCTAAGTCCTAATATTCCTAATAATTAATTAATTAATTCTAATCCTAATATCCTAATATATATCCATACTAATATTATAAATGCGAAAGTTTGGATGTGAGTTTGTGAGTTTGTGAATTTGTGAGTTTGTGAGGATGTTTGTTACTCAATCACGCAAAATCTACTGGACGGATTTCAATGAAATTTGGTACAGAGGTAGATAATGACCTGGAATAGCACATAGGCTACTTTTTATCCCGGGAAAAAGCACTGTTCCCGTGGGAAATTCACGCGGGCGAAGCCGCGGGCAAAAGCTAGTATATTATATATTATATATAATATTATAAATGCGAAAGTTTGGATGTGAGTTTGTGAGTCTGTGAGGATGTTTGTTACTTAATCACGCAAAATCTACTGGACGGATTTCGATGATATTTGATATACGGGTAGAAAAATACCGGGAATAGCACATAGGGTATTTTTTATCCCGAAATTCCCACGGGAGCGAAGCCCCGGGGCGTGACTAGTGTGGAAATAATTAACATACTGTCCCAACTATTCATTTTACGAAGGAGCCTTGATGAACTTTTCACTTCTGTCGCAAAGCACTACACTCATTCGCTATTTAAGAACAAACATACTATTTTTTATGCTAATGCTTAAATTCGGAAAAGCAGAAAGAAAATTCCTACGCGAGTGCGGTCGAGGAATACAGCGAGTTTTATCATAAACTAAAGTTATCTATGATCATGGAAGTAGTAAGTACTTTGTACAACTGGAAGGTTCACTGAGACTAGAAAAGCGAGCCGAAAGAGAGGCTCGAAATCGTGGCGCGTCCCTTTCTGACGAGGGTGACCATGTTAAACAAAATTCTTAGGACCAGTGAACCACATGTCACATGTCATGAGTCAGTGTGAAGGCAATTGAGCCTACTTTCATGAGTTGTGTGTGAGTCAAAATTACGCTCGTTTGCGCTCTTACGCCTCTACAATTACGCTACTAGAATGATATGTAGCTATTCCATAGGTTCAATAAAATATAGTACTATTTATAAACTAAGTAAAATAATACTCAAGTTAAAAAAACGATTTATTTAATAACTTAAACGTTATTGTTTATTTTATTTACTTATTGGGGACGCCAGCGCAAGCTCAGACGGGTGATCAGTCCACTCATGCCGGGACCATTTCACCCAATTCCCCGAGACCCGTATGTATAGGGTTTTGAGTCACCTGGTAACTCACGTTGGTGGCGACCCACTGAATCTACCTGTTACTTTGCAGGATTTTAATAACTGCCCTATTGTTATGTCGCTCAGATCATCCTCAGATATGGCGTCTGAGCCCAATACTTCTCTCCTTGCAGCAGCGTAAAGCTAGTTTAATAATCCGCCCGGTAATCCTCAGGTTGGAAATGTAAGCTACATATTACGAGTTATTAGTTAATTTCCCACGAAACATCCCAATCCATTTTTTTCTTAATTCTATATTTGCGGTAATCTGAAAAAAAAACTTTGTTAGGATACATTTATTTTCTTTATAATTATTATGTAGTCACCCTACTACCAGAAATGAAAACTTACCCGTGGAAGGAAATCCCACAACCTGGGTATGATTTCTTTATTGCAACCTCTAATAGCACAACATTTATTAACCATTCTCAAACTCCAATAATAATAATTATTAAAAACAATTAAATTCACCCGCTACAGAAAAAAGCAGCCATTTGGTTTAATTTGTGTTGCTAGTGTATTGCAAATATTTACTATTTCCATAATTAGAAAGTTTTTCATGCTATTACGCCCTTAGTACACTGACGCGTTCGCATGCGAAAGCGATTCGCTGCGAAACGCTTGCGATTGCGAAACGTCTGCGATACACTGCCGGTTTTTATATGGCATGTTTTGCGGAATGAAATCAAGAATTTATATTTTAATATATTGGTGTATATTTTTGCACGTCGCATCGCATTGATTTCTGATTACATGACGTATTGCGAAGCGAAACATGACATTAGCGAATCGCCTACGTCGTCATTGTAACAGCTACTTCGCAGCTACGTGCGAACGTACTGATAAGGATGCAACTATACTAATCTCGCTTAGTTTGAACGAGACACAGCATATACGAAACGCTCTCATCCAACTGACAAGTTTTTTGAAGTTTCGTTGCCGTATGCGAACGCGTGGGTGGACTAAAGGCGTTATTAATTAACTAGCTGTTGCCCGCGGCTTCGCCCGCGTGAGTTTCGCTTAGATGAAAAATATTTTTGAGTTCCAAACTGTAGTAACCTAAATTCCAGTACCTACTCAAAATTTCAGGTTATCCAATTATATTAGGTACTCGTAGTACAGTCACGGTGTTAAAATGAATCAAAAGTGATATTTCATTCAATAAACGATCTTCATCTGCTCGTTATCTACAATTTCCCGTGTACCACCACTCCCACCCCGAGTCCCTCTTTGTCTTATCCCGTGTCCTGGCTATTTATACGTCAGTAGAAAATGCTCATTAGGTTGATCGACATTTGCTAAGGCCCCATTTCCATTTATTTTATAGAGTAGCTGGTCTTTTGGAGTTCTTCATCACATGTTCCATAATCTTCAATTTTTATACGTCAGTAGAAAATGCTCATCAAGTTGAACGACGTTTGATAAGGCGCCATTTCCATATATGTAATAGTGTAGCTGGTCTCTTGGAATTCTTCATCAGATGATCCTGATCTTCGATTTTTATACGTCAATAGAAAATGCTCGTCAGATTGATAAACTTTTGCAAAGGTACCATTTCCATATTTCTTATAGTTTAGCTATTCTGTTAAGGTTCTTCATCAGGTGTTCCAGTTTTCAAAATTAATTATAGCCTAAATATATGTTGCCAGGCAGCTATACAACAAAAAAGTTTCATTCAAATCCGGCCAGTAGTTTTTGCGTGAAACGCGTACATACATACAGACAGACAGACAGATAAAAAATAAAAAATAAAAATTTTTGCTTTCTATTATTCTTTTTAGTGTCTATCTATTTCAGTAAAAAATACTGCATGTACAGACAAAATATTTTTACTGTTTTATTATATGTATAGATTTCTTCCAATATGTTGCCTAATGAATATGATTTCAAGTAATAGTTGTATCTAGATGGTATCTAGTAAATAAATAAGAAATACTTACACAACGAATTTCCATTGATTCATTGTAAACGTTTTCTACTAAATAGAAGTAAATTCTTAACATAGCAACTGAGTGAAAGGGACACAATGACGGGAAAGTGATTCTCTTTCGGGCACGTTTTTTATTTTAACTATGATTATTTTAAAAACAGTACTATTGACTTCAACATTAAGTTCATTTTTGTTTGTCACGGATTTTGAAGTAAACCTTCCAGTTGTACAAAGGTACTTATTACTTCCATGTCTATGATACATACAGATTCGTTCGAAATAACGAAGCAATTGCAAATTACAATTTTTCCTATGATACTCTACAAATTCATAAAAGCGACTACGTATTTTATTTAGCATGTCTAGAGCCACTCAGAATCTACTCAAGCTATAAAAATTCTCCATCCACTTGGCTTGGAAAATTTTACATTTAAAAAGGAAAGTAATAAAGTAGTTCGCGTAGGTACTACAAAAAGCCGAGCTAAGCTAGGTTAAGTTAAGCTCAAAGACAGGAAATTCAGTTAAGTCGCTTACTTTTCTATAAGAGACCCCTGTAATCCGTCAAAGGGTCACCTTACTATCATATTATTTGAAAACACACGGGATGATATTGCGGTAATACGCGCTGCTGTTATCTTTATTCAACTGAAAAATCAGCAAGTTTCCTTACGATGGTTTTTTTTTTAATTCGTGGTGGTCTATTTAAAGCAGCTAAATCTAAGTCATATACGGGACTTAGATTTAGCTACAAACTCAAAGACGTAGGTAAGAGCCAAAACTTCTTCAGCTAAATTAGTAGGTATTAGTAACAGGCCTCCCACTCGGTGGACCGACGACCTGGTGAAGGTCGCGGTCGCGCATGGATGCGGGCAGCGCAGGACCGGTCGTTGTGGAAATCCTTGGGGGAGGCCTTTGTCCAACTGTGGACGTCTTATGGCTGAGAGAGATAGAGTAACAGTTGCAGTCAATATGGTACTTATAGTTGCAGCTGTTTGCCGTTTAACTAATAAAACATTTTATTCTATAAATTTTCATATCGTATGTTTAAGATGAACTGAAATATGACAAATTCTACTACGTCTCAGTGTAAGAAGAATTATAAAGATTTCTTTGTGAAATGCGATCAGGAAATAGGATGGAAAAATTGCTAAAACTGTTGCGCGTTTCCATGTCTTCATAGTAATAGTTTTCTATTGTAAAAAAATACAAAACTATTTCAATTATTTTTAATGAAGATCAATTACTTAATATTCTGGTTAACTTAATGAGGTAAATAAGTTTTTGCAAGGGATTTTTTATTTAGGTTTTAGATTCTCATCCCCATGTGTGAGATACACGCTAGACGCGCATCATTTAATCAACCATTTATTATTTGCATCGTACATGATACGTGTGAAAACTTATAACACTCTTGGCGTTAGAGGTTAAAATAATGTTGCCTCTTTTTCCATTAGTATTCGAAACCCTAAAAATAATTCTGCCTTAAATCTGGTAACATCGTCGAAACCAGTGTAAATTTCCCGAAATTACTTTTGTAAAACAACTACTTACTTAAAAATTAAAAAGTTCATTAAGAAATGTTTCAGTTTTTTACAAAAAACGAGCATCCTCCTAATAAACTCGTAAAACATAATGCAAACTCTCACTTAATGATCACATCTAAAATTAATTACAGCGCACATTATTCACCATCAATCTCGCTTGAAAGATGGTCCTTTCTTTCAAGTCCATCCGAATACCCCGAAGTTGGGGTTGTTTATTATTAAAATCATCCCTTAGCCTGGCGGAAATCTCGAAAGTTTCTGAGGGTCCTTCGCAAATCTGTCAAGTTATTGTTGGGCAAGTTTTCAATTGAGACAAGTGCTATTTTGTGTCATCTGAAGAGAAAACTTATCAGGCGCCGCAGATTATACAGACTTCTAGAATACCGTGTTTTTCGTTCTATTTCAAATTCGCATATATTTATTTATTTTGAAAACTTTCGCGTTGCATAATTAGAAGTAAATAAATAGTCAGTGTCAATGTCAGTCGGTCGTGACCATGGCATCTTGTAACAGTGTCGAAACGTAGACAATAAGAAAGGTTTCTACTGATACTAGCTGCGCCCTAGGGCTCCGCCCCCGATAATATTTCGGGTTAAGAAATATGTGAAATTATTCTATGTGTTATTATAGGTTTCATTCTACGTCTATCGATTGGAGCAATTGGATGGACGCTCTGTCTTCCCGTTCTAGAAAAGACGTGAGAGTATCGCCGGTGATTTTTCAATCAGAGCCAGCTGAAGCAATCAGCGATGCGACAGCGTTATGTGGAGTCTCCGTGTACTTAGATCCTATCTCAAACAAATGCAGGCTCTGTCTTCCCGTTCTAGAAAGGACGTGGCAGTATCGCCAGTGATTTACCAATCAGAGCCAGCTGAAGCAATCAGCATTGCGACAGCGTTGTGTGGAGTCTCCGTGTACTTAGATCCTATCTCAAACAAATGCAGGCTCTGTCTTCCCGTTCTAGAAAAGACGTGAGAGTATCGCCAGTGATTTTCCAATCAGAGCCAGCTGAAGCAATCAGCGATGCGACAGCGTTGTGTGGAGTTCTCTGTGTACTTAGATCCTAACTCAAACAAATGCAGGCTCTGTCGTCCCGTTTTAGAAAAGACGTGAGAGTATCGCCAGTGATTTACCAATCAGAGCCAGCTGAAGCAATCAGCGATGCGACAGCGTTGTGTGGAGTTCTGTCGTGTACTTAGATCCTATCTCAAACAAATGGTACGGCGGGAATGCGGGAGTATTATTCATTCAGATAAACTACGATGTGCGAGTGTGGTGAGGAGGCAGTTTTGGTCTAGTTTTACCAGAATTTTTACATATATACATTCATGTTGTCACGCTTCTTTCCCGTGGGAGGCAGAGACTAGCGATTTCCACTTGCTACGATCTTTACAGATCTCTCTTGCTACCTCTACACTCAACACTCTCTTCATACCAGAATTTTTAATTAACTTTAACTCACTCTTCTGTCTGTCACTTCGGGAGGGTTCGTAATACGGGTAGGGTCTTGAAGGTTTTTGTGGTCATGGTCAATAGTGTACATATTAACCCCCCCCACAAACAAAACACGGAGATTATCAGATGGATAATATAGTTGCATTTAATGAAAATAATACAAAGCAAAAAGAAGAATATAATATGCGAATATTTATGGGGATGTATGAATATTTACATCTTGTGATTTCCTCCGCTGTCGAAAATCACATAAAAATACAGATTTAGGAATTTGGTACTTACGCCTGTAGAATGTAGATTAAGTAAGTAAGTAAGTAAAAATGCTTTATTGCACCAAACACGTAAAGGATACAAATTAAGACTTATATTAGGTAAAATATGTACAATAGGCGGCGTATAGATTAGTAATACCTGAAAAAATATATACGGTATTTTGATGATAATTTCACGAATGTTATTGTCGTTGTGTTTTAAAAAATACAACCGACAATAACAGAATTCATCATATTTTGACATCAAAATTTGGCGTCTCCACAGTTTAGGAGCTCCGACGCGACGAGAATCACCCAAACAATGTTCGATGCCGATCTGTCTCAGGCATGCAAACAGACGTTCGACCTAGATTGCTTTGTCTCTACGCCTGTGCTACCGGTTAGCAGGAACCACTCGTAGATCAAATTCGTGATGTTTACGACTCAGGCCTTGAAACTATTGAACTAGAATTTCTATGCTTCTTACTTTCTACATGTGCTTACAGTTCATTAGAACCGCGGGGTGCTTCACTGCCGAGGGAAGTAAGTAAGTAGTGTCTAGTCCTTGGACAGGATAAATAACTCTTTGGTCTAGTCTGTAAGCATTCTTCATGAGTGTCGCTATCATCACAGATGATATAACAAGCACCTACTATCATACAAGGAAAAAATCAAATCGGTCAAGGAAATTCTTCGTTGCCTAGAAAATTCTATGCTTCGAAACTATTGTCGCTTTGGTTGCTCTTTTCGCTGGTTGGTATATAAGTGTTCTACGGCGGCGTTATAAGCCGGAGGTCGTAGATTCAAATCTTAAGGGATAGTTAATACGTCAGATTTTTCTAATTTTATATAGAGGATAGCAGCAGCTTTTCGAAATGTTTGTAATCTTTTATCTCAAAACTTTATGATATTCTACTTTACATAAAAATTACTGCCCTTCTTGACTAAGGCATCCTGGAAAGGTCACTGACGTTCAGACCATAAAGAACATCAGTCGTTTCTGTCTCACGCAAAAGGGAAAAGGGCCATAATTTACGATTTATTACTCAAGTGTCAAATATATTATTTTTTGTCCTCCAGGTCAATGGGTTTATTTTATAAAAGTGACTGAAATTACTAAATTTTATCCGCAGTGAGAGAGATTTTTTAAGCAAATTTCAATTATATTTGTGTTAGCTGAATCCCAAGTTATTTTAGGAATTTTGGTTTAAATGTAACCATTAATTATATTGTAAATGGCTTTTGTTTTTATTTATTTATACTATTTTGTTGAAATTGTAAGCTGTAAGTTTTTCATAAGATAAAATAAAATAAAAATAAAAATTTGCTGGTAAAATATACCATGTAAAGATCCTTATTATTAATACTCTTGTTCAGTGATTTAGTGCACACATTTTCGAATCGAATTTTATTTGATTTCTTTATTCTCTATTCGATATTATCGAATGTTCGATTAAGCTTAATAAGGCTTTCTGTAAAAGATCCCTTTTTCTCAACCTATATTTTTAAAAACACGATCCACGATCAATATATGTTTCTACTTTTATGTTTATTCTTTAAATATTTTTCTCTCTTTTTATAAAATTATTAAAGAATAAACGAGAAGAAAATAATAATAGAGAGAAATCTCCACACAACACACCGACTAGAATATTTGAGGCAGAACTCTGAACAATATTACTTATTTCAGATTTTTGTGGAGCTCTGTTTAAAACCATTTCTAAAAATTAATAGAATTTTTAAGTTTCTCGAGAACAAAACGTAAAATTTAGAAAGTACGCGAACAGATTTAAAAACCGAACAATGGCCCTCCAATGATATTCAGTTCACTTCAGATTAAAAACAGGCGTACCTACCAATTTGTAAATTCTTGAATACTTTTTCTTTCCATCCTTTCACGAGTTCGGATGAAATTAAGTTTTGCCGAAAACTTCTCTACATTGAATTATTGTCGAATACAAAGTGACTCAAAGAGGCCCCGTGGGAGCTATAACTTTTCCGTGACAAACTCATAAGTTTTATTAGACACAGTTTGCCAAACTAATTGGTATGCAGAAGGGACTTGTTTAAAGATGATAAATATGACATTTTGTCCTTCTTTCAGAGTGGAATGCAAATTGCCTGACATGGTTTCGTTACATGAGTCAGGTTGCAACTAGTAGTACCTACCTATTTAAGTGGAAAAACTGAAGCGGTGGTGGCCCGCTTAAGGTCGAATAGGGCCCGGGTTCAAATCCTACCTGTGTCACATGAGTTTGCAGACCAATATCTGACTCATGTATGGTAGTTTTCTCATAGACCACCACCTGCTTCCGGTGAAGGATAACATCGTGAGGAAACCTGCACACTGCGTGACTGTTTAGTTTACTAATGTGTATACGGCTACTGCCACTAGATGGCGGTAGTCGTTAAAGTCATGTGTCATGTCAGATGCCTTTAAGCGACTCGAATAAAATCTGACACCAGTGTTAGTAATAACACACTCAATAAGAAAAGAAAGTGGATAAACTAAAATCAAAAAAGTTGTTGTTATTAGTATGTAAAAACACTAGGTATATTACTGGAAAACCATTGCGGCACGATATGTGTGTACAAGTCGAAATAATGAAGAACAACCGCATACTATTTGTTTTGAAACATTTGATACTTTAATTAATAATAAATTCTCTGACATGGAAACGGTTGCAATATAGGCTATATACTTATCTATAAAAAATCTCAATAATTGCAAAGTAAATGTTACCGCAATGTACGCCATGCAAAAAGTTTGCAAATTAAGTTATAAATCCAGTAGGCTGCGTGCAAAATGACCTTTTTTAATTTTTCATCCGGTTCGAGGAAAACAAATGCGTAAATCAGTCGAGGTACCGCTACAAATTTGGGTGCGCAATTATTTTGGGGCTATAAAAGGTTGAGAACAATAAACCTACTTTTTAGTAAATATCAATCAAAATATATTTTTTTTTGTTTTATATAATAACTAGCCTGTGCCGCGACTTTGTCCGCGCATATCTTAGGTTCTAAGTTAGACCTTTTATAATACAACAGTGAAAACCGCATCAAATTTAGTCCAGTAGTTTTTGCGTGATACGCGTACAAACATACAGATAGAAAGACAGACAAAAATTAAAAAAAAAATGTTTTGGCTTCTATTAGCCTTACAAAGACCCCTCGTAATGTTTTTTTCTTAAATATCTCCTATGTACCACAGACCAGTTACAGTTTTATTATAGAATATGTATTGATTGATTGATGATAATAATTTTGGATAATCTTAGATTCAGACAGTCAGACAGTCTTTGCTCTTTGACTCGAACTGATTGGTATATCAACGCAGAGACGAAACCGCTAGTCTTGAAATTTTGCACAGAGGTTCTTTATAAACCGTAAGTGAGTACTAAGAAAGGGATTTTGTAAATTCTAAGGGGACCAAATAGGTGAATAACTAAATTTACGCGGGTGAAGCCAAAGGCAACATCTAGACTCTAATATTATTGCAACTAGCTGATTTACCCCGGGGCTTTATGTTTTTCAAGTTACCCTGTAAGTATTCGGATGTTGGAAACAAGTAACTTCCGAACTTGTAGCTTCAAGTGAAGCTCCCGGATTGAAGGCTCTTGTAAGACTGTCAGTTCGTCTTCACGTCGCTCCACTTCATACTATAGGTATATTGTTACGTTACATGGTGAGTTTTAAAGGAAATAATTATTAAAGGTTTAAAAATGAAATAAGTAAGTGGAGTTTGTGATAACTAAAGCAATAACATTGGCGAGTAATTAAGTAATATAAATTTTTACCTTAAGGTAGAAATCTATTTAAATAACCTTACTTACCTTATCGTGAAATTGCTTCGTGTACAGAAATGAACAAATGAACCATCATTTAAACACATTTTAATAGAAATGAAAGTGATGTTTCTAATTTGGTGCTAAAATATAAAAAGGAAAGAATAAATTTACTAATTAGAGGAACATTGTGTTTCTTCTGATGAAAATTATATACCTAGACTTTGTTACCTATTCAGAAAGGCGTAATTATTTTAATTAAATACTTCGGATATAAAAAAAAAATCTGTATTTCTTATACAGGTAGTAGGGATATGTATGTAGGGATAAATACATGATTCTATGTATGTATTTCTTAATGATTCTATGTATGTGTGTATGAATTAATCAAACATAAAAAATGAATACGAAAATATTACACACCTTTTCCAGCACTTCTGGAAAATAGAACTGACTTAGTCAGTGACTGACTTAGTCACTTAGTTAAAAACTTTACTAAGTTAGTTAATCAGTAAATAAATGTAGTGAAACTGAAATAGAACTTAAAACACCGTCCTCGGGGCACTAAATCTCTACAAAATCTTGAAAATCTAGAACCTGAGTGAAACTTAAAGCCCCTAGTTCTGAACAAAATACTCCACCATTGTGTTTCATATTATCTACAGAAATAAATCTTTGCGACTTGGAAAATGGGGCCATATATAAGTCTTCTTAAACACTTACCGGGATAATATCGTGAAGTAGGTTAGTGCATAGAACCTGTGCAGTGTAAATTAAAGTGTGCAACAAGTGAGAAACTTTTGTGTCCTCTTATTTCTCAGACAATAAGCTAATTATTAAAAAAACACTCGACTCACAATTCACATAGCCTTTGTCACTCGGAGGAATGCAAGGAATCTAAAAATAAATACCTCTCTCATCAATTCACGTTCAGCCGTTCAGGACTTATGGTGGAATAAAGAAACTTATATACATGAACCCTGAAAAACATAACACTCCTTTTTTGGTCCATCGTATAAAAAAAACATGTTTAGAATTTCATTTCGCAGAAAATGTTTCACATAATATTTGGTCTTATTTTTATATCAAATATTATTGTTTTATCGAATATTTACTTGAGTAAAACATATTTGACAGAAACACAGTTCAATGAATTTTATTACAATTATTTTTTAACGATGCTCGGTGTATTTTTAGCGAATGACGCAGAGCTAAGGACAAGAAGGACTTGAGCATGTTAATCGCTAACCTTCATTAGTTGGAGAGGCACCTTTAGAAGAAGAAGGTGTATTTTTCCATGGTATTTTGTTGCAACGAAAATGTAAAATCCTATTTTGAAGTACTTATCCGTGCCTTAGGTATTTTATGTTCAGACGTTCATAAAAGAGCTCGTTTTGTGAAAACATGCGCCGATAAATGGAATATTGGATAGCAGGGAGCTGTCAATGTATACACAGCAAAAGTCCGCTTAAATCCGAATATTTGAAAGTTTAAAATTACTTTCGACGATCTTGGACTGTACAAAATTTCTATTGAATATTTAGGTGCAAATGAGGCAAATTGCATGGCCAAGAAACGACACCTTCTTTCTTATCGAGTGTTTTATTACTAACACTGGTGTCAGATTTTATGCGAGTCGCCTAAAGGCATCTGAGATGACTTTACAATTACCGCCACCTAGTGGCAGTAGCCGTATACACACTAGTAAACTAAATAGTCAGTCCATGTGCAGGTTTCCTCACGATGTTTTCCGTTACCGGAAGCAGATGGTGGTCTATGAGAAAACTACCATACATGAGTTAGATTAGTCTGCAAACTCATGTGACACAGGTAGGATTTGAACCTGGGTCCTATCCAACCTCAGGCGGGTGTCATTACAAGTTGGCCACCACCGCTTCAAAAACGACACCAAAAATTGCTTAGAATATGAACCGGTTTTAAATATCTTTCCCTACTTCTAGTAAATTCAGGAGCACGTCAACCACGGCAGCACATCTGTCACTTATTGGGTTGCCGGTGTGGTATATTCCACTATGTTCACTGGGTAATATCACCTAGACGAGTGTTCATAAAGTTGCTGTTTGCTTTACAATCAGGCAACCCCATGGAAGTAATAAGTACTTGGTACAACAAAGTACTTATTACTTCCATGGGCAACCCACATTCGTTTGCCTACTGTTCTATAAATCCTATCCAAATTAATTGCAAATTAGCCACTGCTGCTTTGATATCCATGTAGTAAGATCCACCTAACTTGTCATGCTGCTGATAAATCATTTCAATGAGGGTTACCTTTTTTCGCTCACTAGCTGGCGTTGGCGAGTGAGGTCTATTAGCTGGTACAATACCTACTGACATTTGAATTTCACAACTGATACAGTATTAAAGTACTCTCATATAGAAATTAGATATGATGAAAAAATTCCATGAGAGCAGGACTTGAACCCGCGACCAGGTCTTTATACGACCTTGCTCTTACACATACAGTAACAACAGCACAGTAGTAGTATATGTAATTGTACTATCTGACAGACCTCACTCACCATATGAATGAATGAATAAAAATTATTTTATTTAAATAGGCTGAAAATAGCACTTTTAAATCATCATATTCTTGTTTTTTAGTTAGTTGACGTCATAAAATTACTTAAAGCTAAGGTTAGCACCGCCTCCAAAGTAAAGAAGAGGCGCCGCAACTCCACTGCTGCATTTTCTCCAAAGACGTCATTTTGCAACATTGTCTTTCAATTAAATATGTGGACGAATACACTGAATTTTTATATGAAATGTAACCCTCATTTCAACACTTTTCCCGAAAATTTAGTCAACTCCCGATAATTTCATTCGGTAAAAATGAAAGTGGTCCCGGTTAGCGGGCGTTCATCCTGTCACATCCTCGAATGTCGATATAATTTGGTTATATTATCGAGTCACGGTCCGAACTAATTGCCGAGGATGGCGGAAGTGACGGGACGGAGATAAGCCGCGCTAGATGTGGCAATGATTATGAAGGATTGTCTGCTGCCAGTGTATAAAATACCATGATGCCAGCCCCAACCATAGAGTTATCCGTATTACTGTACCAACAGGCGTAAATAAGGGTGCAGTCCCCTTCTGCGACTTTGAATATTATCACCACGGCTTGGGCTCCTGTTTTCATCCCGTGGGATACCAAAAGATGACGAAAAATGCTTATCTATACATATAATAAAACAGTAAAAATATTTTGTCTGTACATTTAGTATTTTTGACTGAAATGGATAGAGGGAGACCTAAAAAGAACAATAGAAAGCAAAAAAATTTTTTGGAATTTCTTGTCTGTCTGTCTGTCTGTCTGTCTGTCTGTATGTATGTACGCGTTTCACGCAAAAACTACTGGACGGATTTGAATGAAACTTTTTTTGTTGTATAGCTATTAAGCCTGGGCAACATATAGGCTATAATTCATTTTAAAAACTGGAACACCTGATGAAGAACCATAACGGAACAGCTAAACTATAAGTAATATGGAAATGGTGCCTTAACAAAAATCGTTCAACCTGATGAGCATTTTCTGCCGACGTATAAAAATTGAAGTTCTGGAACATCTGATGAAAAGCTCCAAGAGACCAGCTACACTATAACATATATGGAAATGGCGCCTTAGCAAAAATCGTTCAACCTGATGAGCATTTTCTGCCGACGTATAAAAATTGAAGATCTGGAACATCTGATGAAAAGCTCCAAGAGACCAGCTACACTATAACATATATGGAAATGGCGCCTTAGCAAAAATCGTTCAACCTGATGAGCATTTTCTGCTGACGTATAAAAATTGAAGATCTGGAACATCTGATGAAAAGCTCCAAGAGAGATTTTTCATCTAAGCGAAACTCACGCGGGCGAAGCCGCGGGCGACAACTAGTTTAGAAATAATATCTTCGGCTTTATTTATAGAATTGATAAAGGAATCGCTTTAAAAGGAGTTTCTTCCCATGTACTCAAGGGTTAGTTTTCTCTAGAGGCTAGAGGAGTTCATGGAGTTCTTCAAAAAAAATCCTGGTATATAAGCGTTTATAGGCTGCGGTGACCGCTCTCCACCAGGTGGATCGCATGTCTGTTTGCCTACTTACTTCCAACGAGGTTTTTTTCCGCAGTTAAGTTAGGCCTTTTATTTGCCTTTCCTATCTCTCTCTGTAGTCGTATTTCCTCATGACTGAGGGTCGTGGTCATGATTATATGGAATGAAACTCACACAATGACTATCTTGGCAATTTTAATAGAGTGGTTTGCCATTGCCTTCTCCATTTCACACACTTGCTGATAATTCATCAACCAGAGTGCAGGTTTCCACACGATGTTTTTCCTTCACCGGAAGCAAGTGGTGGTCGATGAAAACTAACATAGGTACACGAGTCAGTTTGGTATACAAACTCAGCATGGGCAGGATTCGAACCGAATCCTTTGCGGCCACAAGCAGTCGCCCTATTACCACTCGGCCACCACTGATTCTTTCCTATACGTACAGATATAGAGAGTCCTGTCTCTTCCAGTAAACCGGATCCCTGTTCTGATCGCTAATGGAGTTGCACCGGCTGTCGGCAGCTTCCGCTCCAATTATTCCTCACTTCAACCGATTCACTGTCAGTACTTCATACTGGTGAATTTGGTCTGGACGTCATAAAGAATTGTCATAAATGTCAGCTCTACCGTTAAGAATTTCTTCGTCAGTTCGACAGCCTCTGTGGCGTAGAGGTCACGGCGCTCGTCTGCCATCTGGAGGTCCTGGGTTCCTAGCGCGGGCACATTTTTTGTTTGAAGTCCTAGGTGTGTTGAGCTCGTGGAAACGAGCGAGCTTATATCGTGGGTCCATTGGCACCACGAAACAAGCTTAGCAAGTGGTAATATAAACAAAAATGAATAGGCACATGGTTGAATTTTTAAATCGTCGAATTGCTACACTTTTCACTTTAAATAGTAGGACGGGAACTAAAAAACAGAACATTGGTAGAGTGGAGGCTACAAAGTAAACAGCTATTCCAATTTGATCTGTTTGTCTTGCTGTGCACAACGGTTATTGATTTCAGATGACGAGGTTAGCTGTATCTATGTATTTCATGGATTTTCATGAACATTTATCATTCCACGGGAGAAAGTATCTTATGGTCATTGGCGCTGAAGTCATCCAGTAATATCTACAAATCATACAAGTTTACTTATTTTATGAAAAGCTCAATGTCGTAAATGTCAAATAACTATAATGTACTTTTTCTCGTGTACCTTTTACTTTCATAAGAGCTCGGTGAACCACCAGGTTCAAGCACTTTTTTTGTAATGGTTGGTCACAAGATGGACAACCAAAAATCTTGAGCTTTTTCGTGCTTTGAAACGTACCTTACCTAAACGTACCTTACGTGCTTTGGTACCTTAAACTATTGGGCCCACTGTATTTCGCAGTCGATAAAACCCGTCATTGAGTTCGCGTGGTGTGGTGGCGTGGCCCTTCCTCCTATCCATCCTCATGGAAGATGCCCCAGCAGTCGAACATTATATCTATGTGATGATGAGTAAACTAGCTGCACCTTTAAAGTGTTTGAGATGGGTAGACAAAATGTAGGTACTGATCCTTTCAATCTTTCATAAATAAATAATCCATACTAATATTATAAATGCGAAAGTTTGGATGTGAGTTTGTGAGTTTGTGAATTTGTGAGTTTATCGCAGAGACTCTTAATAATACATCTCAGGGTCGTATATAATTTTATTAGTAAACATAAGAATATAAGTATAGGACCTAAAACAAAATATAAAAACGATTAGAAAAAGTTAACACATATATACACCACAAATTTAAAATTACTTCCTAAAACAATTAAAATTCACTTACCCTGTAGTAAGGGTCCTATTGTTAATTATAATATATTAAAAATAGTTATTATTATTGTCTTCACAATGATGATAGATAGAAATTGGATCAAGAATGACATCAAAATGTAGAATCGAATGTGTATGAATACAGTTTAAAATTTATGACAGGTGAAATAAGTATGTATGTGCCAGCGCACGCATAAATGGATCAAAGAGGATGAACGCGTCGCCGCGTTACAAGTTTGTGAATTTGTGAGTTTGTGAGTTTGTGAGGATGTTTGTTACTCAATCACGCAAAATCTACTGGACGGATTTCGATGAAATTTGGTACAGAGGTAGATAATGACCTGGAATAGCACATAGGCTACTTTTTATCCCGGGAAAAAGCACTGTTCCCGTGGGAAATTCACGCGGGCGAAGCCGCGGGCAAAAGCTAGTAATTAAATAAGTACTTATACGAAATAACGTAAAATAGGTATACGGACAAGTCGGACAAATCATACAGATTGAGTTAGCCCCAAAGTAAGTTCGGGCCTTATGTTATGGGATACTAACTCAACGAACTATATTTTATGACAAATACATATATAGATAAACATCCAAGACCCAGGCCAATCTGAAAAAGATCATTTTCCATCTTGACCTGACCGGGGATCGAACCCGGGACCCCTGGTTCATAGGCAAGGTGCACTGCGCGACGGAAGTCGTCTTAAAGAACCCAGAACCCTATAAACATTACACATACATTTTCGGATGGTCGTGTAAAAATCCTAGGCCTTTGTCCAGCAGTGGACGTCTTTTGGCTGAGAGAGAGAGAGAGTGTAAAAATCCATACAAAGTAAATTTTAAATAAAAAAGTAGATTTTAAATAACCATCAGATTTATTTGGGGTCGAAGCGACCTCGCTCCCGATAGGTATTAAATGTTTGCCCGTCCGGTCTGTTTGTAAGTCATCAGTTCTTATTTGGACATCGGTTGCGGTGATTCAGCAACTTTCGACCGTTTTGATTGAACCATTCAAATTGAAACTCGGTTTTTAGGTTGGGATATTTTTATTTGAAGAGTCGTAGAAAAAATATGGTAAATATTCTAGGTACTAATATAATAAATTCTAAAGTTTAGATGTTTGTTTTGTGTAGTATGTTTGTTCAAGGGCGTCGCCAGCCGATGGCGCAGGGGGGGGGGGGAAGTTGACTTTACCTACTACAATTCATACTTTTCTCATTCTCTATGAATGAGAAACGTATGAATTGAACGTGCGGGGGGCGCGGGCGCCGCGCCGCGCGGTTACATGTTGCTTTCCCACTCCCCCTCTCCCGCTTCAATGATAGAGTAGAGCAGAGCGTAGTTGAGCGTACGGAATATTAGGAGTGGAATTGGTGAATTCCTTCGAGTTTCGACGTACGGGAATGATTGTTCAAGGATCTGAGCTGAGATATAAGGCATTTTTCGACACAACAATTCAATTCGATTTTAACAATAATGCTAATAAAATGTAAAAACTGGCTTTGTTAATGATGGTTTACATGCGGCACGATTAGAATGAAACAAGTCTAGTTTCGAACGATATTTAGATGTTTTTACACCTGCCGGGTGTCCCATAACGGCATACTTCTTTGTTTGTTATGAGTCTACAATTCTTCAATTCGTTACAGTTTTTGCGTTATAGCCATGATTCATACAGAGACCTGTGCCCAAAATGAGACGTATAGAGACCTACATGGGCGGATCTAGCATTCGCGTCAGGGGAGGGTCACATGGTCGAGTGCGTGTTGTTAACCTGGCACTGTTCCCAAGGTTTATTTTTAGTACAGAAAAAAATATGTATACATCCAATTGGAATTCATGGGGAGAATGCCCCCCTCCCCCGTAAATCCGAATGCAATAATAAATCACTAATACCAACGCGAAGAAGATGCATTTTGTTTTCCTATCTCGGAAGTGTAGTCTCGAAGTCGTGCGGAGCGGAAAAGGATGCTGCTAGAATATATAAAGCTCGGGCTGCCTTTGAACTCCGGCCCGTGGCGTTCAAAAAAGTAAAGTCCCTCAGAGTAAAACTCAAAATGTTTCGGTCAAACGCCAGTCAGTCAATTAACAGTCCTGTTAAATGGATGTAAAACTTGGTCGCTAAAAAGATCACCCCGCCGATCCAGCGTCTTTGTGAACCGCTGCCTGCATCAAATACTTTAGATTTTCAATGCACAGCTGTGGGAACGATACCGGGAAATGCCAATAGACCTCCAAATTAGGAGCCTCAAGTGGTCATGGATTGGTCATACACTGAAATGGCATCCCTCACATATCCCAAAGCAAGCTCTGGAGTGGTACTCTGGAGTTGGCCGTTCCAAGCAAACTTGGCGATGCACTATTGCAGCGAAGTTCAAGATAATCGGGCTGACCTGGCCAGAAGTGGAGAGCGTAGTCCAAGACCGAGGAAACTGGCAAAACACTGTCGACGCCTTAGTTAAACAGTTTAATGCAGAAGACAAAATATGCAGGCCATCTCAGCGTCATGAACGAGAAGTTAACGTACAAGCTACTGCAGATCAACCTGTAGAAGTTCTTGCTAATCCACCTGTAGCAGTTTCCGCTAATCATGACAATTAAAAATACCTTCGTAACCAATACGACGTGGTTACACGAAGAACTTGTGAACTTAGTTGCTAGCCACAGCGCGAATGGTCGCGCGGCCTAGACGACTAATGCGCGGGGAGATATCTAACTTGATGTATTGATAGATGTACATCAATAGCCTACATGACGAAAAATGTATCCAATAGGTGTACGTTAACACAAGGTAGGTGTATCACAAGGGCTGATGCGAGTAGGGAGGGTTGGGGGAGCGTCAACTTCCAGGTCATAGCTTTGGAACATAAGCCCGCGAATGTTCTCGGGATTATTTTGAGTATCGACCACTTTTTCAACCATGTGACCCCCCCCCCCCGGACGCGAAAGCTGGATCCGCCCCTGATTAAAGGTAGGTTTTCTTACCTCCTTTTCCTATTTCTGCGTTTTTCTACAGCTGTAAGGTAAGATTAGCGCCATAGCGTAACGTTTAATGTGTATTATACTTGTGAACTTCAGGCAAAAAATAAATATTTTAAAAAATCATACCTCAGCTCCGATATTACTTGGAACAATGATTACCACTACGATATGTTTCTTTATAAGGGTACTATGAAATAGTAATAAAATTATCCCTGGCCGCGAAAAATAAAATGACGCCACTGGTCCATACAAAATTACCCAAACCCCTTTTGTACATGGGTAAAAATGAACATGATACATACACTATATCTATATATACTGAAGTTTCCTTTTTATTAAATATGTTAATATTGTTACAAATCTCCTAAAAAAAATCAGAATAAATGTACCTAGAAACATAATTTACGTGAGTGCTCGTTTAAAAATTTTTGCAAACATGCATTAAGTAAATACATAAATACAAATATTTCGGCATTTTAACTTTTTTTTTCCTAGAACATAGATATAACATACAAATAAGTTTTACTTATGTAGGTATACTTTACTATCAATGAAACCGATGAATATTTTTTCAGTGTTGTAAAATCCCAAGTCGACAATACCTAAGTAAGCCGCCAATTTATCTTCTATTGATCATATAACTCAATATCAGCGGAGGCCTGGGCTTAGTCCAGTCCATCTATCTCGATTTTTAGAGGGCACGGAGTAGACTATACACCGAAGACTATTAATTATTAAAAGTTAAATATTTTCATATTCTATGAAACTATATATCCCAAAGAAAATATTTCTTAAGTTTTATCATTTATTTAAAATACTAAACTATACTAATGTGATTTTCCATCGTATTTTTTACTTATTTTTAAAATTTCATAAAACAAGTAGTTAAAACAATTTAAATTAAAGATATATACGAAGAAAGGAAGAATGCAGGTAGTATTCCTGCGTTGAATAGCAATAGCATTTCGTTGCGCGAGCAAGCTGCCGGGCGAGGGTCGTCACCCGTATACAAATTAGCTTTTCTTGAGATTTCGTTCCGTATTAAAAATCAACAGTTCTTTGGTGCAATACGAGTCCTACAATTATGAGGACTTTTGTACTCACTAGTACACTTAACTTGAATCTATTATAAAATTTTCAGTTTCATCAAAATTAAATCATACACGGACTTTACAAAAACATAGGTAGTTTGAATCTCCACTGCCGACTAAAACAGCCAATTAAGTAAAAAGAAAAAAGGAACCATAAGATTTTACTCGCATAATTTGTCTATATTAGGGCAGGTGAAACTAAGAGCATTAAAGCAATAAGTACTTTATTATACACACACTAGTTTTTTCCCGGGATGAAAGGTACCCTATGTACCTCACAGTACTTCTAACTATGTATACCTATGCGAAATTTCAGGAAGATTGGTTCAGTAGGTAAAGTGTGAAGAGGTCACAAACAAACAAAAAAACTCACTTTCGCATTTACAATATTAGTTAGGATACTTTAATACTTTCATGTCTAAATGCTTAAATAAAAAACTGCTATTAAAATATTTAAAATGTTGGCTCTCTTCAATAACTCCTCTGCGCCACGCTAGTAAGCCTATGCCCCATTTTACGAGCCTCCAAAGCAATGAATTACATGCTCTAGCCAGAGAAATGTTAAATAAGCAGTGGTGAATGGAAATTTCAAGTCGTTTGCGATGCAATATGAGATCTAGTTTGAAATTCTTATAGAGACAGCTGGCTTTAGTGAAATATCGAGCTTCGTTATCAAAAATATCAATATTTTCGCTTATATCGTTCAAAATAACAAATTGAATTGAAAATAATAATTATTACTTACTGTGCAATGAAGTGATTTATAACCTCAAGGGTAAGGGTCATTAAATTCAAGCGAACGAAGTCGCGGATACCAGCAAACGTCCACTGCGAACTACTAGATAACAAAAAATAATAATCAGCCTTATGACCTAAGTTAAACTAAGTTCATCACACATCTTCAAAAACATTTGGCTTAAATACACATCGTTTTACAAATTAGACTGGTAGTTCCTACTGATAGAGAAAAACGAATTCAATTAAACGCAGTACTTTTCAGCTTTACTACTACATAAGTACTACATAGAAGTGTAAAAATTGATAATGGTCTCTACGAGAAGTAATAATGGACTAGAGTATCTTTTTAATGAACAAAATAAAAAGTCGTCTGAAGTTATGAATTCATAAAACGCCGCATTCGAGACTGTTTCATTTGCCTGAGCTTATTTTCTTGGGTGGACATTTGAAACATACGGAGCTAATTTCGTCGTTTAAAAAAATATTTTTTTGATATACAAACTGTTTATCACATCTGAATGAATGAATTAATGAATGATTTATAGAGACACTTACATTTTACACTTAAAGATATAACAGTTGGCTCCACACTAGACAACATGCCTACTGTCCTGTGGTAGCCAAAAAGATGCATCTGCCAGCATCTGTCACATGCAACCCCAAAGATGGACATGATAGATGGTGGATCTTTACCACATGTATTCCAACTGATGATGGTAACAGAAAAAGAGCCCATGGAAAAAATGGTATGACGATTTAAAGGGATTTGACAAGAAATGGAGGGCAGAGGCCAAGGATAGAGATACATGGAAGAAGTTAGGGGAGGCTTTAGCTCAGCAGTAGTAACTAATACCTACAATAAAATCTATATTAACCTAGTGCGATGTAAAGAATTTCTCAACATGTTTTCGTTTACCGACAAAAATTAATAGTAGCAAAAAAGGGGCTGGCTAAACATCGTCAAATAGATAAAACAAAAGTACTGATGGTCACACAACATGATTTCTCCTATCTAGGTGCTAAGATAGGTACTGATGCGAATGACATTAGAAAAAGGAGAGAGAAAAATTGAAAATCTGGCTCCATGATAGCTGTGCAGGGCAGTTTTATATTTGCAGTTCCGATTGCACGAAAAATTTTAGGGAAATTATCAAAAAGTCATCTACATAAAAAAAGAGGTCGGTTGGGATTAGGCGAAGAGCCGAAAGGCTGCTCTGGCTTTTGCTCTTTGCTGTTAAAACGTGTCACAGCCCTAAAATTGTAATGTAAACAAATAGTGTAGAGAAATTGGGATTAAATAGTATTGGTTTAACAGCTCCCAAGCACTGACGTTTAATTTAATTCTGCCCCTTCTACTGTGCTCTGAAATGCAATCCAGCATAGTAGATGATTGTTAACTACAATATGTATGCTGTTTATGGGGCTTTTCAGATATATTATCAGAGATATAGTATAACTCGCACAAAAAGAAAGAAGACTCCATGACCTATTCCGCAGAATGTAACCGCAGTAGACGTGTCTTTTATCTGTCATTTAGACTAATAAACGCGAGAGTTTCCTACGAAGTTTTTCCGCGAAACATCTGAACTTTTTGACGACCTCCGTGGCCCAACGATCCCCAGTCAGGTCAAGATGGAAAATTATCTTTTCAGATTGATCCGGGTATTGGATGTTTATAATAAGTATTTATTATAAAATATAGTATCGTTGAGTTGGTATCCCATAACACAAGTCTCAAACTTACTTAATCTGTATGTTTTGTCCGTATATATTTATTTATATGTCTGTATATAAGTATTTTAATTATAAATATCACGTATGCCGCAAAGTGCCCGTCCACAATTACCACCCGTGTGTTCTTGCTTATTCCATTCGGTACAGAATCGTTTTACATCTGTCAAAAGTTGAGTCGTATTTACCGGGTGTTTTGAGAGCGCGTAATGGAATCACGCATTTTCCGATTTGGTGTTTTTGTGTCATTTTCTTTGGCACAGTTAAATTATTTTGGTTTGAATGGTGAGTTAAAGACATTTTTATTCATAACATTCAACGTATATTCGTCCGTAGATTTCCTTAATTATAATTAAGACTCATATGTTGAAAAGTGGCGTCTTTGGAGAAAATGCAGCAGTGGAGTTGGTTGCGTCGCCTCTTCTCCGCTGGCGCTTTGGAGGCGGTAGCAACCTTAGCTTTAAGTAGTTTTCTGACGTTAACTGGCTAATCTCGCTTATTAAGTACTAGCTTTTGCCCGCGGCTTCGCCCGCGCGAATTTCCCACGGGAACAGTGCTTTTTCCCGGGATGAAGGTATCCTATGTCCTTCTCATACATATGTTACATTACATTAGAAGTAAGGAGAAGGACATAGGGTACATAGGGTAGGGTATGTATGTATGCAAAATTTCAAAAAGATTGGTTCAGTAGATAAAGCGTGAAGAGGTAACAAACAAACTCACTTTCGCATTTATAATATTAGTTAGGATTAGGATAGGATATGACGATTTAAAATGCTATTTTTAAGCCTATTTAAATAAAACAAATTACATTTAATTATACTTATTTTTAATTTACTAAAAACCTTCCTAGGGGTGAAAGGACTCATAAATAGAACATCTTTTTAATATCAACAGCTGTTTTTCTTTGAGATTTCAGAGTCGGTCCCATACATATAGATGTTCATATTTATGAGTACTTTCACCCCTAGGAAGGTTGTTAGTAAATTAAAAATAACCCTGTATAATTGTTGAATCACGGTGATCACAATTCAACACTTCAATAGAAGACCTGGGAAGTAGAGATTTTGGGAAAGTTGACCAATCGGACATTAAGAATTCTCTACTATTACCCAGAGGATGGCTGGAAGCTAGCAATAAGCCCGCCACTTATATAAATCAATAAAAAAAAATTACAGACAGACAGATATTGAGTCAGGTGAATCTAAAAGCATGGAAGTAATAAGCACTTTATATTGCTTATCATTTCCATGAATAAAAGCTTATAAAATATTGTCATCAAAATACATGACCAATTTTAACATAGACATAAATCAAAGTCGCATCAATTTATCCAGTATCCGCTTTGAGCTTCGCGGATACAAGTTTTCAAACGAAAAATGTCAAACTTGTATTTGCTAAATCCTAAACCGGAATATTGTAGAATTTGTCAGGCGATTCCGTTTATTGTGACGTCAAAATAAGTTATTTCCGGCGTTTGTTTCTTTGTATGTTTGGTTGTTCTGACAGTGATTAATCCAAGGGACATGGATTAGAGTCCCGATCAGGTCAAGATGAAAAAAAATCTGTTATTTAGACCTAGGTCTTTGATGGACAAACTACACATTCCACAAACTCAAAGTCAATGGTTTTTATTTATATAGGCTTAAAATAGCACTTATAAATCGTCAGATTCTTGTTTTTTAGTTAGTTGACGTCATAAAATTACTTACAGCTAAGGTTACCACCGCCTCCAAAGCGCAAGTGGAGAAGAGGTGGCGCAACAAACTCCACTGCTGCATTTTCTCCAAAGACGTCACTTTACAACATATGTCTTACAATTAAATGACTGTGACCACATTACTTCAAGCTGTGTAGCTCGAATTAACGTACCATAGTATTACTATGGTATCTCATTCTACACTTGATATACCTACCTACATAAATACATATGCAGTTTCACGTTCGTACGTTATATGAGGTCACATGTTCATCTTTTTGAGGTGTGAGAAGAACCATTTGCGGTGTGAGCTCGAGACGTAGGTCATTTGTGTTGCGGTCATATGATATGAAAAGGTGAAAATTGCTTCAACTTCAATTTATACAGGCAAGTCAAAAGGAAAACTAAATTTAATGGAACACCATAGAATCACTTTTGTCAAAACTTCATTCATGCGTGCAGCCGTGGGGGTATGAAAAATAAAGTAAAATGGATAATGTCGAAATTCGTAATCAGCATCGCCAAAAACCTCGAAAACGATACCCTTATTACCGAATTGCGCTGCAGCCACGACTCAATCTCTTCTTATGTTTTCCTGCCTTGCATTGGGTGAAATGGGAAGTAGAAATTGCAATAACTTCTAGTTTTTAAAATAGTTTGAACAGTTATGAAAGTAATTTAATTTTGAGGTTTCCGTACAAGAAAAACAATGTTGAATCACTTCATTGTTCGTCTGTCTACTTTTATAGGTAACTAGCTTTTGCCTGCGGCTTCGCCCGCGTGAATTTCCCACGGGAACAGTGCTTTTTCTCGGGATGAAAGGTACCCTATGTCCTTTTCCGTACTTCCAGCTATATGTATGCGAAATTCCAGGAAGATTGGTTCAGTACATAAAGCGTGAAGAGGTAACAAACAAACAAACAAACTAACTTTCGCATTTATAATATTAGTTAGGATTAGAATTATTTCAGATTGACTCTGTCTTTTCTTATCAAGTTGGCTATAAGTTTCACAAATTCAATACTAAACATATACAAGTGTATATATTTAAAATACTCGTAAAACATATTCCCACAAAATGTTTTATGCAGGCGACTTATCTCATCGAAACGGCGGCGTCTAGGAATTTGAATCTCTATCCTTGATTTTTACATAGCAATGAAAGTTAATTCTGCGCCATACCTGCTGATCTATGTTTTGTAAGTCCTACCTGTCCATTGTCTTAAAGTTAATTCTGCGCCATACCTGCTGATCTATGTTCTGTAAGTCCTACCTGTCCATTGTCTCAAAGTTAATTCTGCGCCATACCTGCTGATCTATGTTCTGTAAGTCCTACCTGTCTATTGCCTCAAAGTTAATTCTGCGCCATACCTACTGATCTATGTTCTGTAAGTCCTACCTGTCCATTGCCTCAAAGTTAATTCTGCGCCATACCTGCTGATCTATGTTTTGTAAGTCCTACCTGTCCATTGCCTCAAAGTTAATTCTGCGCCATACTTGCTGATCGATGTTCTGTAAATCCTACCTGTCCATTGTCTTAAAGTTAATTCTGCGCCATACCTGCTGATCTATGTTCTGTAAGTCCTACCTGTCTATTGCCTCAAAGTTAATTCTGCGCCATACCTGCTGAGATCAGTTGAGGCAATGGACAGGTAGGACTTACAGAACATAGATATGTTCTGTAAGTCCTACCTGTCCATTGCCTCAAAGTTAATTCTGCGCCATACCTGCTGATCTATGTTCTGTATGTCCTACCTGTCCATTGCCTGTAAGATATAGCGATTGTACATTAGCCGTTAATATGTTGTATTCCTGTTTTTTTCATGGTGCAATAAAGAGTTACATACTTACTTAAAGTCTTACATCCAAGTTAGCCATAACTTTCAGAATACAGCATAGAACATTCCCGCAATTCGTTATGTGGGCGACGCGTCTCACCGCAACACGCACCGCAAACTCACACCACACCTCGGCATCTAGGAATTTGGTACAATCCCACACGACATATAGCTCTATTGCATGATGTACAGACATCTATGTCGTCTGGCTTATCGAGCTGTCAGGGTCTATCTTAGAGCTTTCAAAAGTTGGTGAAACATAATGCCTTTGAAATCATGTAATACAATACAAAGTTGCTTTCCTAGCAACAGATTTTAATGTAGATTTGCGACGAAGTCACGGGCAAAGGCTAGTCCTAATCCTATACTAACTAATATTACAAATGCGAAAGTGAGTTTGTTTGTTTGTTACCTCTTCACGCTTTATCCACTGAACCAATCTTCCTTAAATTTGGCATACTATTATTAAATAAATAGAATATGTAACAGGAACATAAGTAATTTTATTACGACATTTTATTTTAGTCAATAAGATATGTAACTAAGCAACACATTCCATAGAGTTCTTGAGTATACCTAATATAAACTCTTTCATTTCCAACACTCCGCCTCACGAAGTATCGTAGATTCACCAGAATAAGTCGTAACTTCGAAGGTACTGAGAAGAACGTAGGGTACCTTTCATCCCGGGAAAAAGCACTATTCCCGTGGATAATTCGCGCAGGCGAAGCCGCGGTCTAAAGCTAGCAATTTTATAAATTCATGCTGCATAATTTGAGAAGTCACTTTTATCTTTCGACTTTCGACTATCCGTTTGTTATTCTAAGCTTAAAGCTATTAACTCAAGAGTAGATAGGTCAATACTCTGTAGAGGGCTCTCCGTGAAGCCTATCAAACCTGCAGTGGCTCTACTGGGCTCTACGGCTGTGAAATAGTCCAGGAGCGAGTTAACTTTTTGTACCTAATAAAAAAAATATTTAGACGTTCTCTCGAATAGCGCATAATTGAAGAAATGAGCATATTATTAAAAAAATAAAAATAAAATGTAGTTTACCTTTCATTAAAAAAATTGTAAAATTAATTAGGCAAAGAAAAAGGCAGGATTCTATATTATATACATCGTACTCGCATTCTTCGATATTGATTACTTTAGAACTAACGTACATCATACATCGACATTTCGTATATAGACATTCAGTAGCAGAGTCACAAAAAGCAGCTTTCATTCGCGGATTTATGAAATTAAAGGTATCTTATACCTACCATATACCATATCATGCCCTATACGTAGTAAATTCCAGCAAAATCGGTTCACAGTATAATTATCCACACAAAAAAATCTTTTCTCTTCATAAAATAAGTACACAAATTCACCTAGCTCCCGTACTACCAGCTCGAATAACTTCAACAGCTCTCTATTATTCTCTGCGAATGAGTTTCGTTCGATTCCAACTCAATCCAATCTCGTGCACCTTTTTACAGCTGGATTTACATAGTCCATGCCGCGTCGTGGTCAACACCGGGATTGTGATTTGCACCCATAAAGTTGAAAAAAAATGGACTTTTTTCTATGTCTATGTTTTGACCATATATTTTTGTTCATTCCCTTCTTTTTTAGGGTTCCGAAATAAACAAGGAATCCTTATTCATTTTGCTTCTGTGTGCTGGATTCCATCCACACAATGCAGAATTGTAGATACATACATAAACTAGATTTTGCCCTCGGCTTCACCCGCGTGAATTCCATTTTTCATCCAACCATTTCCCTCCTTAGGGTTCAAATTCAATACTTCCTTTCTTAGTTATAACTTCGCTAAATGAACGTCTCTGAGAAATTTCAAGTTCTTACGTTCTGTAATCTCGACTCTGCGTTGATATACCAATAAGTCAGTCAATATTAGTACGAAGTAGTTCCTACTAATATTGACTAATAATATGCTGATAGGCAATGGCAAATCACTCCATTAAAATTGCCAAAAGAGTTGTTGTGTGTGTTTCATTCCATATACCACGACTCTCAGTCATATGCTGACAAAACACTTTACTTAATACGTGTAGAAATGAAAAAGATATAAAAAGTTGCCTGGATCCCAAAACTTGTATGTAACTATACTCGTATAACCAGGGCAGTCAGTCTAGGATATTTGTCTAGTGCCCTTAAGAGGCTTACCCAGGGCTCTGTCAAGCGGTTATTTATCGCAGACCGATAGCTGCCGAGTAATTTATTAGTTGTAAGCCATTGTAATGGCCTGACTAGATAGCTTTGAGAGTTATTGTTCTTCTGAGATAAATGTGTATTCAATACTCGATATGTAGTATAAAATGAACCTTTTGTTTGTCCGTAAAGTAGGTATAATCTCATAATGAATAGGATAGTAATTTAATATTTATTCATTCGCCGCGAACTTAGACCTCGCGATTATTATTTAAAAAATATGAGAATCATAAAAATGCGTATATTTTAAAAATGGCTGAACCGATTTTGTTGCGCAACAAACTCAAAAATTATATGGATAGGTGCTACAATTTTTTTTTTGAAATTAATTAAACGGTTCGTGAGTTATCGCGGAACAAACATACATACATACAAACAATGTGTTTTCGCCCCAACTTGAATTATAGCCCTCGCTCGCTTCGCTCGGTAAATGAAAATACATACAGATTATCAGCTCAATACAGATGAAGTCTTTAGTAAATTTAAGTAGGACTGTTTTAAATAAATATATAAATAGGGCGGCAAACGAGCAAGCGGGTCGCCTGATACAATACAATAGTACCAACGGCTTCATCCTCGAGGACCTTATGGACCGCCTGGACTTCGACGTTGTGCATTCTATTGAACCTTCGAGCAACAAGGACTTCCGCGCGCGGCCCGGAAGGGAGGCGCCATAGATGTCTTTCCCCTCTGGCAAAGCTTAGGCCCAGGTGGACTTGAGCGTTTATAAAAACTGTTTGCATTCGGACTTTTCGCTAGACAGAATCCATCAGTCAGTGTGAATGACACATAGGCCGCAATACAAAAAATTGCGAATTGTTCAATTTTAGTGCTGCAAAAAGAGGTCTGGGACATCTATTTTACAGAAAGATGGTGTTACATTTCTCTAGTAAGTAAATTCTTATCATATGATTATAAATTAAACAAAAATTCATACATTTTATTATAATGCCATTGTTGGATTTGTTTACCAACATCAGTCCAGTCGCCTATAGAAACACGGATTTGTCGAGTGATAATTCCGTCCAACATATAGAGTTAGTGATGTTACTTTGCCTATATTGTGTGTTGTAGTCCTGTATCGATAAACTGCGATAGATGTAGTTTTAAATTGTTGTATGTTGTAACGTGTATTTTCTTATTTTTTTATAGCTTTCCTAAAAATACCTACTTAGAGATGTGTGTATGGAAAAACTAGTGCAGCAACTAGCAAACCTGGGATGCCAAAAAGACAAGTCCCGTTTGTTTAGCTCATTATAAGGCATCTGATTTCCACGAATGGTGTTAGTCAGCTCGGATGAACAAGACTAAATTGAACAAGAGAAAATTATTAGAAATAGTTAAGTTATATTTAGATAATTTAAATTTTATAAGTATTCCTTTCTTGTCTTTGTGGTACTTAACTAATAAACGTGATAACTTTGCAACTGTGATTTTATTTATTACTAGCTTTCGCCCGCGGCTTAGCCCGCGTGGATTTCCCACGAGAACAGTGCTTTTTCCCGGGATGAAAGGTACCCTATGTCCTTTTCCGTATTTCCAGCTATGTGTATGCGAAAATTCAAGAAGATTGTTTCAGTAGATAAAGTGTCAAAAGGAACAAACAAACAAACTCACTTTCGCATTTATAATATATAGTTAGGATTATGCTAATTCTGCGAAGTGCACACTCTGCGAAGTGCACCAATTACGAAAACCACCTTTTGTTCGAGTGTACGTTTTGCGAAGTGCACATTCTACGTCAGACCTACAGATAGAATCACTAGTATATAAAAAATGCAAATTACTGCAAGAGCCCCTGCAAGCTGCAAGAGGGTATGTCATTCATAAGAACGTATCCATATTTCCATACCTCCTTAGCAATAAATATTATAAATGCGAAGTAATACTGTTATACTCACGGCTAAACCACTACACAGATTTTATTAAAGCTATTGATTTTAACAAATAAATATTTCTATTTCTATTGATTATATAGTTTAAGGCCCGAGAAATTCGATAATTTATAATTCATCGATAATGCAGAATTACATTTTTGCCATTCACTATTGAAAACAAAGTCAAAAATATGTTAATGTGTGTTCTGTCTTATATTCGTACACAAAAATCTGACGGGTGGTGACAGATTTGTCAATGTATTGTTTTATTTTTCATATGTGGTGTCGTAATTTGTCGTAATTACAGATTTTCATTATGTATGTGTGTACCGAACAGCGCTTGCGTGAATTTCCCTCCCCCCGCAAAAAATGCCAGGAAGATTTGAATTTAAACATGTCGCTATGGCTTCTCCCTCCGTAAGGAGTCCGTGTTGCTCTATGTATTGAACCCACCCATTTCCCGAACGTAGTAGGGCAAAATCCGAGCGTACTCGACATTGCGCTCCTGAGGAACATCACCCTTAGGGTGTGCTCCATAGAGGTGCATGCAGAGCTCACCTCGGACCACCGCCCGGTACTGATACAACTAGGACCGACTGACAATGGACGTACGGAGTTCACTAGAACGGTGACGGACTGGACCAAGCTTCACAAAGCTCTGGAAGAGACCTCGTCGCCGTTTCTAGACTCCATTCCCGACCACATTGCGACCCGAGAACAGACAGAAAATGCGATCTCGGCGCTTACCAGCCACCTGCAAGCGGTCACTAAAGACTGCTCCAGGGAGGTCCCAGCGATGGACCCGAACCATCACTGGGAGCTCCCTGCAGACATGCGGGAACTGATAAACGCCAAGAACCGCGCGACCAGATCTCACGATTGGTACCCCACCGAGGAGTGCCGTTCCGAATTACGCTCTTTACAACGTCAAGTAAAGGCGCGCATGAAGGAACTGCGCGACGAACGGTGGGGCGACACTCTCGGCGAAATCACTCCCTCGCATACAGCCTACTGGCGTATAGCGAAATCTCTCAAAACGGACCAAGTCTCTAAGACCCCTCCCCTAAAACGACCCGACGGCTCCATCGCTTTCGATGATGACGAAAAAGCTGAATGCTTAGCAGACAGCCTGGAGAACCAATGTTCTCCTAGTCGCGAGCCCATCGACCCCGACCACCTTCTCGAGGTGGAATCCTTTGCGAACAATCTTGCCGAGCAAAGATTAGTTCTCCCCCCCGACACACCTCTCGCCCCGACATCAGTGGATGAGATCCAAACGATCATCAAGTCGTACAAAATCCGCAAAGCTCCCGGTCCAGACGGGATCTCCACCCGTGTTCTCAAACACCTGCCACAGACCTTGTTGCTCCTTCTGGTCAGCATCTTCAATGCGGCCATGGCCAATTGCGCGTTCCCAGACGCCTGGAAATGCGCAACGGTCATCGGTATCCCAAAACCTGGCAAAGACCACAGTCTTCCCGCATCCTTCAGACCAATCAGCCTCCTGAGCGTGCTAGGCAAGCTCTATGGCCGGCTCATAGCCATCCGACTCAAGGACTACGTACAGACAAACGGACTTATCCCTGACGAACAGTTCGGCTTTCGCGAAAAGCACGACTGCGTCCAACAAGTGCACCGCATCACGGAGCACATCCACGAAAACCTTATGGCGAAGCGATCCACGGGGTCAGTCTTCTTCGATGTATCGAAGGCATTTGACATGGTCTGGCACGCAGGCTTGATATTCAAGCTCACTCTACTGGGAGTGCCAGACGGTCTTGTGAACACCATACAAGACTTTTTGTCAAATCGCACCTTTCGGTACAAAGTTGAGGGCTGCCTCTCGTCGCCACGTCCCATCAAAGCAGGAGTCCCACAGGGCTCCGTGCTATCTCCGACCCTGTACTCTCTGTACACGGCGGACATCCCCAAAACTCCCAATGTAGAGTTAGCCCTTTTCGCCGACGATACGGCTCTCTACACATCCGAAAAGTTCAAGGCGAACGTGTCCTCACGTCTCCAAAAGGCCATCAACGCGCTCGGTATTTGGTTCAGACGGTGGAGAATCGAGGTAAATCCGGAGAAAAGCGCAGCAGTGCTCTTTTCAAAGGATCCCCTCGCTTTGACCCGTCAACAAAACCAGCGCGGAGCACTAACATCGCTCGGCCAGCTCAGTCTCTTCGGCAAGCCCATTCCTTGGGCGAATAAAGCCAAGTACCTAGGTGTCACACTCGACTCTCGTTTGACGTTTGGACCTCATATCACTAGAGTCAAAAACCGGGCCGCGTTCATTCTGAACCGGCTCTCGTCCGTCATCAGGCATCCCAGAATGTCGCTTAGAAATAAGCTGACACTCTACAAGGCCTGCATCCGTCCCGTCATGTCCTACGCCAGTGTTGTTTTCGCACACGCGGCTCCCTCCAACTTGCGCATGTTGCAAGTAGTCCAAAACAGATTCACAAGCCGCGCGACCAGGGCTCCCTGGTACACGCGAAATGTCGATCTGCACAGAGACCTAGAGCTTCCCTCGATGGTCCGCTACTTCAAGGAATGCTCGGAACGCTTTTTCGAGCGCTCCTCCTCCCACCCAAATCCGCTAATCAGGCGCGCAGCCGATTACCGTATCAACACCGCGAATTTCCGCCGATTCCGGCACCGCCGGCCGCGGCACGTCCTTACCGATCCAGACGACCCCATTACGGTTGCTAATCCTCCTTCCGATCACTCTAGAGGTAATAGTAGGGCTCAGGGTAACTCAAACAGACACCGCACTCGCCGGAATCGAGTGCGAAGTAGTAGGACCGCTTCAACGTTCACACGGTACCGCCCGGCGGCACCAGGACGTTTTTCCCCTCAGGCCCTTCAGGCAAATTGAGCAATATACCGCTCTGCCGCTTTGTGAGTAACGCCCAAAGCCGAGGTTCGTTCCCACCTGGGAGCCCTTTGTGCTGTTACTGTTTCGGCTGTATGGCCCTCGAGGCTGTCGCCATATTTCCTCCGGTGAAGCAGTAAAGGTCGACGTAGCGACCAACTGCAAGTAGGCTTCGATAAAAAAAAAAAAAAAAAAAAGGGTCGCCTGATTTAAGCGATCACCGCTGCCCATGGACAACTGCAACACCAGGGGTATCACAAGAGTGTTGCCGGCCTTTCAAAAAGACGTAGACTCGATTTTTGAAGGTTTCAATGTCGCAATGACTAATTGCTCGTATCTTGTGTATTTTTCATAGAAATATCCCCCATTGCAACCCCATGGTGGGGTTGATTTTTGAAAAAAATAATGTCTATCCTCAGGGTTTTCCCATAGAGTTAAAAAAAAAATTTTTTATTAAGCATTAGCATTAGCAAATAAAATATATATCTACCACTTAATGAATTATTATAATGTAATGAATTTTTTTTTTTAAATAGTTTGTAGGGTTGAGTCCCACTGCTGGACAAAGGCCCTAATATTATTTTATTATATTATTAGTAAAAATTAAAATAAAGATAAGTTAGGAACAAGAAGTTTATTTCACAAAAATATTGAAACTTATAACTTATACACGTTCCTAATACATTCTTCTTACGACTCAAGCGTGGATAGCGGGGTCAGCAATGGGGTTGACAATGACCACCGGCTCGGGGATAACGATGGGAGTTCCGACAAGGACGGGCTCAGGCACGATGGGAGTATCAACCACCAGTACGGGCTCTACCACCTGGTCAACCACATTCACAGCATCAACGGCAGCATCCACTACGTTCACAGCATCAACTGATCCTTCAGACACAACTCCGGGAGCAACGGGTCCAATCACGACGGGGTTTCCGAGGAGCTCACCGGCCTGGTTGTAGATGTTGAAGATTAGGGTGATCAGAGAAGGGCTGGCAGGAGTCTCGGAGATTTCAAAACTGTCGATGACGGGGCCGACAGCAACGGGAGAGGGTCCATCGACAACGGAGACTCCATCAATAGGAGCGTCGACAACAGAGACTGCGTCGATAGGGGTATCGACTACAGCGACAGGAGATACAGCAGGGGTGTCAACGACGACCACAGGTGATACAGCGGGGGTATCTACGATGGCGGGGCCAACAGCGATAGGGGTGGGAGTGTCAACGACTACCACAGGTGACACGGCGGGGGTGTCCACGACGACCACAGGTGACACGGCGGGGGTGTCGACGATGGCGGGGCCAACGGCAATGGGGGTGGGGGTGTCCACGACGACCACAGGTGATACAGCGGGGGTATCTATGATGGCGGGGCCAACAGCGATAGGGGTGGGAGTGTCAACGATTACCACAGGTGACACGGCGGGAGTGTCAACGACTACCACAGGTGACACGGCGGGCGTGTCGACGATGGCGGGGCCAACAGCGATGGGGGTTGGGGTGTCAACGACAACCACAGGTGACACGGCGGGGGTGTCCACGACGACCACAGGTGATACAGCGGGGGTGTCGACGATGGCAGGGCCAACAGCGATGGGGGCGGGGGTGTCTACGATGGCGGGACCAACGGCGATGGGGGCGGGCGTGTCTACGATGGCGGGGCCAACAGCGATAGGGGTAGGGGTGTCCACGACGACCACAGGTGACACGGCGGGGGTGTCCACGACGACCACAGGTGATACAGAGGGGGTGTCGACAATGGCGGGGCCAACGGCGATGGGGGCGGGTGTGTCGACGATGGCGGGACCAACGGCGATGGGGGCGGGGGTGTCTACGATGGCGGGACCAACGGCGATGGGGGCGGGCGTGTCAACGATGGCGGGGCCAACAGCGATAGGGGTAGGGGTGTCCACGACGACCACAGGTGACACGGCGGGGGTGTCCACGACGACCACAGGTGATACAGCGGGGGTGTCGACGATGGCGGGGCCAACGGCGATAGGGGCGGGGGTGTCGACGATGGCGGGGCCAACGGCGATGGGTGCGGGGGTGTCGACGATGGCGGGGCCAACAGCGATGGGGGTAGGGGTGTCAACGACTACCACAGGTGACACGGCGGGTGTGTCCACGACGACCACAGGTGATACAGCGGGGGTGTCGACGATGGCGGGGCCAACGGCGATGGGGGCGGGTGTGTCGACGATGGCGGGACCAACGGCGATGGGGGCGGGGGTGTCAACGATGGCGGGGCCAACAGCGATAGGGGTAGGGGTGTCCACGACGACCACAGGTGACACAGCGGGGGTGTCCACGACGACCACAGGTGATACAGCGGGGGTGTCGACGATGGCGGGGCCAACGGCGATGGGGGCAGGAGTATCAACGATGGCGGGGCCAACAGCGATGGGAGCAGGTGTGTCGACGATGGCGGGGCCAACGGCGATAGGGGTAGGAGTGTCAACGACTACCACAGGTGATACGGCTGGGGTGTCCACGACGACCACAGGTGATACAGCGGGGGTGTCGACGATGGCGGGGCCAACGGCGATGGGGGCGGGGGTGTCGACGATGGCGGGGCCAACAGCTATGGGGGCGGGGGTGTCGACGATGGCGGGGCCAACGGCGATGGGAGCGGGGGTTTCAACGATGGCGGGGCCAACGGCGATGGGGGCGGGTGTGTCGACGATGGCGGGGCCAACAGCGATGGGGGCGGGTGTGTCGACGATGGCAGGTCCAACAGCGATGGGGGCAGGAGTATCAACGATGGCGGGGCCAACAGCGATAGGAGCGGGGGTGTCGACGATGGCGGGGCCAACAGCGATGGGAGCAGGTGTGTCGACGATGGCGGGACCAACGGCGATGGGGGCGGGGGTGTCGACGATGGCGGGGCCAACGGCGATGGGGGCGGGGGTGTCGACGATGGCGGGGCCAACGGCGATGGGGGCAGGAGTATCAACGATGGCGGGGCCAACGGCGATGGGGGCAGGAGTATCAACGATGGCGGGGCCAACAGCGATGGGGGCGGGTGTGTCGACGATGGCGGGGCCAACGGCGACGGGTGAAGGCTCAGCTACGACGATGGGTCCCACAGCAATGGGTTCGTACGCGTCGACGATAGCAGGGCCTACAGCGATAGGGGCCGGGCTTTCCACTATAGCGGGTCCTACGGCAATTGGGGCCTCAGCGACCAAGACTCGGTTGGTGGGGCCTGCGAGGGCCACGGCGACCAGAACAGCAGCTATCAGCAGGGATTTCATTTTGCTGTGGAAGTCACATTCACGTTTAATTTATTATACTTTGCTAAATATTATGAGACTCTCCCCTCATTTGTCTTTCTGACTGTAAGTAAACTCTAAAACTATAAGAATAATTTAATTGACCTTTCACCACGTCAAAATTTGAGCCTATTGAAGCCAGAAACGGAATTCCTAAGATTACTTTGTTGTCCGTCTGTCTGTTGCTCAAACATTTTTGTCTCAGGAAAGCTTTATTTAACAAGTTGTAATTAGTACAGACTGTTGTAGGTAGTACAGAGTAATGTTTAAAGAAGTTTTTTTACGCGGACTAGAAAATTTTATACAATTTAGTATCAGGAACACATACACGACATAAAATGCATCTTGTTAGAAATATTGTAATTGTATTGTAAATATTGTACGAATCACAACTCAAATATATCTACTATTTACAACACATGTACAATTTTTGTATTTATAATATAACCCATAAGATTTTATTAAGTCGATATACAGAAATGAACTCAATGTTAACATACCTGTGTTTGTTTGATGTTCAACAAACTATGCGTTTGAATATATTTTTTACCTTTTTATAGTGAAGTTATCTATTTTTAATAACATGTAATTAATAATTTGAGATAATCATTTATTACCTTTAATACCAGTAGCGATAGATAATTATTTGTTAATCTTTATTTATAACTGCCGACTAGAAAGATAACAATTGAAACATTAACATAAGATGTTAAACGTAGGTAATCGAATTTTATATCATAAATCTACAAAAGTTTGGAAGTGTGCGATTGGTGGATGTGTGGATGTCTTGTTACTACATACATACATAGAATCACGTCTATACCCTTACGGGGTAGACAGAGCCAAGAGTCGTAAGACTCGAAGGCCACTCTTAGCTGAATAGTGGGCTCTCTGATGGAATGGAGATTCAGGTATAGTGACAGGTTGCTAGCCCATCGCCTATGAGTGGAGGAATCCCCAGTTTGAAGCCCTTTCCCTCGATTGAATTTTACAATCTGCGCGGGAAGAGAAGCAGCTGGCACATTCTATGTTTTTTCTTCGCTCCCAGACCAGCATGGAAGCATTTTTTTATACAAAATGGGTTTGCTCTTTACCACAATCTTGCCCAAGGTCAGAGATGAGGTCTATGTTGTAGCGAGCATACATAGAAGCAGCCTATCCACTCTGGTTTTGAAGAGAGTCAGATTGTACGTGCTCGGGAACACAGACGCAGGCAGGAAGTTCCTTTCCTTCGCGTTTCGATGGAATTTGGTACACGGGTAGATTATTAGCTAGAATAGAATATGATACATGCAGGTTCCCGAACCGATACGACATTGGAACCCTTTAAAACACTTGAAAGGCCGGTAACACTCTTGTGATACCCCTGGTGTTGCAGTAGTCCATGGGCAGCGGTGATCGCTTACCATCAGGTGACCCGCTTGCTCGTTTGCCGCCCTGTTATAAAAAAAAGAGTATGATATCTAGTCGTCTGGTCATCTCTTCGTGAAAGCCGATTTCCTTTGTTCGTTCTCAGATATTTGTTGTTCTTAGTTCATAGTTTTATAATAAATAAATAGGCATGTATTGTTTAAATTCCTTCCTTATTGCAAATTCACAATCAACATTTATCAAAATTTATAATGTTAGATTTGTGTTCAAATACTATAATTTATGAATTAAAGATTAAACAGAAGATAGCTCATCTTAATCGTAGAGCTTATTACATTGCTGTGATAAAAACTAATCAATTTAATACTGAACGCAGAATATTTAGAGTACAGAAGAATACTTTGTGATTTTCATACAAGTTTTGTAAGTAAAATAAGAAATGATTGTAACAAATCTGATTACGAGTACTTACATCACATCAAATTCAAATTTTCTGAGAAAGATATTTTTCAAAGCGTTGCGTACCAAAAATACTGTAAAATAATAAGTGCTTGCTGCTTCGAGGGCTTGATTACCCAAAAAGGATCTTGGCCTCCGATACAAGAAGCTTCCTCTGCTTCTTGTTGCCCGCTGTTGCGCTCATTTATGTATTAATTTTTGACACTTCTTTGTATGTTCTTTTCTCTAAATGGTGCAATAAAGTGTTGATCTATCTATCTATCTTGTTCTGCCATTTCCTGCCAGTAATACGTACGTTATTATATTGTTATATTTTACTGATTTTCAGTATATGTATACACACTTGAAAAAAGGAATATTTAAGCGCTAAGAACTTATAGGTCGATGACGACAAGTCTGTATATTATTGTATGTGCCGTGGTGGTCGCATGTTACGTTTATAAATATTTTTAATTACCTATACCTTTAATAGGTATAGGTAATTAAAAATAGTCATAAAGGGCATTTTTGGCGACAAACATAAAAAAACGTTAGTTTAAATAAGGACTTAATTGCGGTATCGACTAAAGTTACTTGATGTTCTTATAAGATGTCATATCTGTAACTTACCTTAATTTAGAATATATGAATGACAATTAAAATAATATTATGAAACCAAACCATAATATTATTGTGAGCATATAGTGCTGGTTTGTGAAATCAAGCAGGTCGGTTTTAAAATCGATTATTTTTTTGTTAAAGGTCAAAATAGCTTGTATAAATAAATAGTATTTTAATCAGTATAAACAAAAATCGATCAGGATCAACCAGCCGGGAATTAAATCAAAGTTTTAAAGTCAGATGGTAAGATTTTACTTAGAAAAAAAAAAGGTAAATATTACATAGGTACAATATCCATACTAATATTATAAATGCGAAAGTTTGGATGTGAGTTTGTGAGTTTGTGAGGATGTTTGTTACTCAATCACGCAAAATCTACTGGACGGATTTCGATGAAATTTGGTACAGAGGTAGATAATGACCTGGAATAGCACATAGGCTACTTTTTATCCCGGGAAAAAGCACTGTTCCCGTGGGAAATTCACGCGGGCGAAGCCGCGGGCAAAAGCTAGTGTCAAATAAAAAAAAAAAACGGTTACTAGGATAAAATGTTTCAGTTCATGATTAAAACGCAAATTCAAAGAAGGTATTCATATTTTTAATTAAATAAAATAATTTATTTTCTAAAACTTATTAAACTGTGGTTAACGGTGTTGGTTTTACATTTAATTCTACTATTATATAATTTTCCGATTTATACATAATGTAATACTGTTTGTTGACCCCAATAAATAGAAAAAAAAAAAAACTTGACTGGGCAAAACGAGATGTAAACGGCTGAATAATAATAATAAAACTTTACTGCACTAATAAATGTAATGGTAGGTGGACAAATTGGACGATAGGAACTACGGTAGAGAAAATATCAGTGTAAATCGATTATTAGTATAGGATATCGCTTGAGTTGCAATGAGTTGGGGCGAATATGGAGTAAATCCTGTAAGTAAATCCAACCGGGTTTATTCCACGTTAGCCCCACGTTTTTTGCTTCACATTCCTAAATATATTTTATGATTAAACGAACTTACCTTACGTGAAGTTCAATCATAACTACTCGAAGAGCTTCGTTCGAAGATATTAGCATTGATACACTTGTAGTTCCACATCTAGCGCTTACATACTGCACATTCGTTAAGAGATAGGAGTACCTACCAAATAAAAAAATACAAAAATATCAAAACTATTGAGGGTATCTGAACATTCCCCACTTATACACCTCTCGCTCGCTCTTACCGTCATTTAGTTTGGAGCTGTTGCTGAGCGGTTTCGTATTTCACGACACGATAAGGGAGCCCAAACGGCGGGGAGGGGGGGATGCTAATATCTTCGAACGAAGCTCTTCGAGTAATTATGATTGAACTTCACGTAAGGTAAGTTCGTTTAATCATAAATTACTCTCGAGCATTCGTTCTCGATATTAGCATTGATACACTTGTAGATGTTGAGAGAAACAATCGTGAAATACACGAAGTTAGTGACAAAAATTAAACAATTTTTGTAAGAAATTTATATAATCAAGACAGCGTTAGACTCTTAATTACAAAAAAAAGAAATGAACTGTAATTTAGCAAAAAACCTAATCAACTTGACAATTGTTTATGAACTTAAAATATTAATAGCAAAATCATTATGATTTGGCAACTCAGTTATAATCATTCTGTTGTAATGTTTTGCAAAGACCATGGAGTTAGCTGACCAACCGGCTGTATTTCTTATTACGTCTAAGCTTACACCAGACTTAAATGCCTTTGAAGAAGATGCATGTCTAGTGCTATGTGCACTAAATACACTGGTGTCTATACCACTGCTTTTTAGCATAATTTTTACCCACCTGTTCAAAGTTTGAGAGGTGACTGGGCGATGAGGTTTTCTAAAAGAAATAAATAATAATTGATGATTTGTGCGAAGATTAATTGATTTACTAAGATATGCTCTTAGAGCGTTGGCCGGGCAAATCTGTGGTCTTTGTGGAAAGTTTGGTATGGAAAGTATTGTTTGTAGAGCGTTAACACGAGAAGTTTTCAAGAGATCAGGAATTTTTATGACATAACCTGATTCAGATGATATTATGTTATTCACTTTTATTTTTGAAAGTGTTTGAGCTCTATGGGCTGTTACAAGTGCGAGTAGGGTAACTAGTTTTTTACTGATTTCTTCTAATTTTAAGTTATCATTTGGATACATTTCAGCTAAATGATTCAGAACTACATTAGTATCCCACGTTAAGTTGTACTTAGGTAATGTAGGGCGTAATCTAAAAACTCCTTTCAAAAACCGTGTAACAGTATCATTGTTAGTTATACTCTGACCTAACAATAGTGACAAAGCAGATCGACAACTGTTTATAGTACCATACTGAGCACCATTATTATAAATTTGTGTTAAAAAACATAATACATCTGAAGTTGAGGCAAAATACGCATTAATATTGCTCTCTTGACAAAATTTGAAAAACTTTTTAAGGCTACTGTCATACTGTTTAACTGTATTTTCTGACAACGAGGCTAACATTATGGGTATTGAATTCTGCGGGATTCCTCTTCGGAGTAGCGCAGTCCTGATAACATCCCTGCAACCAGAGTAATCTGCCGGTGGATCTTGCGGTCCCTACAATCAGATATGATCATATCATCTCGTGAATGTAGGACCAAGGGATTCGAGATAAGTAAACTGTTGAAAAGCGGATACCATGCTTGTGTAGGCCATTGAGGGACTACTACAATGCCTGTCGCTTGGTCATTTATGATTTTACGAAGTAATTTTAAAATTATAGATATGGGAGGAAACGCGTAAAAGAATAATGATCTCCATGATAATGTAAATGCATTTACTGTATAAGCATCTGGATCCCGATGCCATGAAACGTATTTCTCACATTTGCGATTAGTCCTACTAGCAAAAAGATCTATTTCTGGCATGCCAAAATAATCCGTAATTCTATGGAATGCATCAAAAGAAATTTCCCATTCAATATCTGGATGAGATCTCCTAGACTCGGCATCTGCGATGCTATTTTCACTAGAACTAATATAATCAGCGTGAATTATAATTTTACGCGCTTCACACCATTTCCACAATTGTTGTGTTATATCTGTTAGATGAGGGAATTTCACACCACCCTTTCTGTTAATATAAGATATTGCCGTAGTGTTGTCAATCCGTAAAAGAATTTGACAATTTCGATACCCCATTGCAAAACTTTTCAGTCCTAAATATGCCGCTAGTATTTCTAAATAATTGATATGCCTAGTTTTCTCGAAATTACTCCAGGGGCCACTCGCGGTATCACGACCACAAGCTGCTCCCCATCCCGTTGTTGAGGCATCAGTAAAGATTTCGAGGGCATATTCATCACCTTTAATTTTACTTGATGTATAAATTGCCTCTAACCACCAATCAAAAATAGACGTTAAATTTTGAGGTATCGACATATATTTATCATAATTTTCATCGTCCTTTAAATTGAGAAACTTGCATCTTTCAAAATCTTTTGTGTAAAGCCATCCATATTCAATGGCTTGACAAGCAGATGTAAGTAATCCTAAAAAACGAGCAAACTCTCTGATTTTACATCTCTTTAAAGATTTAAATCGTAAAATTTCTGTTTTGATCCTTTCTATTTTTTCGTCGGGTAATCTAAGTTCAAATTTTGTAGAATCAATTATATTTCCTAAAAACTTACATTTATGACTAGGAGTGAGCGAACTTTTTTCTAAGTTTATAATAAATCCCAAAGACTCTAATAAAAGTTTAGTTTTGTTCACATTATCTAAGCAATTTTCATAATTTTTAGCAGTTAAAACGGCGTCGTCTAGATAAAAGGTTGATAAATAGCCCATAGTTCTCAGTAACTTAATGACTGGTTTAAGAATTTTAGTAAAGACATACGGTGCAGTGTTTAAACCAAATGGCAGAACATTAAATTCATAAAGATTGCCGTCCCACATAAAGCGTAAATATTTTCTAGAATCTTTATGCATTTTGATTAAAAAATACGCATCCTTTAAATCAATTGTACTCATATAACCATTTTTATTAACTAATTTAACTGCAGTTCGAAGATCTTCAAGTTTGAAATGTTGAGTTACAATAAATTTATTAAGTTGTTTCAGATTCAATATAAATCTGTTTTTGCCATTTGGTTTAGGCACCAGAAATACACTTGAAATGAATTGATTATCACATGGTTTACAAGGTGATATAGCACCTGAACTTAAAAGTTCGTCTATGCACACTTTATAAGAATTATAATCTGATTGTGAGTATCTAGGTTCAGTGGGCACTATAGCCTGTGTAACTGGAGAAGAAAAAGGAATTTTATATCCAGCTATACAAGAAAGAATGAGTGGATTATTGGTGAGCATAGACCATTGTTTGTAGAAGTAAGAAAGTCGCCCTGCGGGCTTTACCGTAGTTAGCGCCTGTGTCGATTGCTCGGCTGACGTGATGACTTCGAAGAGCTGTGTTGCCTCGTTGACCTCGTCGTCGTCGTGTATCTCGTCGCCGGAGCTGCCGCTCGCGAGTTCCGCGCAACCCCCGAGGGCGGCGGCCGACGCGACGGTTCGTATTCGCAGGGGGTGCTCTGTAGTTTAAAGGTCTTCCAGATGTTCTGCCGCGATTAGCTATTGACCTTGTGGGGGCAGCTGATCGCAGTTGTGCACCAGTACTAATAATGGTTTTAGCCGATTTCACTGTTTCTGCCAGACTATTACCGAAAAGCATGTCGTCAATTTTCGTCTTTTCTAATTGATCTCTCATTTGTTTGTTCACTGTCGATAAAATGAAATATCGTCGTGACGTTGAATCTGTATATTGGATATCGCCCAAGATACGAGCTGTATCCATCAACAGTTTTAGAAGATCAGCGATCTTTTGCTCAGAAGACAATAATAACGTTATTGCTTCTCCTAAAGACGATAATGCACAAGAAGTTAAATTTTGCTTAAATTCTATCCCTTTGTCTCTCTTAATCTGACTTTCTTGGAGGGAGGCTCTAATTTCTGGATTCAGAGTAGGTGCTTTTATAAACTTGCAATTTGCTGGAACCATATATTTTTGCTTAAGTTCTTTGCGTATTTCCGAAGTAAGGCTTGATACAGCAATATGATTCAGCCTTATGGCAATATCCTTTTGTATCTCTTTGCCATATTCTTTACTTGTAGTGGGGTCTTCCCCCAGGATATCTAGTAGATCAGGATCTAATTCAAGGACCTGCTCTTGAAGTGCAGGTGTATTGATTTGTTCAACGGGTTGTATTAACTCAGTTGTAATATTATTTGCAATAGGCTCGGTCATTATTTGCTTATCTGTAGATGTTTCATCTAAGGATATAGTATTTCCACTAGTAATTTGCGGTTCAGGGACAGTATCTTTTTGTTCCTCCGACAAAGATGGAAAATCATTTGTTTGCCAATAAGAGCAACCCGGCTGTGAATTATCCTGTATTACTGTAATTGAATCGCACTCTGGAAGTGGGAAAAAATAATGTTTTTACAAATTGGGTAGTGAGACTCCTGATGAGAAACACGCAAACCCGTACATGACGTATTTTTGTGAAATCGTGGGTAGTGAGACTCTTTTTGAGAAACACGCAAACCCGTTTCAGCGTCTTGTAAAAGTGGTATATTAATAAATCATGGGTAGTGAGACTCCTTATGAGAAACACGCAAACCCGTATAAGTATCTTGTAAAAGTAGATATTAATAAATCATGGGTAGTGAGACTCCTTCCGAGAAACACGCAAACCCGTACAACAATCTTGTGAAAATGACATATTTTTAAATCACGGGTAGTGAGACTCCTTGTGAGAAACACGCAAACCCGTACGGCGAACACATATATTGCGACGAGTATAATATAGCTTGGGTAGTGAGACTCCTGATGAGAAACACGCAAACCCATTTAAATAGCTGGTATATTTGTCACCAGTACACAAACCACTAATAAATTTTTGTTTAGATATGCATTCAATAAAAATAAGTAAATACCACGTATAATTCTTACGTGTCCAATAAGATAGGATCCAAAAAGTGTTTTTTAAGCGAGTCAAACTCACCTGATCGGTTTTGAGGCGAATCACTATCGTAATCACTCGAATTTCTATGACGCCGTCGACGCCCACGTTTAATTTTACGTTGCAGTTTCTTTATCTGTTTAGATAAAGCCTCGTATTCATCATCACTATATTCACGTTTTCTTTTTGGCATATTTCTACAAAAAATCTAAAACACTCACGAAAGATTACAAAATCGAGAATAGAGAAAATTAATTTAAATTTCGAACGTGCGGTACAGCGAAGCACAAAAATGTGAATGGCGGCCGAGACCGGTAAGAGCGAGCGAGAGGTGTATAAGTGGGGAATGTTCAGATACCCTCAATAGTTTTGATATTTTTGTATTTTTTTATTTGGTAGGTACTCCTATCTCTTAACGAATGTGCAGTATGTAAGCGCTAGATGTGGAACTACAAGTGTATCAATGCACATATCGAGAACGAATGCTCGAGAGTAATTTAACGAAAGTGGCGAGAAAGGGGCCCCTTTTGGGCCTCCTTTTCGCCCCACGTATTAAAATAGTTTTTTTGACCCACATCACTTTCATACTGTCGTTCGTCGTTTCTGTCCATACAGGATACTATTAAAATAACATGCGAGGCAAAGCAGACATTAAATCCGGGACAAATAGATATCGTTTGGGACAAAACAGACATACAATCTAGGACGATGTGAAGTAAATTTAGGGCAAAACAGATATAAAATCTAGGTCGATGTTAAGGAAATTTGGGGCAAAAATTTGGGTCGAAACAGACAAAATCTAGGACGATGTGAAGTAAATCGGCAACCTTAGTGATATTGCATAATCCCATGCATTTCCGATGCATCTAGGTAATTGCTTGGTACGAGTAGGGTTATCGGACTTAGCAGCGTTGCCTAACATTCTGGGAAATACGGGAATTAATCCCTTTATCATTAAGGACGGGACAACAAGCTTTGATAAGTATAAGTGGACTGGACATTGTCCAAAAATGTTGATGCCCTAACTGTGTTTGTTTTTTTGGTTGTTACAATTTTTTTAAATATTATTATTAGGTACCAATTTTGAACTGGGTCTCTTATGATTCTCATAAAAATATTTGTAATAATATAGTTCGAAATAATGTTTTTTCACATAATCATAATTAATATAAATTAAAATTATAATATATATTTTTTAAATATATTTTTTTAAAATAATTGTTTTGTTATAAATACAAATTGTCATAAACATAAATAATCATAATATAATTTAATCATAATAGTAATACTCATAATGTACAGAGAAAAGAGAACTCATAATGTACGGATGCACTCAGAAAAAAAGGTAAGATTTGTTAAGTTTTTTTTTTTGTTGTTTATGTTCGCGGCTTAGGGGTGGCCCAAGGGCCACCCCCGCCGCACCCTAACCTATATTAGTGTTTGTGTCAACTTAATGTGAAATAGGTATAATTAAATATCAAATTTTACATAATGTCTTCAAATATCATCAACAAAATAAAAGATGAACAAAATAAAAAATAAACTATGTTTATGACCATAACAATTATGACAAAGCCATTATGATAAACGATTTTATAAAAAAAATCTGTATGACAATCTATGATTATGACTAAACAAATATTATTACAATAAATATTATTTGAATAGAATATTATGATAAAAAAATTATGAGGAAGGCTTTATGACAAGCCATATTATAATTATTAACATTATGAGAAATGAAAGGATCCCTTTTGAACTAATGTTTAATGATATATTTTTATAGGTATTTGTTGCATTTAAACATAATGCTGAAATACGGTGTCAAAGATAAGCTTTCTTTATCACGTACCTAGGAAGTATATCTATCACAGAAAGTATTTTTTTCATTTACGCTTTAACTACTTAAATTTACGCTCAACTATTTGGTTGTAGGTATGGTTTATCTTACACTTTCTATGATAGATAGGTATTAAATCATAGAAATAATGATACTTCTAGGTAGGTACGTGATAAAGAACCCTTTTTTTTGACACCGTACGCATCAGATGCAAATGATGAGTTTTCAGATGGTTTGGGCATGTTGAGAGGATAGATGAAAAGAGATTGACGAAAGGTATTTATAATGCAGAGGTGAATGGAAGAGTTGTTCAAGGTCGACCTCGAAGAACGCACTCCAACCAGATTGCGGACCACCTTGAAAAGGGAGATATTAGGAGCACCCATAACCGGAGAGCATGTATGAAGAGAGTGATGAGTGTTGAGGAAGCAAGAGAGATCTGTAAGGATCGTAGCAGGTGGAAATCGCTAGTCTCTGCCTACCCCCGCAGGAAAAAGGCATGATAATATGTATGTACTTCAGCATTATGTTTAAATGCAACAAATACCTACCTATTAAAAATATATAATTAAATATTAGTTCAAAATTAGTAAAAAAAACTAGGTTGTGCCCGCGAACTTCGTTCGCGCGTAATTTACTAATGTTTATATCTCTGGTTCTAACTGACAGTTAGCTACCTTCTACAATACAATAGTGAAACTGCATCAAATTTGGCCCAGTAGTTTTTGCGTGATGCGCGTACAAACATACAGACAGAAAGACAGACAAAAATTAAAAATAAAAATAGTTTTGGCTTATAAGTTTTTTTTCTTAAATATCTCCTATGTACAGAAGTACAGAACAGATAGACCAGTTACAGTTTTAAATAAAAAAAAATATACAAAAAAATACTGCTGGAACTAAACTAGGTTACACTCTTTGACATTTCAAGACTTTGTCTAAATTTCCAATGCGTTTTATACGCAAAGATTGTGGTCAAGAGCAAACCCATCAATTAAAAATGTTAGATTCCTTGCTTTAAACTTTGGTACGAAAATATATTCAAAATTTCTCACACAACGTTCGTGATTTTTACACCTTGAATTTTCTTACATTATTTATGTAAGTCCATAATAAAACAATCTCGCGACGTGTTATACACCTTTCCCATTCAAATTGGTGTCAAAACGTACGCCATTATTTCATCCTCGCGTGCTCAACAAATACAAATTACTTTCTTTGTGAGCGCAAAACTTTTCAATTTCCATTGGAGGAAAAATGTGTTAAGAACCGAGTAATATACTCGCGGGTGAAGCTTAGTCCGGGGGCGTGGTGTATTTATTAATAGCTTTTTTTTTTTTTTTTTATAACATAGGGCGGCAAACGAGCAAGCGGGTCACCTGATGGTAAGCGATCACCGCTGCCCATGGACTACTGCAACACCAGGGGTATCACAAGAGTGTTGCCGGCCTTTCAAGAAGATGTAGACTCGTTTTTTGAAGGTTCCAATGTCGTATCGGTTCGGGAATACCGCCGCAGGAAGTTGGTTCCACAGTTTGGTCGTACGTGGCACGAAGTGTCTTTTAAAACGTACGGTGGTTGACAGCCAGTCATCCAGATGGTATGGATGAAACTTCAGCCTGTGACGGATGGTACGGTGGTGAAATTCTGCGGCAGGTATTACGTCGAACAATTCATCAGAGCACTCCCCATGATACATTCGGTAAAGAATGCACAAGGATGCGACATCCCTACGCAGAGCCAGAGGATCGAGACGGCTGACGAGATTCTCGTCATCGACGATGCGAATCGCACGACGTTGAACGCGGTCTAAAGGGAGAAGTTGGTATTGAGGTGCCCCAGCCCACAGATGGGAACAGTATTCCATATGCGGCCTAACTTGTGCCTTGTATAGCTGAAGGCGATGCGCCGATGTGAAATACTGCCTTGCTCTGCCTAGGACACCCAGTTTTTTGGAGGCCAACTTAGCCTTTTCCTTAAGATGACCGCGAAATTGAACGTCGCACGAAATCTCGACGCCTAGAATTTCGATCTTCGGCCGCGTATCTAGTGAAGCGCCCTGGAACGAAGGAGATACGACGAAGGGGCGCGGTGAACGCACAAACTTGTGTTTTTTTGGGGTTAAATTGGACCAAGTTGCAGTGACCCCAATTTGAAACCTGGTGTAATGAAGTTTCAACTTCAGACACAAGTTTTGTTCGACACTCGGAGACGCGCGCCCGAGAAATGTTAGCTTGCCCGGTATAAGAGGTGTCCATCGTGCTATCATCCGCATAACAATGAATGCTGCTGGATTGAAGCATATCATTGATATGCAAAAGAAAGAGCGTCGGGGACAGAACACAGCCTTGAGGGACACCAGCATTCACGGGCTTGTATTCGGAACATGAACCGTCAACAACGACTTTAATGCTGCGCCCTGTGAGGAAACTGGTAACCCATTGGCATAATTTCTCGGGCAACCCGTAGGAAGGAAGCTTCGATAGAAGGGCTTTGTGCCAGACCCGATCGAAGGCTTTCGCCATGTCCAAACTGGCCGTCAGGGCTTCCCCCTTACTCTCAACCGCTTTCGCCCATTTATGGGTCAGGAATACCAAAAGATCGCCAGCAGACCGTCCATGACGAAATCCGTACTGGCGATCGCTTATAAGCTGATGCTCCTCGAGGTACAACAGGAGCTGGCGGTTTATAATGGACTCCATTATTTTGGAGAGCAAGGAGGTAATGGCAATGGGCCTATAATTGCCAGGGTCAGAGCGATCACCTTTTTTGGGTATTGGGTGGACTAAAGCAATCTTCCATGCAGACGGGACGACGCCTAAAGAGTAGGAGTGTCGAAAAAGACGCGTCAAGACCGGAGCCAACTCAGGAGCGCAAGTTTTGAGCACAACGGCAGGGATTCCATCGGGTCCATTAGACTTGTGGACTTCGAGGGAGAGAAGTGATTTGCGAACAGTTTTTGAGTAAACCGGATGTCCGGCATAGTACTCGCGCAACGTGGTATAGTCGGAGGAGGCTTCCCACCGTCGTCCAAAGTAGAGTTAGATGCAAAAAAGGTGCCCAGGAGATCGGCTTTCTCTCTTGCATCATGGACCAAGGTGTCATTTGCCGTGCGCAATGGTGGAAAGGATGGCTGACAAAAATTGCCCTGGACAGCTTTGGCAAGAGACCAAAATGAGCGTGTACCCGAGGGTAGTTTGGCCAGCTTCTCACCAATTCGTCCGATGTGTTTCGCCTTTGCCGTAGCCACAGTTTTTTTTAAAGATCTAGAGGCAAAGTTATACTCCCTTTTAAGGACATTCGCATCAGGATCCTTAGCTGCCATCGCGTTGGACCAGGACTGAAAACTTGCTTGCTTTTGGCAAAACGCTTCTTTGCAAGAGCGGTCAAACCAAGGCTGAGACTTGCCACCAACGGGCACAACAGAACTTGGGACGAAAAGTTCCATGCCCTGCGATATCACATCAGCAACAGAGTCGGCAACGGCAGAAGCATCCCGAAGCGAGAAGCAAACTTCGCCCCAGGGGTAGGATGAAAAGAAGGTCCGCATCCCATCCCAATCTGCTGACTTAAAGTGCCAGACACGGCGACAGCCGGCGGAACGAGGCCGTAATTTGCACGTGGATGGCACCATGCTCCGGATTAGGCAATGGTCTGATGAGCCAATAGAGGCACCAACAGATACTACATAGCCATCCGGATGGGAAGTCAGCAGGAGATCAAGCCGTGAGGGCGTATGGCCTTCCACATCAGGTATGCGTGTGGGGGCTGAAACCATCTGAGACAGACTATAGGCCGCGGCAAAGGCGTGAACAGATCTACCCGCATGATCGGTTTTTCCCGATTGGAGCCATTCTATATGGTGGGCGTTAAAGTCCCCAAGAATTATTATTTCCGCGGATGGAATCTGTCGCAGCACATAGTCCGTTGCAGTGCCAATATGCTCCATGAGTCGGTCAGTTTCGGCATCACCACTATGGGACCTGTAGAGGCAAGCGTAGACGCGAGGGTGGTCGTCGCAATCAACACGAAGCCATAGAGTGGACAAGTCTTTGCCTTCAAGATTGCATAGACGGCGAACACAGACATCGTCCCTGACAAATACGCATACGCCAGCGTGTGGCACGAATTTGTGCTCGATTTTGTAACCGGGATAATGTAGGTATGACGTATCCGCTGGAGACGATATCTGGGTTTCCGTCAAAAAGAATAAGGCAGGCTTTTCTGCCTCCAGATGGTAGTGGACAGAGTTGAGGTTTGAGTGAATACCCCTGATATTGCACAGATGGACATGGTGTGCATGGGGGGGTGCCGTAGCCTTATCTTGAGCATTGACGAGCGGGATTTTGAAATACAAAAAAGATTTGTACTTAATTTTGAAGGAGGGTTCTGTTTTTAACTAACATTGCACCTTCATTCGTAACCATGAGGCATAGGCAGGTAGGTATTCTAAGAACAAGTAAATAAGTAAGTTATAGTAGTGTCTGGTCAACATTCTATTATTTCGATTATTATCTTATTATGTTTTAATTACCTTAACTATATGATTTTTATAAACTACTTTCCCTTTTTTCCAATGCTCAACTAACTACTCAACTCTATTAATAGACAACGCAATAAGTTTCAATTTTATTTTCATAGGTAGGTACCTACTAAATGATTTCTCATTCAATCAACAAAATTTTTTTATCAGCAAAATTTGATCTATTTTTATAAATCTCTAAACTATCACTTAATTCCGCTACATTTAGAATTGCAACATTTTACTTAAGGTGGAAAATACCACGGCTATTGCATATATTAATAAAATAGGCGGCATACAACATTGCCATTTAAATAATATTGCACATCATGAACTTTGGAATTGATGCAAAAAGCGGGTACCACGGCTGCGTGGGCCAGCATGGTACTACAAAAAGAGTTAATTCAAAATGCGCAATAAACTAAACACTTGGCCCTTCGACTACAAAGGCGGGTTATTCATAAGAAAAACAAAAGTTGAGTTTGTCGGATGGCGCAAGTTGAGCGGTAACGGCCGTGGCTTATAGCACGACATCAATCAGAGAGCTCTGTTTTCTTTCTGCTCTCCTGGTACTCAGTTGATTATGTTTCTCGAGTTAAGCACTCACTTAGAGGTATTTATCCAAATAAATATTTAAAAAAAGTATTGTAAAGAACTAACTAGGCGCTGATTAAAATATATATTATTATTTATAATTGAAAATGATTTCACATTGCCGTAAGTATGTATTTATTGGTTCTAATCAAACATGACAACTAACGTAAAGAAAAACAGAAGAACATAGACATTTTAGATAAAAAAGAAAATTACTTTATAAAGGAGTTCGCAACACTCTCCCCCTACCTACAAACAAAACAAACAGAATTAAAAACTAAGAATTTTGGAGTACTGGTAACCGCACCAGCTTTCTTGAAGGTCTTCTGAGAACTCCACCTTGAGTAGCCACATCTGCCGACCGTACCTTTTTATCTTTCCCTGGAAATACTGCTACAATCCGGCCCTTAGGCCATGTTCCTCGAGGGAGGTTTTCATCTACTATTATGACGACATCTCCCACTGATAAGTTCTCATGATGATATGAATTTACTTGCCGGGGTATGAGGGATGGAAGGTATTCATGAATCCACCTCTTCCAAAAATGGTCGGATAAGCGTATAACCTTTTTCCAGTTTTTGCGGCTAGCCAAATCTTGGTCATTTAATTCAAGGGGAAGTGTTGCCGTGCAGCTAGATCCAAAAATAAAATGATTAGGAGTAATAGCTTCCTCGTCAGATTCAACTGCTAAAAATGTAAGGGGACGACAATTGATCAATGCTTCAACTTCAGCGAGTAGTGTTAACAATAGTTCTTCAGGGAAACTTTTTGCTGGAGGAAGAATTACTTTCAAAGCGGTTTTGACGGACCGTACCAATCTCTCCCAACATCCACCCATAAACGGTGCTGCAGGAGGTATAAATCGCCATTTGATGTAATTATTTGCGGCAAAAGTGGTCACAGGAGCGCCATAAAGCTCCTTTAATTCCTTGGTTGCTCCGACGAAAGAAGTCCCATTGTCGCTCCAAATCTCGGAAGGCGTGCCACGTCTGGCAATAAAACGGCGCAGTGCCATTACAGCTGAATCTGCTGAAAGGCTGTTTACAATTTCAATGTGAATCGCTCTTATTGTTAAGCAGGTAAATATAGCCACCCATCGCTTCTCTGATCGTCTTCCTATGCTCACTTTAAGGGGACCAAAATAGTCGAGCCCTGTAAATGTAAACGGGCGTTTATGATGTGCAAGACGAGCTGGGGGCAGATCACCAGTAGGAGGTATTGATGCGGCAGCTTTTCGGTTTTTACAGAACTGACATTGATAAGCAACTTTCTTAATAATACTTCTCAGTCTACATATGTAGAATTCCTGCCTCATTGCATTCAAAATTGTTTCGTTATTTGCATGAGCAAATTTGCGATGATAGTACATAATTAAAAGTTGTATGGCTTTAGAATTTCCATCAAGGACGATAGGATGTCTGATAAAATCTGTAGTTTCGTTATCTAACTGGGCACGTCCCTTTAATCGAATCAAACCGTCATTGCATAAGAAGATTTCAAATTTTCGCAGTTTGCTGCTTGCCTGGATAGGTGTGCCACTGACCAAACATTTGTATTCAGCAGAAAAGGAGGCTCTTTGGCAGGCGAGAAACGTATGAAAGCGAGCTCGAATTAAATCTTCTGCGGTCGGGTTAGGAGAATATGGTGTCCAATTGGTACAGTTACCAGTATTTATAAGATCGAAACGAGTAATGTAGCCATCCAACCATACAATCATTTTAATATCTATCCCACTTTTTTTTAAGCATCGAAACTTTAACAATCTTAGGTAATTTTGAGCCAGGACTGTTGCGCGTTGAAACTTTAACCAGGAACTAAAACGTTCAGGATTGGCAACTAAAAAATTTTTACATTCAGTATCAATATTAGTAAAAGTACATTCTTTTTTAATGGTCTCTAGATCACATTGATTATCTGTGTCTGACTCTACTGGCCAGTCACTTTGAGATAAATATAAAAATTGAGGACCCTCGAACCATCTTTCGCTTATGCTACCAGTCCGAAAACGAGTGGCTTCATCCGCAACATTTTCAATAGTGGAAACCCAATGCCATTCGTTTTCGGAAGAGAGTTCCCGAATTTCACTAACCCTGTGTGCGATAAATGGCTTGAGATTATAAGTTTTAGTTCGAATCCAAGCAAGAACATTTTTGGAATCGCACCAAAAGAAACGCGCGGATGGTTTATTAGTACAAGCATTGGCAATAGCAGTGGCAAGCCGAGCTGCTATAAGTGCACCCTGTAATTCCAATCTCGGAATAGAAACTAATTTTACTGGAGCTACACGAGCTTTGCTAGTAATTAAAGACAGATTTACAGTTCCATCAGCAAAGACAAAACGCCAGTATGCCGCCGCAACATAGGCAGCTTTACTTGCGTCACAAAATACATGTAACTCTCTTTGTATAACGTTACAGTTTGAATAATGAACGTAGCACCGCGGTACTCGCAACTTTGCTACATCCGAAATATCCGAAAACCATCGTTTCCATTTTAAAATTTCACTGCTTGGTAATATTTCATCCCAACCTATTTGCTTTCGCCATGCATCTTGAAAAAGAATGCGGCCTCTGATAGTTAGTGGGGATAACAAGCCCAAAGGATCAAATATACTCATTAGGTGTGATAAAACATTACGTTTTGTAGGCTTCTTCGGAAAAATAGGAATGGGTGAACGCATATTAAAGCCAATTACATCATCTAAAGGGTACCAAATTAAACCCAAAGTTCTCACAGAAAACGAAAAGTCTCCTAAGTCGATTTGAGTATACTGAGCTTTTAATTCAGGAGGTATAAATTTTAAGACTTCAGGGCAATTTGACACCCAAGAACGCATTTCAAACCCAGCCTGTTTATGAATAAAAAATATATCTCGTGCCATTGTTGCTGCTATGTCCACACTGTCAAAACTTCCAAGAAAGTCGTCCATATAATGATTATTTATGATTTCGTTAATAGCACTTGGAAATCTTGACTGATATTCTATTGCATTTTTATTTTTAATGAATAAGGCTGTAAAGGGACTTGAAGCCGCACCAAATATCATAGAGGACATCCTGAAGGGAGTTATAGGCGAATCTGGAGTCAAACGCCATAAAAAACGTTGCGGATGCCTGTCTTGACTACGGATTTTTATTTGAGGGAACATTTCTCGAATGTCTCCAGACATCGCGATCTTACCTTCACGGAATCTTAAAAGAATATCAAAGAGAGATTGCAATAAGTCAGGGCCAGATAAGAGCATATAATTTAAACTTACGCCGCTACATTTGGCAGCAGCGTCGTGGACAACACGAAGTTTCCCTGGTTTATTGGGGTTAGTGACCCCAAAATGAGGTAAATACCAGGTAACACTTGGGTTTGGTGAGGACACGCAAGGTTCTACATAACCTTTGTCAATAGTGGCTTGGACATTAGCTCGATATTGATTTGCGTATTGCGGATCTTTAGCAAATTTGCGTTCTAAACTGATATACCTACTGAATGCTAAATTATAACTGCCTTCCGGAATACAAAGATTGTCTTCACGCCACAAAAGTCCTACTTCGAATTGCCCATTTGAGAGACGATAGGCAGTATTCTCCAAAATTTTAATTGCTCTTTCATCACTCGATGACTTGAGATCATTTTTTGTAATACCTATTGCATCTAGTTTAAAATATTCTTTAATCATGGACTTTATCTCGTCGCATTCGTCTAAAGTGCAATGATTAACAAATTCTATTTCTTTTGATTTGCTTTGAGCTATTCCATATAAAACCCAACCTAAAGCTGTGCGACATGCTACGGGTTGAGACCTAGTGCCACAGCGAGTTTCCCTAGATATAGTTAAATGCCAGTTATCAACACCAATGAGAATAGTAGGTTCTGCATTCTCATATACCACATCGTCACAAATATCTAAGAGGTAAGGGTATGAATTCACAAGTTCGTTGGAAACCGTCTGTCGCGCACCTAGATTAAGATTTTCTAAAGACCTAGCTTTAATTTGATAATACTCATTGCAGTTTCTACCACGAATATCAAAATTTACTATTTCTATGGTTGTTTCCTTTGATAACCCTCCTACACAGTCCATTCGTAAATGAGCGTTTGGCCCACGAGCACCTATAAGCTTGGACCATCATCCAATAAAGCGTAGGTATCAATAGCACGTGTGGGGCCCTTAATTGTAACTGCAATAACTTTAAGTAAGGGTTTTAAAGGATAAACATTCAAATTCGGTCTCATTACAGTATGAGTAACAACTTGTTGATGATCAGAGTCCGAATTCGAATCAATTGAAGTAAATTGATTAGTGGAATTGTCTTGAGAATCGATTGCTAAATTGACTTCTTGCGGAGATCGGTGTAATAATTTGTGGTGTCTTTTACCACATAATGTCTCGAGACACGCATCTTTTGATTTACAAAAGCGATATTTGTGATTACCTTTTTTTAGACAGCGATGACAAACTTTTTGTTCTTTTGCCCAACGCCATCTGTCATCAACCGATAAAACTAAAAACTTTTTACAAGAGTCTATAGTGTGATTGGTTAAATGACAAAACCGACATTCTGATTGATTGTATTTCTTAGCGATAGATGACTCTCCGGACTCGAAAGATGAAGTTACATGACAATCAGTGGCCACCTTGCCTTTATTTTTCTGAAATTTATTAGAAGTGAAGTTCTCAATATATCCAAACTTATTTCGAACCTCGGTTTCGTGATCGAGAAATTGAGAAAGTAACTCCAGTTTGCTACATGTAGCGGCTCTATCAAAGGCAAAGTGAACCCAATTGTCTCGTAACGCGGAGGGTAACTTACCAACAATCGCATTCGACAGTTCGGGCGAAAATAGATACTCAACTTGGTTGAGTAACTTAATAGTATCTACACAGCTGCGAACCTTGCACGCAAAGTCAGTCATTTCCTTGCACTCAGAAGAAATAAGTTGAGGGAACGACTTAATTTTGTTTACCTCACCTAAAACAATCAACTCGCTTTGACCAAAGATTCTGTGTAGCTGAGATATTACCTCTTCGGGATTCGAGGCAGCCACCAGTCGGATTGAAACGGCATCTCGGGCAGTTCCACGTAAAGCAGTGCTTAGTCTGGCTAGATTTTCAGCGTCAGTATAGGCAGACTTGGAGCTGTCATAAACTCTTTTAAATATTAGCCATTCGGAAGGTTTCCCATCAAAAATAGGTAAAGGAATATTATTTACCTTTGGCTTCCTGGCGGCGAGCTCCGTGATAGCCCGGGCAAGTGTTTGTATGTCATTGTGTGTTTCCCTACGTTCTGATTTATTTGTGTTACAATTATAGCGTTGAGTACTAGGATTAATGCTTGGAGTAAAGTGACGCGGCATGAAAGAGGTGCCCGGGATATCGACAGCATTCGGTGTAATGGCCGAGGACACAACATGCGCGGCAATGGGCCGGGACAAGCTAACCGGTGCCGTCGTGAAGGCATCGTTAGCCGCAGTATTCACGACGGTAGGAAGACCGGAGGCTGTACCCACATTAGGCAATAACTCCTGCGAACACTGTAAATCGTTTTTTGAAGTAGGTTTATCACACTGATTGAGCCAACTCTGTATAGCCTCGTTAGGGTGACTGCGCACTGATCTACTATGACGGGAACTTCTACAACTATTTCTCTCTTCGTCAACTTCAGCGAGTTGAACTTGAAGTTCTAGTTCAGAGACAGCGCGTTCTCGTTCAAAAGCTACACGTTCTCGTTCAGCCTCTAAATTTGCCAAGCGGCGTGCGTGCTCTGCCTGGAGAGCGAGTCTACGCACCGTTTTCGAGGAAGCCGAGGATGGCCGGGAACTTAAAGAGTTGGCGACGTTACACTCACCTTGTCTATCACTTGATGTACGAGTAGGATGAGCAGGTTCACGTTCATCACATTTTTTGACAATGGCTTCGTGTTATCATTTTTAATTTTATTTAAAAATTTGGAAATTTAGAATAACGGGTGAAGGACCAAATAATGTAAAGAACTAACTAGGCGCTGATTAAAATATATATATTATTATTTATAATTGAAAATGATTTCACATTGCCGTAAGTATGTATTTATTGGTTCTAATCAAACATGACAACTAACGTAAAGAAAAACAGAAGAACATAGACATTTTAGATAAAAAAGAAAATTACTTTATAAAGGAGTTCGCAACAAGTATGCTATATTTTTGCTTGTAATGGATAACTCACAATCATAAACGTTGATTTCTATTGTTGTTGAAAGTCTAAATAATATTGTATTTTTTTGTTAGACGTTGAAAAAAATGTAATTCGATATAAATTGATTATATTTCTTCTAACTAATCGCTCTCATTCATAGATCAACAAGGATTCCGTATCACGCGAGGAAGTCCTAGTTGCTCAATGCTTTTGCTGTTTTAGATTAATTATTATAAAATTGTATCTGATCTCGAATTCCCAAGAGAGCAAACCCGCATTTTGCAGATAGTACATAATACATGTAGATACCTATGAATTTGTATAAAATATAAAATATATATTTTTTCAAGAACCACAGATATCGCTGGCCGTAGACTAGAATTCACTAGTTTACGTCTGTAATTTTATCGCATATTTCATTGTAATAAAGCAATTAAGTAGATTAAGATACTCTAAGATTAGATTCAAAGCGTAATAAAACAAAATGTCTAGTTTGTTTGAATACAATATTACATATCCGACTGGTATATTAAACCGGATTCTATGTTAGATGTTGATACAACAATTTTTTTCTGCATTTGATTGACAGCCCATTTGTTGAAGGCTACTTTTTTAAACCAATTTGTTTATTACTACAATGTATATTTTGGAAAATAAATAAATTAACAAGCTTTTATTTAACTTGCATTGTATGTACATTATTGTACATATACAAATATATATATGGTCGGGTCAAATCTTGATTCCTTTGTCCTACATAGGTGAAATTATACACTTGGCTTCAGTACCGATGACACTTCATTAATTATGATAATAACTACAACCTGATAGTGCACCCAGAATCGGTTTCCAATGAGGTGTTTTTTTATATGAATATGAATAAGTAGTATTTGCAATTACGACATTTTTGACCAAAAAGAAGGTGATAGCTGTCGAAGATGAGAATTTTCAGTGGCTCGAGGAATCATTTTTTTTTAAATTCAAAATCAAGTTACAAGACGGTTTGAGAAAGTTTGTTGAATTAGGTGGTGACTACGTCGAAAACTAAAAATAATTCTGACCCTTATTTCTTACGTTTTCTTGGTCAGGCTACGAACTTTTCAAACGTCCCTCGTATTTTGCCACGCATTTAACGCACCAAGATTTTCCTGGCAAAAACAAAATATTTATTTATAACATATTTGCTCGTAAAGTGTCATTTATTTCACCAATTTCAATATTGTATTGTATCTCATTACGCACTTGTGCGTTATTGTAAGTAAAACGCACGCTCCGTCTAAAAACGAACGATACTTTTTTAAATCTTAGCATAGAGTTTTTATGTCAGAAAAGTGGTCAACATTTTATGAATAAAATTAACTTTAGGAGATAAAATAAATAAAAATTTAATTCCTTAAATTAATTTTGACAATAAATTACATCCATTTATCTGTAACAAAACACAATATTAATTTACTTTATTAGTAATACTGGCTGTTTTTTGTGCATTTGCCTTAAAAAAAAAGCGCTGATGCGCGCGCATCGCTAATTTGTGAACAAGTAAAATTATACCGCGCGCTTTTTCTTTGGTATTGTCGTTTTCCGAGTTTTATTTAAATATTTCCTCGCAAATCCATCCATACTAATATTATAAATGCGAAAGTTTGGATGTGAGTTTGTGAGTTTGTGAATTTGTGAGTTTGTGAGGATGTTTGTTACTCAATCACGCAAAATCTACTGGACGGATTTCGATGAAATTTGGTACAGAGGTAGATAATGATCTGGAATAGCACATAGGCTACTTTTTATCCCGGGAAAAAGCACTGTTCCCGTGGGAAATTCACGCGGGCGAAGCCGCGGGCAAAAGCTAGTATGTTATAAAACGTCGTATGACATACGTGCGCTTTGAAAATTACAGCCTCTGCCTTTCTTGTAGCCCTCGTCTACGGCTCGGGCTAGCAATATCGCCTCGGCTGTAATTTTCAACTTACCGCACTTATATCACAATGTACTAAAAGTTAACTAGTGTGATAATAAAATAAGTGAATTACAATGCAATAATTAATGTAGCATCATTTTAAATTGTTAAACTGTGTAAAACTGTAGTAAAATATATATATATTTTAGTGCTTCAACAATTTTCGTGGCCGTTTTCATTAATAAACCACGTCCCATTTAAATTTGCTCCAATAAATTGTGGATTCGAAATAAATTCAGTCCAAATAACTTTATTGAGGTCCATATTCTCTGTCACGTACGATCCGATAATACTTTCCGTAGGTATGTACGGACCACCGAGCTAAGAATCATACAAGTCAAATAGAAGTGGGATAGACCTGACATTAAGTTTGGCGATTCTGCGGGCTATGTGGTTACTTTAGTTCTCCTACGGATCGGATCGGAACTTCAGTGGCAGTGGGCGGGGCACATAGCTCGTAGAACAGATAGCCGTTGGGGCAGAAAAGTTCTCGAGTGGCGACCACGAACAGAAAAACGTAGTGTTGGCAGGCCTCCCACTCGGTGGACCGACGACCTGGTAAAGGTCGCGTGACGCGCATGGATGCGGGCAGCGCAGGACCGGACGTTGTGGAAATTCTTGGGGGAGGCCTTTGTCCAGCAGTGGACGTCTTTCGGCTGAGAGAAGAAGAAGACCTGACATACACCAAATAGGTAGCTTTTTAGCTAACTGACACACTTAATCGAAATTTCCGCATTTGAATTATCAAATCAATTACATATCCATACAAATTATCATAAAGTGAAGTCCCACGCTACGTCTGTTTGTTCGAGATAAACTCAAAAACTACTGAACGGATTTTGAGGCGATTTCACCAATGGACGGGGTGGGTTATGAGGAAGACTTTGATATATAATTCACGCGGGTGAAGCCACGGGCAAAAATTAGTTACTTTATAATATATGTAGACTTGTTTTAATGAGCCTCAGAGCGACAGATGTTTTCATACAAATGGTTTTTCTCTTTGACATTACTAGGTATTTGAAATTCAGTGGTACAGACGATAAGTAAATACTGACTGTAAATAAACAGTATTTATTGCAATTCATACGGTTTTATTATCAGCTCGTTTGCAATCGAATTTTCAGATAGTTGCTAATTTTGTATCAATTGATTTCAAGGAGTTACATTTCATACAAATCGTCAAATTAAGTTTAGAGAATATTCTATTTTCAGAGATTACATACCAAAAAGTAGTTAAACGAACAAGAAGCTGATAGAGAGGATATAATATAAAATAAATTAACAAACTCTCAACAAACCCTTTCATTTGATAGGTACCCATATTGTAGAAATGCATTACAAATAACTTTTTCACCATCTTGGATGGTCCGCCATATTAGATTTACAATAACGTCACATACTATATAATAATAATAATAATAATAATAAGTGGCTGGATGTAGGAGAACTTTTTCCTGAGACCGAAGGTTTCCTCATCGCCATTCAGGACCAAATAATTGCCACCAAAAACTATAGAAAGTATATATTAAAAGATCCAAATACCTCTAACGATTTATGTAGACAGTGTAACAATAAACCGGAAACTATTCAACACATCACTGGCGCCTGTAGTAAATTAGCTCAGAACGATTATAGCCACAGGCACAACCAAATCGCATTTATCATTCACCAGACAGTAGCTCTGAAATACAAACTAATTACAGATAGAAACACTCCATATTATAAATATACCCCTCAGACTGTGTTAGAAAACAATTCCTACAAACTTTACTATGACCGTACCATCCTTACAGACCATACAGTTCACAACAATAGACCGGATATTACACTGGTAGATAAAAACAACAAACATACATACTTAATAGATATTGCTATACCCAACACACACAACCTTCAATCTTCAATTTCAGAAAAACTTAGAAAATACACAGAGTTACAAGAGGAAGTCAAACGGATGTGGAAGATGAATGTAGTATCCATAATCCCAATAGTTATATCCACAACTGGTGTGATCCCTAATGATATTTTTAGACGCCTAATTCAATTAGATTTACCAAAATTTACATACTTAACGATGCAAAAAGCGGCAATTTTAAATACGTGTAGAATTGTCCGCAAATTCCTTCAATTAGAATCAGGTAATTCAGTCAATATATCCGGATAAAAAGAATATGTTAGCACTTGGTTACCAAACCCGTGTTTTCATAGTTATAATACCAGGCCTCGCCTGAGCACAAAATATGAAAAAACAAAATAATAATAATAAATAATAATAAATCTTTATTTCAAAATCACATGCTTACAAAAATTATTCAATCGATTGGAGTCCCCTTTTAAGCATATAAATGCCTGTGCCACACCGCTCTTCCATCATGCAAAACAGTTCTTTAGGTACAATCTTACACTAATATAAATTAATTCTAGTATTTATTGTTATTATATAAGTATATGTCTGTCCGTCTGTCAGTTTTATACATACTTCCTTGACCTCATTTTCCATTTTTTCCTTTCCGTCACTTAACCCATTCTATAATATTTTCAGTTTCCTCATAACTGAGAGGTTTAAGCCATTCTTTCATTTTTTCTTTACATTCATAAAATGATGTAGGGTATATTTGTATTTGTTTATTTATTCTATTATATAATTGGCACGAGCGCTTTCCGTATTGTATGCTAGCAAATACCGTTCTAGTGATCGGGACATTAGCCACTATATCTTTCCGTCTTTTATTTTGTGAATATGAGTCATAGGGTAAAGATTTATGTTTTGTTAGTATTATATGTAAAATGTATAGTTTTCTGACAGTCAGATATCCGGTTAGTTTATAAAGTTCATCTGTAGGAAACCTAGTGTTTTTAAAGTAAGCAACCTTTATTAATGCTCGCTGAGCTCGCTCCACAGTCAAAAATTTAGTTTTTAATGCACCTCCCCAGATCGGAATACAATAAATTAGTACTGATTGTACCAGCGCAACATATATTTCTGCAAGAATATTCTTTGGAATCACATATCTCAGCGTCTTAAAGATCCAAACTAATTTCCTAATTCTACTCACTACTTGTTCCAAGTGTGGATACCATGATAACCTTTGGTCCACAATAACTCCTAGATATTTAGTGCTCACAACTTTATCTAATTTGGGACAATTACAGTTTAAGTTTTGGGCATCTTCACACATATGTATTTTTATATCAAAGTCGCTAGTTGGCTGCGTGCGGTTATTTATTGAAAAACAGATAAAGTTTGTCTTGGATGCATTTAAGGTCAATAAATTAGTATTAAGCCACTTCGCTACTAAAGCCATACCTTGCTCAGCACTTCTTTTAATGTGTATCCAGGATTTACCAGTAAAAATAATTGCAGTATCGTCGGCATATGAAAATATTTTTGCATTTTTGATTTGCATATTGCAAAGGTCATTTAAATATAAAAGGAATAATGTAGGGCCTAAAACGCTTCCTTGAGGAACACCGTACGATACTTCAGCATCCCCACTGGTATATACACCCAACTTAACCCTTTGTTTCCTTCCTGAAAGGTAATCCTTGAATAAAGACAGTGCTACTCCTCTTATCCATATCATGCATTGTCATCCAAACTAAACGTGTGTATAAAATTTCAGCTCAATCGGTTGAAGATATCTTATTTAAAATTGAGTTCTAAGATTCCACCCGAACTAATTAAATATAAGCTTTTAAAAGAAAATGGAAATAATTCAATTCGATAAAGATACAATAACAAACTTAACAATAGACATGTAACTTTATGCTTTATACAACATTTTAATTTAATTAAGAAAGCAATCTATCTAAGCCTCATCAACTTAATTATGCTCGTAAAGAAAGTAGCGTCTTAGATAAAAAATATTAAGCAACATCATAATTTATTAGCAAGCCACATCTGTCTCAAGTTATGATCGCAACTTTTTATGCACACATTAATTATAAACAAGTAGCAAGTACAACAACAAACTAGTGAAGCGTTAGAGTAATATAAAGTCTCGGTGAAGCGAGAGAGGTATACACGGAGTTTTAAGGAGAAAAAAAAACGAAAAATACTTTTAACCGCTATATGTAACGCTGGCAATATCCGCCGCCGCAGCTGGTACGAAACTGTTGAAGGGAGAAACTTCTGCAAGTCCCTATTCGGCGGAATAGTCACGGACGAATAGTATAGGAGATAGACTGACATTCACCAATAAGATTTATGACATAAGCCACCACATGAGACCCACGGGAGTCCGAAGGGAGAGCTCACGAGATGAGGTATTTCGTATTACTTGTAGCGCATCCATTTTCAAGCACACCAAGCGCACAATAAAAATAGTTTAGGTGCGCTTCATTAAGTGCGTTTCAAAATAAATGCGGCTCGTGGAATATCTCCACAAGATAGTTGAATCATCATGAATTCCAGAAGCAATCGACTTCACTCACTTACTCATTGAAATATTGATGTAACATATTAAAGAGCTCAAACTCGAGTCAGTCAGCGCAGCACTCACTACTCCTGCGCTGACTGACTTATTGGTCTATCAACGCCGAGACATGGGAATCTCGGTGGAACACGCTTGTTAACAAGGGGGTTAAAATACATCGCTCTATGAAAATGGAGAAGGCAAAAGTTGTGTCATACAAGGAGGTCAAAACGATGGCTGACGTTAAGGAGAGATGGAAAAAACTCCACCGCCAAGAACAATATTCTTACATCTATATGAAAATGATGAAAATAGTTCACCGTCTCTTGGTCTAAGCCCGCCTCAGAAATGTCTGCTAATTTTGTAAGGCGTCGTTGTGGCGCTACAGACATGTGAATCTCGACAGAATACACTTTTTAACAAGGGTGTTAAAACACTCGCTCTATGAAAATGGTCAGCAGTCTCTTAGGCCCGTATTAATAAATGACACTCAAGGCTTAGCTCGATCTTGAAAGCGCACTTGAGTCGAGGTGCTAATTTATAAATCTTACTTGAGTTCTCGCTTGAGTTCCGCGTATCAGCCGAGTGAAGACGTATTAATAAACAAATATCAGCACTCAAGATGCTACTCAAGAGCGTATTTGCTGATGACAGTACAACCATGACTTGAGAGTGACTTGTGACAGTAGTTAGACCAGACTCAGTAAAAAATAATAGACCCGGCTTAACAATCTATATCCAAACAGTAGTTATGCGGCCGGTTTCCATGTTTTGTCACTATTTTTAGTACTTTGTGCCAAATCCTTTGTCGGCGCCGGGTTTAGGTATGCACGGCACAAAGTACTTTTCAAAACATGGAAACCGGCCGCATAAATACTGTTTGGATAAAGATTGTTAAGCCGGGTCTATTATTTTTTACTAAGTCTATGGTTTGACACTATACGCCATGTCAAAATTCTTAGCTTGTCAGTTTGAAGTTGTGTGTGTTCTGAGATCTCAAGTGATACGCCGTTGATATAGGTTTATATAGGTTTAATAATTAGCGACGATCTTAAGTGCGTGAACATAACTTGAGTGCGAATCGGCTGAGTTCGCACTTGACAGCTGTCTTGAGCTTGGTTTATAAATACCGGCCTTAGACTAGTCCCGCCTCAGAAATGTCTGCAAATATTGTAAGGCGTCGTTGTGGCGCCACAGTTATTTTCACAGTTGTGTGAATCTTGACAGAATACACTTTTTAACAAAGATGTTAAAACACTCTCTCTACGAAAATAGTCCACAGTCTCTTGGACTAAGCCCGCCTCAGAAATGTCTGCTAATTTTGTAAGGCGTCGTTGTGGTACAACATATTTGTTAAAAAATGTATTCTGTCGAGATTCACAAATCTCGACAGAATACACTTTTTAACAAATATGTTAAAACAATCTCTCTACGAAAATAGTTCACAGTCTCTTGGACTAAGCCCGCCTCAGAAATGTCTGCTAATTTTGTAAGGCGTCGTTGTGGTGCTACAGACGTGTGAATCTCGACAGAATACACTTTTTAACAAATATATTAAAACACTCTCTCTACGAAAATAGTCCACAGTCTCTTGGACTAAGCCCGCCTCAGAAATGTCTGCTAATTTTCAACCGACTTCCCAAAATAGGAGGAGGTTATATGTTTCGATGTATGTATGTTTTTTTTATGTATGTTCGCCGATTTCTCCGCCTACAGTGGACTGATTTCCGAAATTGTTTTTTTATTCGTAATGATATATACCCAAGTTGGTCCCATTTTAACCACGTCAGAATCTGTTCGGTAATTTTAAAGATACCTAACAAAATATAAAAATACCAACATTGCATTATAGAGCAAAAGCCCGCGATAGCATGCCCTTCCTTATTTTATTAAAACTAAAGATTTTCTGTGTATGTTCCAAACATTTAGCGACTATAAAAGTTGGATCATGATTACTTAGGCAGATTATTTGTAGCAATAACATTTAAAGTGGTAACTCAATTTCCTTAAAGTAAAGATTTTTAAAGATTTTATTCCTAATAATATAAGAAATCACGCCATCCATTACCAGGCAATTGGTGCAGATATAAACCCCTGCTAGACATTGTAACTTTACTAAATTATTTTTATTATAAAAGCTGAATTTGTTATTTATAAAAGCTGAATTTTTGTTTTATTATAAAAGCTGAATTTAATATTACTTTGGAAGGCCCCAAGGGTGCTTTTTATACCTATAAAAATCATCCTTGCTATCCATATTACCTGCATAAGCAACTAAGATCCAAACTTCATACCTAGTCGCCAATATTTTTTACTCGTATATACCACGCAGATAAATATTCAGCATTTTTAAAATAAGGAAGGTTTGGTCGTCGCGTGCTCACGGTCTATTTATGTGCCAAAAATAATAGACAATTTGACATGTTCTGACATTTCAAATCAAACTGACATAAAAAGTTTCGAATTCTTAATTCTTTATTTTCGGCCACCAGTGAAAGAAAAGTTTAAGTTTTTATTAAAGAAAATGAAAAGGTGTAGAAGCACTAAAAATGATAAAATAAAACTTTTTTCCAAAAAGTGAACCGACTTCCATCATAAAACTTTAAATCATGAAATAACAATAAAGAAAATGTATTAGCATGCTACCTACTGAATGAGGTGAAGTCGGTGCCAAATTGAATATTAAATAATATAAATTAACATTAGAATCATGTACATATACAAAATGCCTAGCTAAACAATTACATAGTCCTGCACTTGGCACCGACTTCACCTCATTCAGTAGGTAGCATGCTAATACATTTTCTTTATTGTTATTTCATGATTTTAAGTTTTATGATGGAAGTCGGTTCACTTTTTGGAAAAAAGTTTTATGTAAGGCGTCGTTGTGGTGCTACAGACGTGTGAATCTCGGCGGAATGTGCTTTTTAATATACAAACCTGCATTTTAACTGTTCGTTTTAGCGTTGATATCTTTGCTGAGTTTTTGGGTCTTTGACTACCAAGAAACAACAACAAGGCAGACTTATTTTAAATGTGATATTTTTTTGGATAATGCATTATCCAAAAAAAATAAAAAGTAAATTTTGTAAAATGTATTGAATTAAAAAGTAAATTTTGAATAAAAGATCAGAATAAATAAAGGTAAGGTGGAATAATAAAAATAAAACTCTGAATTTTACAAGAAAACTTTTTTCTTAAACCCTAAATAAAAATTTAAATAAATTGCATACATACAAGACCTACTTTATATATTTACTAGCGACCCGCCCCGGCTTCGCACGGGATATAAACCTTCCTCTTGAATCACTCTATCTATTAAAAAAAACCGCATCAAAATCCGTTGCGTAGTTTCAAAGATTTAAGCATACAAAGGGACATAGGGACAGAGAAAGCGACTTTGTTTTATACTATGTAGTGAAGTGATGATTTTAAATGATTAAAGAGAACACTTATAAAAGAAGACACTGATTGTATAAGAAACTTGAAATTTTGCAGAGTCAAAATTCCTTATACATATATACTATACGAATACAAAGAACTTTATAGGTACGTACAGTGTAAAAAAAGAATTTTGAAAATTCCATCCCAAAAGGGTGAAAAACGTCTTTCCCGCGGGCGAAGCCGCTGTAAAAAAAGCAAGTATCATTTATATGCTGCTAATTTATGAAAATAACAAAGAGACAGTAGTTTGCACCTTACATTCGCCTTTTAGAGAACAATAAACATTTTCCTTGAGGTTATTACTGAGTAACGCTGGCAACTGAATGTAGCAGACATTTGAGAAACGAGCCCGATAAACACACAGCCACAGATACATTAGAATATAGACACCGCATTTGATTATTTTTTTAACCCATCTCGTCCCACTGCTGGGCAAAGGTCTTCCCCATTTCCTTCCAAACATGTCTATCCATTGCGAATTCCATCCATTTCCCTTAAAAATATCTAAAATCGTAGCAACGCTGCCTAGGCCTACAGCGGCTACTCGTTTTTTGATTGATAATTTAAATTGACTTTGTCATTATTTAAATGGAGTTGTAGCATCAACCATCAGAGATAGCATCACTTTTTGCAAATATACGGGGGGGTGAATACATGGGTTAATATACGCATTAAGTTTGTGAGAATGTTTGTTTCTCAATCACGCAAAATCTACTGGACGGATTTCTGGGTCATTCTCTCATTTCGTGCAAAATGCCTTTAATCTCGATTTTCTGTCAAATTACAGCATTTAAAAAAATCTAACAATGCAGTAATATTTATATGAGCCTAAGGAAAAAGTCGCAACTTCAAGCTTTATTCTAGATATAGTAGATTTTACAACAAGTGCACAAAACGAATCATTTTTATCCGAGACTTTTAGCAGCCCGAGCCGAAGGCGAGGGCTGATAGTAATGTCGAGGATAAAAATCGTTTTGTGGACGAGTTATAAACTCTGCTTTTCACTTCGATTGCGAGGAAATTAATCAAATTAAAGAAATTAATAAACGCACGAAAAAACAAGAGCTGTTTCCCGCCGCTTTATTTTTTTAATCTTACGACATTGATAGGCTTGGGCTGCAGACCTATACAGCCTACTATTAAATTAATTTTGTAATAATATTTTTCTTAAATTAATTAAATAACCTACCGTACTTCAATTTAAATTTTAATATCTTTTATGTCTTAAAAAACACATAAGGCAAATAAATTAAATGTAAATATTATAAAATAACAAATTCTATCTATGAACTTTTTATCGTGTTTGGCTGTATGGCTCATTTTTGTGCTCATTTTCTTTGCCTTAATATAGATACATTTATGAGTAGATACGTTAATGCCCTTGTGCACAAAATTCGATTTTGTGCAGCCTATATCCTGCACAAATAAGCACTTTCCGAGCATGAGAAGTGAAAAAGTACTTTTTTTTATAACTTTTAAAAACAAGCCAAAAAATCATTCCGCTCGACGGTTTTCGACCAAAGTCTCCATTCCAATGTACTTTACATCTTAACAGGGTAAGTTAGAAAAATAAATGTTTGCTAATTCTAACACATATCTAATCATGATCATTAGATAGCCGTATCCACCAGTCGTATCTTGGCGAAAATATTACTGTGAGAGTGTTTGTCACAGTAAAATCCAACATTACCCGCGCCAGACATAGTTGTAGGAAAAAATCATACTTACCGGCGCGTCTTTACGAAAGTCCCCGATTAGATGGCTACCCATAGGTCAGTTGACCACGATAGTGCATACGGGAGAGACGTGTGATTCTTGGTAAAAAAAATAATTACGTTCTCTTGTGTGTTTTCGACCCTTGGTTCAGATTGTGACTCATCACCTTCGGTCGAATAAATCGGTAAGTAAGAGGCGTATCTTTTAGTTTTATATTTGTTTTTATGTGTTTTTCGATTGTCCTTCAAGCAACAGATTTTGAAAATTAAAAAAAATAATCTAAATGCAAATTCGGGATCAAAACTTAAATTTTCTCATTCATCTCCTTTACATTACCTTCCTTTCCTTCCAATTTTTTGACGGAAGGTGATGATGCGTTTTGGATGGTAATGGAAATGCATCAGAATACCTTGAAGGTAATGAAATTTTCAATAGAAAACCTTGGTAGGTGATGAGATTGTCAATTGATAATATTGTATTATAAGTGTTTTCTTAATTACTAGTGCCAAGTTAATCTGTAACGCCTGTCTCTTTCTTCTAATGCCGTACCAGAAACTTGGACGGTGACAATGTACAACTAGTGCCCAAGAAAGGAAATCGCGCCAACCCCCATAATTATCGACCCATCGTCATTATCTCCATACAGTGTATGTTATGGAAAGGGTTCTCAACAAAGTTGCTCGCATACCTAGAAGACGAAGAATAGTGATCTTCTCAGTGATCATCAACATGGTTTCCGCCAGGGATGATCTACTGGGGATCTTCTTGTTTACGTGACACACTGTTGGGGCAAGGCCATAGAGAAACATGATGAAGCACTTGGTGTTTTTCTCGACATCTCGGAGGCAGGGTTTGGCACGCAAGTCTGCTGAGCAAATTTCCAGCTTACGGCATCCCGGCTGGCCTCTGTAGGTGGACATCTGATTCCTGAATGAACGATCGATCAAAGTGGTTATTAATGGATGGCTGCTCGCCTGATCCAATGGCTATTGACGCCGGTATTCTTCAGGGGTATGTTCTCTTTGCGACACTTTTCCGGTTGCACATCAATGACCTCCTTACACCCGGTATTTTTGGGTATGCAGATGACAGTACTGTTACGGAGAGGTACTAATATAGTGCGGGGATTGATGGGGATCAATTAAAATTAGAGCCCTGGTTGAGTGAACTGACCAGATGTTAAACTACGTATCCCAGCGGGGCGCTAGTAATTTTGTCAGTTTTTATGCTTCCTTGTCTATTTACCGTAAAAACAGCTCTTTCATCCTGGCTCCTACTTTTCGGGGCACATCGTTTCCTATGATTGAACTCCTTGGCATGGAGTTGACCTGTTTGTAATATATTGGGTAAAACTAAACGCAGGCGTTTCCTGTTATCGCCGCCAGGCGTTTTGGTGTTCTCACATTGCTCGCGTGGAAAATGGGTCGTGGACGGTCGCCATTGTCCCATGCGATATCGGTTTGATTTTTAATACGCGAGAGGTCCCGCGTTCTTTGATTGCTAATTATCTTGAGTTGTATTGGTGAATTTCCTGTTTGTTAAATAACTATTGAACTTTGTGTTTGTGTGCCCGTCATTGTGACTTTCTCCTGTGGGATGTGACGCGTGGCTGCTCGCTCACATCTATCTGTTGCCGAGCCGATTTCGGGAAGAAATCTATTTATGTGTTCTGGGGAATTGAGATCTCATGGGTTAGGTAGGGTGATTAGGAATTCCCCCTTCCCGAAGACACTCAAGTTTGGATCCGAAGAGAAAGAAGATTTAGCTTGGTAAGTGGTTTTCCATTGTAATTAATTTATAGGTTAGGTTATCATATAGGGCCCTGTAGCTCCCTTCATAAGCTACGGTGGTAGCAGACTGCGTTAAGTTAGTTAGGTTTTAGTCGGGCAAACGTGGTGCCGCGTGGAGATTTTTTCCCGGTACTTATTTTTACCGGTGGTTTTTTCCCGGTGAAGTTCCGGTACAGAATTCTTCCCGCCGCTTCGTTAGTCCGGATTCTCTCTGCCACATTTTCTGGCAGCAGAGCGTAGTTGCTCTGCACACTTTCTGGTAGCAGAGCGTAGTTTATCTACCCTCTATTTGTTCGTTTGTAAAAAATAATTAATTGTTTGTAAAAATTATTAGATTTTTCTTAGTTTATTTGTATAAGAATATTTGTAACCTTTTTTGTATTTGTTTGCGGTTTGTACCGTGCGTTCCGGGTTTGTGTCATTCTCATACCTACCGCGGTTCTTCGTGTAGTTGTTTGATTTTGTTGTTTTTTATTTACCTTTTGTTATTTTTTGTTTGTGACTTGACGCGATGGCGAAGGCCTCCAATGCTAGGGCGACACTCGCCAACGAATTGAGATGGTTTGTGACGGCCGGTGGACTCCTGTCCCGGAAGGACAGGGAGGCCGCTATACTGGAAAGAGCGGATCAGCTCCGCTCACGATTGAACAACGCGGAAGCGGCCATGGCGGCGCTTACCGAAGCCGACCTTACCCCGGAGGTCTACGCAGGTCACGTGGCGGACCTGGACCAGATCCTGAGTCTGCACGATGACATCGTGGAGGCGGCGGCCGCAATAAGGGCGAGACAGGCTGGCGGACCAGCCCCTCGCACACCTGTTAGACAGGAAGGACCAGCGGTTACTGGTCGGCTCCCCACCCTTCAGCTGTCCCACTTTGGGGGTAGGATGGAGGAGTGGGTGGCATATAAAAATATGTTTGAGTCCCTGGTCGTAGCACGACAGGATTTGTCGAAGGCCCAGAAGATGGCCTACCTCCTCTCCACTCTTGAGGGTGAAGCGCGGTCGCTCATCCAGCACCTCCGGGTGGAGGACGACCAGTACGACACGGCTTGGGAGTTATTGAACTCCCGCTACCAAAATTTACGTTTGTTAGCGGATGCGCACGCCGCACAGTTGATGGCCCTGCCCAAGGTGGCCAACAGGGCACAGTTGCGCCTGCAGTTGCTCACGCCCGTTACAGTGGCCTGTAACGCGCTCCGCACACTGGGGCTGCCGGTGGACCAATGGTCTTTTTTGTTGGTGCACATTGTATTGGGCAAATTGCCCAATGACATCCGCTCGCGATTTGAGCGCGAGAATGCGGAACGGGATAGCACCACCCTACCGACATTCACTGACTTGGTGAAGTTTTTGGAGTTTGAGGCACGGGCCGCTGAGAATACCATGACGGACTCAGCGCCATCCAGAGCGCCTGAACGTAGGCCCTTGGAACCCTCATGGAGAGGTAAGCCCCAACAGGGACGGCAACCGCCACCGCGTGGAGCTGGTGTGCGGGTTGCACACACGGCAGCAGTCGCGGGGGACGCGGACTGCCTGCAATGTGGCCGGATGGGCCACAGCCTGCTGCAATGCAGGGACTGGCAGAGACTGCCAGTACAAGATCGGCGCCGCATGGCAAGGCGGCATGAACTTTGCTTCTACTGTTTGGGCAGTCACTATGCACGTGACTGTCCCAGGGCCATACCATGCAGTGCATGCCGTGGGCTGCACCACGTGATGCTCTGCATGAACCGGAACGGGGATGGCCCCCGGTTCTTGAGGCAGGGGTCCCCTATGGGCGGGGGCGCTCCTGCGCGAAGCCCTCCACCATCGGACGGAGGACGCGGCTTCGCTCGTCGCACCCCCCCTCGGGAGGGGGGTCGCGTACCGGCGCGGATCTTGGCGGACCGGGACCACGCGCCCCAAGGTCGTGGCCAGTATGTGACTGGCCAGGCCCCGGATAGGGCCCCCATGGGCGGGGGCCCTAGATCGGACGTGAGAGTGGGGACACCCCCCTCCACGCGGGTTACCAATGCCCAACACATGCAGCCGCAGCGGTTTTCTCCACCGCTGCACGAGTACCCACGGCTGGAGTACCACCCGCCGTACCATAGGTATGGCCGGGCCGCGGGTTATGCCCCCCCTCAGATGGGGATGTGCACTCGCCCGACATATTATCCGGGTCAGTGGCGCACCCCTGGTTTGGAGAGAGTGGGGAGCCCGTAACTAGCTTGCTCCCTTGCTGGGACAGAGCCGCGGACGGTTCTGCTCCCTACCGCGGTGGTCCGCGTATGGGGTCGTGGGGGAGAAGCCATGAATTTGAGAGCTCTGTTGGACTCAGGGGCTCAAAGCAGTTTGGTTACCACTCGAGTGGCACGCCAGTTAGGTTTAGTCGTGGAAGACTCGCCTGTGCCACTTCTTGGAGTTGGTGGCATACAGGTGAAGTGTCTGACGGGCCAGACACTTGTCACCTTTTCTTCGCTGAAGTCCTCCACAATGAGGATCACGACTTCGGCTATGGTAATGGATACCATTGCGGGTTGGCACCCCTCGACAGACATACCGCCGGGTGTGTTGTCTTTGGTTTCGGGTCTGGATTTGGCCGACCCCTTTGTCTTTCATCCCGGCCCAGTGGACTTGCTCCTGGGCTCGGACGTATTGGGTTGGATTTTGTTGGGTACCCAGAAAGCTCTGGGTTCGTCTTCACTGATGGCAGTGTCTACTATCTTTGGTTTCGCCCTGATGGGCCCTGTGTTTGATAATAGCACCGTGGAGGAGCCACCGGTCGTCGCATCTGCGTCCTTGGCCAAGACCATGCAAAGGTTTTGGGAGGTGGAGGAGCCACCTATGAGTTCCAGGATGGATCCGGAACACGCTGAGTGCGAAGCCTTCTTTCGATCAACCACGGAGAGGTTGCCCTCCGGTCGGTTTGTAACTAGATTACCATTTGTTGCTACACGTCCTAGCCTAGGGCAAAGTAGGGCGCTTGCGGAGAAACGACTGCTGTCCATGGAGCGACGTATGCAGCGTGACCACGTACTTCGCGATAAATATATTGAATTTATGCGCGAGTACGAGGATTTGGGTCACATGTCTCCGGCTCGAGTTGATTGGAGCTCAACTGAGCATTATTTTTTGCCCCACCACGCGGTGGTGAAGGCCTCAACGGGCAAGTTGCGGACTGTCTTTGATGGGTCCGCACCCACTTCGAACGGAGTTTCGTTGAATCTATGTTTGCATTCAGGTCCCAAATTGCATAGGGACATAATTGACATCATCTTGAACTTTAGAAGACATCAAGTGGTTTTTGGTGCGGACATCCGGATGATGTTCCGCCAGACAGTCATACATCCTGAGGACAGGCGATTCCAGTTGATACTCTGGCGTGAGCGCCCTGAGGATCCTGTGACGGTGTATGAACTCAACACAAACACGTATGGTTTGAAATCTAGTCCCTATATCGCCATCAGATCATTGCTTGAATTGGCAGAGCGGGAACGGATCCGCTTTCCCCGTGGGGCTTCCGTGCTGTCACGTGACTTGTATGTTGATGACGTGTGCACCGGAGCTCAAAGTATTGAGGAGGCCCTCCTACTGCGGGATGAATTGATCGAAATATTGAAGACAGGTGGCTACGAGCTACGTAAGTGGTTGTCTAATGAGCCTAAAGTTCTAGAAGGGATCCCGGAGGATCACCAACAGAACCCTCACCTGTTTGAGGATGTGGATGATCCCAACAGGATAGCGGTGCTGGGCATGCAGTACCAGCCGCTAACCGATATTTTTACATTCCAAGTGGACTTGGAAATACCAAAAGTCTGGACTAAGAGAACGGTGTTGTCCGTAATAGCTCGTATGTTTGATCCAAGCGGTTGGATCAGTCCAGTGATATTCTCTGCGAAGTGTCTTCTTCAGAGACTTTGGACTTTGGGCGTCTCGTGGGACGAGCCGCTGTTTGGTCCTCCATTGGATGATTGGCTCGAGTTGTTTTCATCGATTAAGGAAGTCAATCGGATTGCCTTGCCTCGTCGAATATTGCCCCCGGGAAATATCGAGCCAGCCTGCATGGCTTTTGTGACGCGTCGGAGCGAGGCTACGCCGCGTCAGTCTATATGCGGACAGTTGACGCCGATGGCCGGGTCAATGTCTCGCTTTTGTTAGGGAAGAGCAAGGTCGCCCCCATCAGGACTAGGCTGACTATTCCCAAGCTTGAGTTGAGTGGAGCTCACCTTCTCTCTAAATTGTTGCATCACGTTGCATGTGAGCTGGCGGCCACGGTCGAGATACGGGACATCTTCGCCTGGTCGGATAGCCAGGTCGCGCTTGCATGGTTGCGCGCGGCCCCACATACCTTGGAGGTTTTTGTGGGAAATCGGGTTTCCCAAATCCAGAATATCGGAATTGATATAACATGGAGACATGTGCCGGGAGAGCTTAACCCAGCGGACTGTGCTTCCCGAGGTTGTACGGCACCAGAATTGGTGTCACACCCGCTCTGGTGGGGTCCAGAGTGGCTGATGGGATCAGAAACATCTTGGCCTGTCTGTCAGACAGATGTTACTTCTTTGAGTTTGACTGGGCTTCGTGTACATGCTGTAGTCGCTGAGACGACGTCGGAGCCGGATTGGCTACTTGCTCGGTATAGCAGTTTGGATAAGCTTCTGGGTGTTACCAGTTGGATTAAGCGTTTCATACATAATTGTAGAAACCCACAGGCAAAGCGGTTGGAGCCGATTGCAGGTGCAGAAGAGCGCCGGAGCGCATTGTTGCATTGGGTCCGTGTCGTGCAGACCGGACGGTTTGAGTCAGAGCTTCATATTTTGCGCGACGCACGCGCTAAGTTGAAGGGCGCGGTCGCTCGTTTGAACCCGTACATCGACTCGGATGGGCTTCTTCGGGTTGGAGGCAGGCTCCGGAAGGCGGATCTTCCATATGAGACTCGCCATCCTCTGTTGTTGCCCAAGGGCGGACCCTTGGTGCAGCTTTTGGTGTCTGATCGACACATTCGTAACGCCCATGCTGGGTGCAATGCTTTGTTGGCTATTTTGCAACGCGAGTTTTGGATTTTGTCTGCCCGAAGAGCAATCCGTAGTGTCCTGTTTCGATGTATTGCATGTTATAGGTTGAAGGCATCCACGATGCAACCACAGATGGGTGATTTGCCCGCTGATCGAATCCGACCTTCGAGGCCGTTTGACGGCGTTGGAACCGATTTTGCCGGTCCCTTTTCGATCAAGGCTTCTCCCTTTCGTAATGCCCGTATTGTGAAGGGCTATTTGTGTGTATTTGTTTGTTTGGCCACCAAGGCTGTCCATTTGGAGGTGGTATCAGCTCTGACTACGGAGGCCTTCGTCGCCGCGTTGGATCGCTTTGTTTCGCGTCGAGGTCTACCTTCCCTTATTAGGTCTGACAATGGCACAAACTATAAAGGAACTGTAAATTATCTTAAGGATGTTTCTGTGTTTATCGATAAAAATTGTACTAGTTTAAGTCAAATTGCTGCCCAAAGGGGAATAACCTGGAAGTTTAGTCCCCCAAGTTGCCCCCATTGGGGAGGGATTTTTGAAGCGGCTGTGAAATCCGCAAAGACCCACCTCCGCCGCATTATCGGAGAAACGGCTCTAACTTTTGAAGAGCTGGCCACAGTGTTTTGTAAAGTTGAGGCGGTCCTCAACTCTCGTCCTCTCTGTCCGCTATCTCCAGATCCAAATGACTTGGAAGCTCTCACCCCTGGTCATTTTTTGGTGGGAGGGCCGTTGAATGCCCTGCCCGAATACCCGTGGAAGGATGAACGCGTATATCGGTTGTCGCGTTTTCAAATGTTGCAGCAAATGAGCCAGGACTTTTGGCGTCGCTGGTCGCTTGAATATTTGCATTTGCTGCAGCAAAGAGTGAAGTGGACAGACAGGACTGAGCCTCCCAGGGAGGGTGATTTAGTATTGTTAAAAGAGGCAAATTTGCCCTCATTGCTTTGGCGACGAGCTCGCATATTACGTTTGATTCTTGGCGGAGATGGCACTCCGCGTGTGGCTGAGGTGTTGGTCGACGGTTCGATTTTAAGGAGAGGTGTGACCTCTCTCGCCCGCCTTCCCGTAGAGTAAGCTAGCGGTCTGCTTCTCAGACCGGGACGGGGGGATGTTTGTAATATATTGGGTAAAACTAAACGCAGGCGTTTCCTGTTATCGCCGCCAGGCGTTTTGGGGTTCTCACATTGCTCGCGAAAAATGGCTCGCGGACGGTCGCCATTGTCCCATGCGATATCGGTTTGATTTTTAATACGCGAGAGGTCCCGCGTTCTTTGATTGCTAATTATCTTGAGTTGTATTGGTGAATTTCCTGTTTGTTAAATAACTATTGAACTTTGTGTTTGTGTGCCCGTCATTGTGACTTTCTCCTGTGGGATGTGACGCGTGGCTGCTCGCTCACATCTATCTGTTGCCGAGCCGATTTCGGGAAGAAATCTATTTATGTGTTCTGGGGAATTGAGATCTCATGGGTTAGGTAGGGTGATTAGGAATTCCCCCTTCCCGAAGACACTCAAGTTTGGATCCGAAGAGAAAGAAGATTTAGCTTGGTAAGTGGTTTTCCATTGTAATTAATTTATAGGTTAGGTTATCATATAGGGCCCTGTAGCTCCCTTCATAAGCTACGGTGGTAGCAGACTGCGTTAAGTTAGTTAGGTTTTAGTCGGGCAAACGTGGTGCCGCGTGGAGATTTTTTCCCGGTACTTATTTTTACCGGTGGTTTTTTCCCGGTGAAGTTCCGGTACAGAATTCTTCCCGCCGCTTCGTTAGTCCGGATTCTCTCTGCCACATTTTCTGGCAGCAGAGCGTAGTTGCTCTGCACATGACCAAAAACCTCAATTTCGGCACCACCATCGTATTCAAAGCCTAATCAGCAGCAGATAAAAAGCTGGGCATTCTTAATAGGATTAAGCGCTACTTCACACCTAGATAGCTTCTTACTCTTTATAAAGCTCAAGTCCGATGTTGGATGGAGTACTACAGTCACCTTAGGGACGGCTCGGCGAAGTATCAATAAGCCACTTTGGATTCAGTAGAACGCAGAACCAAAAAAAATAAATAATCGGCGATATAAACTGACGAACGCTAAGCTTCACAGCCTAGCTCATGGTGGATGAGTTGCCTGTCGATTTTCTATAAATTGTACTTCGGGTAGTGTGCTCATGAGCTGCAACTCATACCGCCTGACTCTTTTTTCCATCGGACATCCAGACGCACTGCGACCTATCATCCCTTTTTGATTACAATTCCACCCATACTCACCAAGCGCTTTGCGTCAACATTCTTAATGCGCTTAGCGAAGGCATGAAACTCCCTGCCTGCGTCTGTGTTTCCGAGTACATACAACCTGACTTTCTTCAAAACCAGAGTGCATAGGCTGCTTCTGGGTAAGCTCGCTACACCATAGACCTCATCTTTGCCCACGGGCAAGACTGTGGTCAAGAGTAAACCCTTCTTTAATAAAAAATTAAGGGATAACTTGCAGACATCAAAGCAGGATACTCTACCATTCTGATCAATCTGATGACTTGAAAAGTATCTGCTGTAATACTACTGATGAAAAATTTGGATGATTAAGAAACAGGTTTATAAAGCGAAATATGGGAAAGATAAGATGACCACAGTTACCATAAAGAAGAGGCTGGAAGATTATCCTTTGCCTTCGGGATATTATTTTAAATTTTGAAAAGGCTATATATATATACTACCCAAGTTGTAAATGCGCACAAAAAAAATTGTTATGCCGAATGCATCAAACAAAAAATTTAAACAAAATATGAAACGTGATAAGGTCTTAATATTCTGAAGTACTTAACTGCGACAATATTCTGATGCATTTTATGGTTTATTTTGAAAAATGTTGTGTTTTTTATCCCTTTTCGATGGCTTGACCGTCTTTTCTTGAGCAGTATTTTAGTTTGTACCTAAAATACCATTTTTGATAACATCTAAATTTATTACTTTAAATACTTTCCAAATATAGAACAAAAAAACTATATTTAGTTAATAAATGATTGATTTATTGCTTGTTTTAAGCATTACCGTCCTCTGGTTAAATTACGTTCCAGACCCTTTTTCATTCATTTCTATCTATGATCATTACCATCTTGGTCAATTTCACTACCATCTTTAGTATCATTACCAGTCGTCTATTTGCACAAAAAGTAATAGCATCATCAATGCGCCTTTAGCTGATAAATAATCATTTTAGGACCTTCTACTACGCTATTAAATAAAATCCATCCATACTAATATTATAAATGCGAAAGTTTGGATGTGAGTTTGTGAGTTTGTGAGTTTGTGAATTTGTGAGTTTGTGAGGATGTTTGTTACTCAATCACGCAAAATCTACTGGACGGATTTCGATGAAATTTGGTACAGAGGTAGATAATGACCTGGAATAGCACATAGGCTACTTTTTATCCCGGGAAAAAGCACTGTTCCCGTGGGAAATTCACGCGGACGAAGCCGCGGGCAAAAGCTAGTCATGCATATTATGAAAAAATCTCAAATTGAGAGAACACCCAAATTTGCACGAAATGAGAGAACGACCCTTCTATGAAATTAGCTATATGGTTAGAAAAATACTGGGAATAGCATTTCGAGATAAAAAAGTATTATATATACTTTTTTTCTCGAAATTCCCACGGGAGCGAAGCCCCGTGGCGCGGCTAGTTTATTATAAAGTAACTACTGACGTCATTGAAGAAAATTGAAAAAGTCGCAACTGATATTTTTGTCGAAATTAAGTAATATTTACCTACATACCTATATTCGGCGTCAACGTATTTATCTCGTCCATTCCATCTTTTCTTCTTTAGCCTAGCCACAGGGCGGGCGCTTCATAGAAACGGGGCGTCAAATATACCTACTACTACAAATGAAACTGCGTATCCGTGAACACGTCAGTAACACATCAATGTGTGCGTTTTCATAGTCATAACGTCCCCCAATACACAAAAGAATGGAGGAGAAGTGCGGGAGGGTGGGAGTTTCCTTTGTGTACGTAGTACTTAGATTAATTCTGTAGTCTAGCTGGATGTGAGTCTATGCAGCTGACGCCCACCGCGCTGTAGATATTTCACGTTTCTTGTAGGTGAAGGAAAACATATGAAACCTCTACATTAGGGCGAGACCGCATCGCACATATCACTACATTATAATAGAGATAGAATGTAATGATTGAAAGATGCTCTCACAAAAAGAATGCTAGTCTGCTCCTGTATCTTTTAGAAGTTATACATTTTTAGGCGTGATAAATAAAGTGCTTGACTTTATTTTAATTAATCCTAATCCTAAATCCTAACTAATATTATAAATGCGAAAGTGAGTTTGTTTCTTTGTTGGTTTGTTTATTTGTTACCTCTTCACGCTTTATCTACTGAACTTTCGCATCCACATAGCTGGAAGTACGGAGAAGGACATAGGGTACCTTTCATCCCAGGAAAAAGCACTGTTCCCGGGGGAAATTCACGCGGGAAAATTATCATAAAAAGGACAAGAAGGACTTAAGCATGTTAATCGCTAACCTTCACTTGTTGGAGAGGCACCTTTAGAAGAAGAAAAAAACCTGATATTTTCTCCTTGCGCCCGTTTGTTCTCCTAATAAATAAATCAAACTTTAGCTATCAGGCTATCACTCAGCAAATATCGAAAGAAAGCAATTGAATGGGGCCGTCCGATTGAAATTCGAGTCGGGTAAGGTGCGGAATTATTGAGCACTATTTAGTGAGTAGTTTTCAATTAGTTAGTAGCTCTGTTTAAGGGAAAGCTTAGTTATAGTGGTCTTCAATGAAGCTTAGTTATAGTGGTCTTCAATGAATGTTTTAGTTTACATTTTAGTTAGTTTTAGTTTATTTGATCCTATATGTTGTTTATTTTAAGAATTTGAGTCACACAAAAAAAATGTTGTGATTGTTTTGTTTTTAGCGAAGACGACGAAGTGCCCAGACGATTGCAGCCGTTAACGTCCGAAACGATTAGACTAATCGATACGGTGTTCTTTATAAGAATGGTACTTCATCAACGTTTTTTCTTTGATTGCGTTTCACTCCTATTCCACGCAATACCATCCTCTAAGTGTTTGTTGGCCAACGTGAAAAGTAGTTTTTAGTTTCTCGTGAACAGACAGACGCGGCTCGGAATATTGTTTTAATATGTAATGACTAGAATTATTGAAGACTAGCTTTTGTCTGCGGCTTTGCCTGCCTGAATTTCCAACGGAAACAGTTCTTTTTCCCGGGATAAAAGGTACCGTATAAACTCCATTTTTTCTAACTGTCCTATTATGTAAACAATCTTAACAGTACTTTTTATTGAATTTTGTTGAAAATAAATCAAATATTAGTTCAAACCTAAACATTCTAAAGTAAAACATTTATTAACCACGAAAGTAATTTCCTAAAAAGTCTATTATAATTTATATTCATATTCATATTCATATTCATATTCATATTCATATTCATATTCATATTCATATTCATATTCATATTCATATTCATATTCATATTCATATTCATATTCATATTCATATTCATATTCATATTCATATTCATATTCATATTCATATTCATATTCATATTCATATTCATATTCATATTCATATTCATATTCATATTCATATTCATATTCATATTCATATTCATATTCATATTCATATTCATATTCATATTCATATTCATATTCATATTCATATTCATATTCATATTCATATTCATATTCATATTCATATTCATATTCATATTCATATTCATATTCATATTCATATTCATATTCATATTCATATTCATATTCATATTCATATTCATATTCATATTCATATTCATTCATATTCATTTATTTCTGAACAATACAATTGTGTTGAAAATAAAATTACATCATAAAACATAATAAAATTACATCATACAACAAAATTGCAAATTAAAATATTAAATAAATACAAAATGTCAAATAGTTAAAATCAAATAATTAAAATCAAAATGTCAAAATGTCATTCATGTCATGTCAGTGTATATTGTTGTAACATAGTAAAAAGACATGGTAAGATTGTTTACATAATAGGATAATTATGAAAAAATTGACTTTACATGTCCTTCTCAGTACTTAATTCTAACTATGTGTATGCGAAATTTCAGGAAGATTGATTCGGTAGGTAAAGCGTGAAGAGGTTACAAACAATCAAATAAACAAACAAACATACTTTCGCATTTATAATATATGTAAGGATTCCAATAGTACATTTAATAGCACATCAACCTACACAAATCCATTACAATAACACCACAATTACAGTCACATAAGTCCATATGTAGACGCATTTTATATGCCTTCGACTGTACAAGCGATAAACTTTATTATGTGCAGTTTAAATTCAATTTCGAACTCACGATTGGCTGATAAAGTTCAGGTATTCGCCTTAATAGAGCCACTATAGGAGTTCCAAATTCAAATATTAGATCGTGCAGAATAGTGCCCAGTGAATGCATGACTGAACCGCTCGCTTCTTGCGGTATGTTGGTATGCTTCAGCTCCCTAATTCGTATGTTATTCGTATGTGTGAATGATATAGACATTCTATTATTTCTTAAACTTGCTGTTTTTTTAGAAATGTTAGAATATTTATTAAATACTAGCTGTCGCCCGCGGCTTCGCCCGCGTGAGTCTCGCTTAGATGAAAAATCTCTCTTGGAGTTTTTCATCAGATGTTCCAGATCTTCAATTTTTATACGTGAGCAGAAAATGCTCATCAGGTTGAACGACTTTTACTAAGGCGCCATTTCCATATATGTTATAGTGTAGCTGGTCTCTCGCAGTTCTTCATCAGATGTTCCAGATCTTCAATTTTTATACGTCATCAGAAAATGCTCATCAGGTTGAACGACTTTTGTTAAGGCACCATTTCCATATTTCTTATAGTTTAGCTATTCTGTTAAGGTTCTTCATCAGGTGTTCCAATTTTCAAAATAAATTATAGCCTAAATGTTGCCCAGGCTTAATAGCTATACAAAAAAAAATCATTCAAATCGGTTCAGTACTTATAGCCTAAATGTTGCCCAGGCTTAATAGCTATACAAAAAAAAATCATTCAAATCGGTTCAGTACTTTCGGAGATTAGCGTGTTCATACATACAGACAGACAGACAGACAAGAAATTAAAAAAAAAAAAATTGCGTTCTATTATTCTTTACAGTACAGACAAAATATTTTTACTGTTTTATTATATGTATTGAAAATGCTGTCGTGAAAATTACGCCGCCCGCCTTGAAACGAATCTTAAAGACTCTTACTCCTAAATTGCTCTCACTACGCCACCAGGGGCCCTATTTTTGAAAGTGTGACATACCGCGGAAAACGAATAGACTATTATGTCGCACTCGTCCTACTATGTCACGAAAAACATAAAAGCCGTATTTTTGAAATCACTCGTCTAGCAATGTTGCCAGTGATATGAAAATAATACGAGAAATAATTTCTGCTCCATTCTACGAAACGAAAACCGAATCGGTAACGAATCGTAGAAAAAATGTTCCTAAATTTTCAATCAAAGAGAACGTAAGCGTTATACGGAACGCAAAAATGAAAATTTCAATAGACTCCATCTTTATCCGTATCCGGTTGTCTATGTCATTCATGATTTTGACGTAAAAAACGTTCGACTACCAAATCATACGCAAACGAGTGGTCTAGACCACTCGTTGCGAATTATTGGACATAGACAATTCAAAAATACGAAATAATGGATATCGAATGAAAAATCATTCGGCTCACGCTTTTTTGGTGAGTCACACTTTCAAAAATAGGGCCCCAGATTTGCAAAAAATCAAGAAATAAACCAGATGGGCAGAAAAAATTCTGTAATTTTTTCTTTATTTCATATGCACTATTATGGAATTTATTCTCCACAGTAGGTACAGAAAAAAGCAGTCTGGGGGGCACGTGCCCCCCCCTAATCCGCTACTGAGCGTAGCTTATATTATAAACGTAAATGTTTGTGATAATTTATGTCTGTTTCTTTGGGTATTTGATAAGTATAAATTATTCTTACACGCGAAAACTAGGCGAAATTCGATGACTCGTATACTAACGAGCAGGGCTTGAAACCGGTTAATAAAAAACCTAAAAAATAAGTGTTTTGACCTGGTTACGCAGTAACGCTCGGGCCATTACGATCGGAGTGAAAACCCTTTTGAATCGGTCTCGCGAGCGGAAATTACCTGGTTAATCCCGCGCGGGCGAGTGATAAGGACGGGTATATCGCTCAGCGTTTTATCTCACTTACGCATTTGCAAGTCTCAACGTGTAGATTGGTTAGATTTATATCGAGCGAGAGTGAGAAATAATCATAGTTAGAGCGAGATAGAACACGATCGTCGAAAAGAGCGAAATGTTTTGGGTCTTTCCGGTATTTTGAACAGGAACTGAAATGATATCGCGCTTTGAACATAACCAGAAATAATATATGGTTTTGCTCAACCGTAACTGATTTAAAACGCTCTTTTTTTAAATGTATGGCGCATCGAGTGAGCTGGTTTAGAATTTTAACCAGGTTAGCAAGCCCTGCTTACGAGTAAAATGAACCTGGAATATTATACATAAGGTACCTAATTTTTATCTCTAAACTCTTCCAGAGTGGAGCTATAGAGCTAATTGAAAATAAATAAATTCATATCTTGTTTTGTTTTTATTTATTAAGGTACACCAACAGAATATATCTTAAAGTATTGTTTAAAAAAGTTAAACAATGTTTAAGAACAAGCGAGCTAGAAAATAAGTAATAAGCATTTATTGTCATGGCAACGTTAATAACGCCCGAGTTCTCAACTTTAGAAGTGATTTCCCAGGAGCGAGACATTCAAGACGTGAAAAATAAACACTTTTAATCACGTACAGGTTAGCATGTACGTATTTGTAATTTTATAATATGAGGTTTTTAAGGTTCTATGGCTTCTCAGCAGTTTACGCTGTAATTCCACAATGTAAAATGTGCCGCATTGGTGGCCAAGTGGTAGGGCGCCCGCTTGTGGATACAAAATCCCAGGTTCGAATCCTGCCCGGGCTACATGAGTTTGTATACCAATCTGACTCATGTTAGTTTTCATCGACCACTACTTGCTTCTGGTGAAGGAAAACATCGTGAGGAAACCTGCACTCTGGTTGATGATTATCAGCTAGTTTCTGAAATGGAGAAGGCAATGGCAAACCACTCCATTAAAATTGCCATGAGAGTCGTTGTGTGTGTTTCATTACATATAATGACCACGACCGTCAGTCATGAGGAAATACGACTAAAGAGAGAGAAAATGTGCCATGTAAGCTATTCAGGTTTTGTTCTATATCTATAGGGACAAATTTCGTCTATTTCCTTAAATTTAGAATATGAAGTCTATTTCAGATAATTTTGATAATCTACGACACCACAGAGCACCGTACCTGCGAGAGGCGAGGCGACTTTCCGTGCTCTGTGTACGGTATTTTAGAATATGAAGTCTATTTCAGATAATTTTGATAATCTACGGCACCACAGAGCACCATACCGGCGAGAGGTGAGGCGACTTTCCGTGCTCTGTGTACGGTATTTTAGAATATGAAGTCTATTTCAGATAATTTTGATAATCTACGGCACCACAGAGCACCATACCGGCGAGAGGCGAGGCGACTTTCCGTGCACTGTGTACGGTATTTTAGAATATGAAGTCTATTTTAGATAATTTTGATAATCTACGGCACCACAGAGCACCATACCAGCGAGAGGCGAGGCGACTTTCCGTGCTCTGTGTACGATATTTTAGAATATGAAGTCTATTTCAGGTAATTTTGATAATCTACGGCACCACAGAGCACCATACCGGCGAGAGGTGAGGCGACTTTCCGTGCTCTGTGTACGGTATTTTAGAATATGAAGTCTATTTCAGATAATTTTGATAATCTACGGCACCACAGAGCACCATACCGGTGAGAGGCGAGGCGACTTTCCGTGCTTTGTGTACGGTATTTTTACTTCTGAGTAAAGCCTGTCTATTTATTACGTTTTTACGGCTAATTTGTACTGGTATTTGTCTGACTTTTACTATATACGAGTGTAACAGAAGACCTAACTTTTTCTTTTCAATTGACTTCAAAAACCAAAAAGAGGAGGTCTCAAGTTGGCTGTATTATTTTTTTTTTGTATATTGGAGATGTTTTATTCATGGACTAGCTGTTGCCAGCGGCTTCGCCCGCGTGAGTTTCGCTTAGATGAAAAATCTTTTTGTGTTCCAAACTGTAGTAACCTAAACTCTAGTACTCAACATTTCAGCTATTTGGTTATCCCGTGTTCCGCGGAAATATAGGTACCTATGTTGATGAACCGGAACAGATGTTCCAGATCTTCAATATTTATTCGTCAGTAGAAAATGCTCATCAGGTTGAACGACTTTCGCTAAGGAACCATTTCTATATATGTAATAGTGTAGTTGGTCTGTTGGAGTTCTTCATCAGATGATCCTGATCTTCGATTTTTATACGTCAACAGAAAATGCTCATCAGATTGATAAACTTTTGCAAAGGTACCATTTCCATATTTCTCTTAGTTTAGCTGTTCTGTTAAGGTTCTTCATCCGGTGTTCCAGTTTTCAAAATCAATTATAGCCTATATGTTGCCTAGGCTTAATAGCTATACAACAAAAAAGTTTCATTTAAATCCGCCCAGTAGTTTTTGCGTGAAACGCGTACATACATACAGACAGACAAGAAATTCCAAAAAAATATTTTTGCTTTCTATTATTCTTTTTAAGTGTCCCTCTATCCATTTCAGTCAAAAATACTAAATGTACAGACAAAATATTTTTACTGTTTTATTATATGTATAGATATAGATTAAGTCAAACATAATAAATTATCGGTGAACCGAGCGTGTACACATGTCTAATTCTTTACAGAGTCATATTGTAATTAATACTACAATGCTTTTGATTGATGTAAAAAAGTTATCCCGCCATCGCGATCCGATACAAAATACTTTTCGCAAACAATACTTAGTTACCGTCGACCGTACTTATACAGTCAGCATCACAAACTGGCCAAATTCTGCGAAAATTCATCCCTATCACCTCGCAATAGAGGTCAATGTCGGATGACGTGACGTGAAGGTTACAGTACAGCAAAACGTCAAAAACTAAACCGCCTGAACAGTTCAATTGTACGGGCGTCATGTTGACAAAAATACAAATAAAAATAGAAGATCGGCTGTCGAAAAGCGGCGAATACATGGTTTTTGGCCCTTAGGTCACCGAGTGCTTTGTTTAGGGTTAACAAAAATTTGAATGAATAAAATATTTTATTTACTGTATAAGAGTACAGACTATCGATCGATCTCTACTAAAGTCATCATCATAAATGCAGTCACAAGAAGTGTACTGCTGGATGGTGCATAGGCCTAACATGGACTTCCACATAGACCGATTGAAAGTGGCTTTTATGCAGCCCTATAGTACTTGAGTGACCTTGAAACTTCTTAATCCTTCAAACTCGGTGATTTAGATAACAATTGTTTAACAATAGATACCTCTCGCGGTCTTTTCGTAGTTGAAGGATTAAGAGACCATAATACAATTCACACAATTTTGACCAAAAAGTGTTAGGTAAAAAAGCCAATTTAGACAATTTTGTCACAAAAGTGTGTCACGTATTACAACCCTATCGTTCCGATAGGTTGTCTAAAACAAACAAACAAGTCGGCGATACGTTTACCACGTGTGTTGATTTACCGAAGTCCGTGTGTGTTTGTATGTGCCTATACATGTCGGAAAATTCAGTGCGATCCTGAAACTTGATTAAAACTTGTCCCTGTTTAAATATAAGGTAGGTACAGTCGGGGGCAGATAAACCTGACCCATTACAGAATTACCCAGAAAACTTACATTTCTTCAAATGGTTGTATGGAAGAAATTGCTTACAGCGATAAAGCCGCTTTTTGCGCATCTTCCTCTCTTTTAATGGTTCCTGTCAAACTTTTTTTTCTCAGAAACACTTAAAGGTATCAAGTTGAAATTAATATCGAATACTCAGATCCACGGTCTCTTTCAGCAAAATAAAAATTATACGTCAATGCGATCAAAGATATTACCGTAAATGTTACGAATTTAACTTACGAACTTATTTTTGCGCTGGATTTAGTATGAATCTTAGGGATCGAAGTTTGTTTTTGAAACTAGTTAGTCTTTTAGTTACGAGCTATAATGGGAGATGCTTTGCGTGTACGGATCTCTCGGTGCGCGAGTTTGACTCTCACTTGGCCGGTTTTTTTTTATTTAACTTACCTACTTAATGTATCTGTACCATGTGTTTACTTGTGTACAAATAAAGTATTATTGTATTGTATTTCTTGTGAATCATGGTTTAGGGGTCAAGGTATTGCCTATATTGCTATGTGGGCTGGCCATTCCTTCTTCCAGGGCACCGACTTGAATAGCTCAAACTCTAATAGTTCCTAGCTATATTCATGAGAAACGCTCTCAAGGATCCCGAAAACTCCACAGAAGCGAAGCCGCGAGCACAGCTAAATTGACCGAAAACAAACAAAAAAATTATAACTTAGAAAAGTAATAAAAAATATTATTAAAAAGAAAATTATTCGATTAATTACAATAAACAGTGAAACATTTACTATTTTCGACAGGAGTTTCCGCTAGTTTTCTTTACGATAAATAGAAAAACATCATTGCCTTTATCATAAACAACCCATTTTATACCCCTGTAGAAAACAATGAGGTTTCATACAATTTCTTTAACAATATTCCGAACTAAACCTCAACTGTAACAAGCTTACGTGAAAACGTAAAGTTATGTCGCAAAAGCTTTCTGAATTTTACAAAGTTAATACAAGGTTAATACAATCTTGCTTATACAATCAGCAATAAAGAATATAAGATTTATTTTAAATTTGGAATGCTTTATTTTAGCGTTTTACTTCTTGCCAGTCCTTACAGTAATAATAAAAAGAAATAAGTTGAGACATAGAAAAAACATTTTTTTTTAGCTCTATGGTTAGTTATAAATAAATAAATATATATATACGGACACATCACACAGATTGAGCTAGCCCCAAAGTAAGTTCGGGACTTGTGTTATGGGATACTAACTCAACGATACTATATTTTATGACAAATACAGATATAGATAAACATCCAAGACCCAGGCCAATCTGAAAAAGATCATTTTCCATCTTGACCTGACCGGGGATCGAACCCGGGACCTCCGGTGGGGCAGTTTGGCGTGATAACCGTTAGGCCACGGAGGTCGTCAAGTCAGTTCGTCAGTTATGGTCTCTTATTTCTATCAAATGGTCAAAACTTTGATTAAAACAGAGTTTTGGATGGTAATCCATCTGTATTATTTTCGCATATGTATAGCATGTTCTTCCACAAATCCAAAACTAATTAAAAAAATTCTTGATAACGTGAGAAACGTCTTAATTGTCACTTAAAATTTAGAAAAAGCCTCCATTTGTTAGAAAAGAAAAAAAGCACAAAATATCCTTGTGTTTTGAACAACAAACTATTGAAATCCTGTTATTACAACAGAAATATAGAAAAACACATAAAATGTCCCTGTGTTTTCAACAATAAACTCTTGAAATCGTGTATTATAAAAAATAAATTGCCTCAAAGTCAAAGTCAATTATTTTTATTTAAATAGGCTTAAAAATAACACTTTTCAATCGTCACATTTTTGTTTTTTAGTAAATTGACGTCATAAAATTACTTAGAGCTAAGGTTACCACCGCCGAGTCGGTACCCACTCGCACCCTAAAATTCGTCCCCTGGAATAAAAGTTGAAGATTCGGCTCCTATAAAGGTACCCATTCGTCCCCCGGCAGGAGACCAAACATTTTTAATTTATTTTGAAAGTACCTACTCGTCCCCTGGAATAAAAATTGCAAATTCGTCACCTGCTCAGGTGCCTATTGGTCACTTGATAGAAAAAAAACGTTGACATAGTACATTTGTGAACAGAACTGTACCGAAATTAATTTACAAAATATTATTTAAACTAGCTGATGCCTGCGACTTCATTCGCGTGGACTAAATGACCCTTACCATGAAAGAAATAATGTTAAGTTCTTGTTTGTCGCAAATTTTTGAGAAGTTTTCTATTTTATTTTTTAAATCTTGGGTAACTACTTTAGCAGTTTTTCCTTCGAGGTTCGATATGTACGCGAGAAAACAAGAAAAATAATCAGTCCATAGGTCGACACCAGCCGGTTATATTTCACTTATACCTATCAATCAATATTTAAATTAATATCGGTCAATATCTTTTTTGTGTAGTTATTAACATCGGACCTCCGACAAACCAATAGGCGATTCGATTGGGATTTATTCCTATGAGCCAGCCCTCTTTCCGTCGGACCTGACGATGCTAATGCGAGTGGCCAATAGGCTGAATAACCTATTTCAAGGCACCATTTTCATGTTATATTTTATAATATAGTTTCGATTTTTATACGTCTACAGAAAATGCTCATCAGGTTGAACGACTTTCGCTAAGGAGCTAAGCTATTTCCACTTTTCTTATCTGTTCTGCTGTTCTCTGTTTCTTATTTGTCTTATGGTCTGCTCTGTTACTGTTCTTCATTAGGTATTCCAGTTTTCAAAATAAATTATGCCTACATGTTGCCCCAGGCTTAATAGCTATACAACAAAAACGTATCATTAAAATTCGTCCAGTAATTTTTGAGTGAAAAGCGAACAACAGACAGAAAGACAGAAAAATTCAAAAATCATGTTTTTGGCTTCTGTTTATAGTATTTTTTTAGGTTATAAACTAGCTTTTTCCCGCGGCTTCGCCCGCGTGAATTTCCCACGGGAACAGTGCTTTTTCCCGGGATGATAAGTACCCTATTTCTTAGTACTTCTATGTAAGTTCTATGTGTATATTTTTTTAATTATTATTATGCTTTCCATCCATCTACCCTGTATTTGTTAGTTTCCTCCTTTAGTCGTATTCCTCATGACTGAGGGTTGTGGTCATTATATGGAATGAAACACACACAACGACTATCTTGGCAATTTTAATGGAGTGGTTTAGCATTGCCTTCTTCATTTCACACACTAGCTGACAATCATCCACCAGAGTGCAGGTTTCCTCACGATGTTTTCCTTCACCGGAAGCAAGTGGTGGTAGATGGAAACTAACATACATGAGTCAGATTAGTACACACACAAACTCATGTAGCACGGGCAGGATCCGAACCTGGGTCCTTTGCAGCCACAGGCGGGCGGCCTACCACTCGGCCACCACCGCATTTGTTAGTAGAAACAAGCTAATTATTAAAAATAAAAAAACACGACTGACAAGTTTTTACTCAAAAAGTACATACAAACATATAAGTTATACACATTTTTGAAATCGCCTTTTAAAGCCCTTCAATTTGATACCCCATTCGATAAGATTGATCAAATTTTATTTTTTGGTCTGCTATTTATCGCATATATAATCCGCCATTTTGTTTTTATGATGACGTCATATACCCTATGTCACTCAGAGGGTCGGAGGAATGCAAGGAATCATACATACATACATGAACCATGAAAACATAACACTCCTTTTTTGGTCAGTCCTGTAAAAAAAAAGAAACCCTTTGTTTTTAGGGTTCCGTACCTCAAAAGGCAAACACGGAACCCTTATAAGATCACTTTGTTGTCCGTCTGTCTGTCAATTTTTTTTTCTCAGTAACGCTTAAAGGTATCAATTTGAAATTAATATCAAATATTTGGATGCACGTTCTCTTTCAGGAAAAAAATAATCAATTATACGTCAACGCGATTTTCACAAACTATTTTTTTATCCTAACTAATATTATTTTTTACTAACTAATATTATTGTTTGTTTGTAAACTCTTCACGCTTTATCAACTGAACGAATCTTCCTGAAACGCATACACGTAGTTAGAAGTACTGAAAAGGACATAGGGTACCTTTTATCCCGTGAAAAAGCACTGTTCCCGTGGGAAGTTCACGCGGGCGAAGCCGCGGGCAAAAGCTAGTTTTAAATAAATATAAAAATTACTATAACTACGATTTATACCTGTAGTACGCGACTGTAGCAAAACCACAGGCTATAAGAGAAATATAAAGAGAATGGAACATATACATTATTTAAAAATAATAATTGATCAGGGGACGAGTGGAAACCTAAAAAAATTGAGGGTGCGAATGGGCACAGGGTGCGAATTTCAGGGGACCAATGGGTACCGACCCCCACCGCCTCCAAAGCGCTTATTTCTCAGATAAAATATCCCAGGTCATTGTCCGTTTTTCGCCTATAATAGAAACAGACTTTAGCACAAACATAGTAACCATGGTAGATCTAGTTTCACATCGGTAGCTAAGATAAACTAAACAGCGAGTGATCCGCAGGGCCGTGACTAACTAACATAAACTTTAGCTAAATATTAGTTCTGCAACTGATTCGGCAGTTAGGTAAAACATCTGTAGGTGTTATTGTTCCAAAACTACGATGGATTGATTTTTAATGTTTGTTTGAGTATGGACAAATATAAAGAGATGATCTTTTTTGATGTATGTTTGTAGTGGATTAACTTTAAAAGAAGTAAGAAGTTGACGTGTATGATGGCAAATAGTTGCAGTACCTATAAGTTTTTAAAATGAAAAACAGCTTTTTCTCAAGGGAAACTAAGTTCGACGAAGTCAATGCTACGTTCAAATTAAATCCTTATATCCTACAAAAATGATTTGTGTGAGCTGTAAGTAAGAAGGTATGTTTGTTACTCAATCACGCCTGATCTGGTGAGCTAATTATGATAAAATTTGGTACACCGGTAGAGTAAATACTAGAATAGTACATAGGCTACTTTTTGACCTGAAATTCCCAGGGAAGCGAAGCCACGGAACGGAGCGCAGCTAACAATCTAAAAAAAAAATTCACGGTGCTAGCTTTTGCATTGATTTATTCAAATTTTTTACACAAAAGAACTTGTTTCTATACATATAATACCTGTTATTATACACCGTTTTAACCATAAATATAACAATATATAGAAATGTATATTCTTATATTTTTTTAAAACTAAGGTTGCCAATAACAATCTTCTGTAGACGTCGCGTTGAATTATTCGGTCGATTAATGAGACAGGAGATCTATCATTTTTAGGGTTCCGCACGTGTGAACACAAAACCAAACCATAATCGAATAACTCGTAGGTATATCAATCATCTTCTTCAACCGTTGTCCACCCACTGCTATGTAGATCTCCTCAAGCACATGCCATTCCTTGCGGTCTTGATCATTCCTCATCCAGGTCTTTCCCGATATGCGGGTTGTGTCATCGGCCCATCTCGTCAGTGGCTACCCTACACTTCTACGGCTCAATTCAATTATTTAGTTATTCTGGTCTAATCATTTAGTACCTAAACTATAAGAATAACTAATAATAACTGTAAGAAATCTAGATGTCTGAATAATTTAGTTTGTGACTTAATTTGATAACAATTTTGATAAAAGCTCGTAGTTACTACAAACTATAAATGAGTCTGTTGGCACGGAACTCTACAGTGTGAAAACTCAAGCTTGACTGTTTTTATCTTATTTTTATTCGATGAACAAAAGAGCTCCATTAAGGCGCCCTGGTAAAGACATTCTTGTTGACAACCCTGAGGGCTTTAACTCTAGACTTCATATTTCGTTGAGATTTTAAGGACATAAAACTAAAAATTTGTTAAAATGTGTTATTATATATTTTCTGCTTTGCTTTTCAAAAATTTCTGTTGTAATTATATGTAGTTGAATCGTTTGTAAAACGTAAAAAAATAAAAAAAAACTTTCCCTTATACAGGCTGTTTCATACAAAGTGGCCTAATTTTATATCCAGGAACAACAGATTTTTTTTCGCGATTTGACATGGGCCCCCATAGTAAAAGTTGTTAGGTTTCATGGTCTGAGCGGCGTCTTCAAGGCTCGGACAGAGTTTTCTCAACATCCTGTATGTGAAATCTTTATGTGAAAGTTATTTTTTTTTCCGGTTTTGTTAGGTATACCAAAACCGGGAAATGAGTTCTTTTTATAATTAATGCCTTAGCCTTAAATCATGAATCATAATTAAAATATTTGCGCCATCCCAAACGTAGCCATAAATTGTAAAGCAAAGAGATAATTCGTTCATAACCTTTCATGGGATTTAAAAGGGTCAGAAAACTGAACCTTTTTATATTGCATCTGCAAAAATATGAGGGGTCCTTATATTAATATTTTTAGAATTTTTCTCTGTCTGTTTTAATGTTTGTACGCGCATCACGCAACAAGCTAATTATTAAAAATAAAAAACACGACTGACAAGTTTTTACTCAAAAAGTACATACAAACATATAAGTTATATACATTTTTGAAATCGCCTTTTAAAGCCCTTCAATTTGATACCCCACTCGATAAGATTGATCAAATTTAATTTTTTTTGTCTACTATTTATCACATATATATATAATACGACATTTTGTTTTTATGATGACGTCATGTACCCTATGTCACTCGGAGGAATGCAAGGAATCTAAAATACCTCTCACATCAAAATCTGTTAAGCCGTTCAGGACTTATGGTGGAATAAAGAAACTTACATACATACATACATGAACCCTGAAAACATAACACTCCTTTTTTGGTCAGTCGTGTAAAAACATAACACTTCTTTTTTGGTCAGTCGTGTAAAAACTACTGAATGAGTTGTATTGTTGAACTTCTAAATAAAATCTGCTGTAGGTTTCATCTTGATACGCCGCTTATAATCTGAGATATTAACATTAATAATAATAATAAAATTTCTATATTTGCAGGCGAATATCCTAAAAAAGTACTAATTTTATAAATCATGCGAAACTGAAAGCGTGATAGTTGTACTCGGAAATACTACGTATTACCTATATTTATTCAATTAAAATGAATACATAGAAACTCATTAAAAGAAGACAGTGGAAATCTTTCCGCGGTGAGACGGAAAACCCTGCGAACTGTAAATGAGATTCCGTGGCTAGAATCTTCAATGTGGCTTAACATTTGCATGGAATCATATTTGTTTTTTTTATTTGTTTGATATAAGACGAAGATGGCGGCACTAGCAAACAAACTAGACAAAACAAAAAAAAAAAACACATTAAAACATTGATACATAAACTATACCTATACATAACTAGGCTTATATTGTAATCCAGCTTTGAAATCTTTGGTTTCGCTATAGTCGTTCATTTATTTATAGTTAGAACGATGAATAGCGTTAACTATACCATTCTGCTAAGTAATATAATTTATTGGCACAATAAAACATTTGTCTGAGCCTTGGTATTGGGCGGGAAGCCAAAATATAAAGCCCTTAGAGTATGTATAGAGTTATTTATCTGTAGTAGAGCGCGCAACTGGTACTCTGGTCAGTTTATACATCTATCTCATCATTAGTAGGTTAGTTAAGTAAGTTGTCATACTTTAGTTACTATAATAATTATTTCTCTAGTTTACTAGTCTTGTCTAACCGTGTGTTAACCCAAATAAATAAAAATAGAATCTAAATCATTAGCCTGTCAGCCATCAAGGCTCGAAACCTATCCAGTTGAAGCGAGGGGTGAGACAGGGAGACGTTATATCTCCAAAACTGTTCACCGCCGCCCTGGAAGATGTCTTCAAGCTTCTGGACTGGAGCGGACTCGGTATCAATATCAACGGCGAGTACCTCACTCACCTTCGATTCGCTGACGATATCGTAGTCATGGCTGAGACCTTGGAAGACCTAGGCACAATGCTCGATGGCCTCTGTAGAGCCTCTCAACAAGTGGGTCTAAAAATGAACATGGATAAGACGAAAATCATGTCTAATATCCGTGTCGCACCCACTCCTCTAAAGGTTGGAGACTCTACACTCGAAGTTGTTGACAATTACGTATACCTGGGACAAACAGTTCAGTTAGGTAAGTCCAACTTCGAGAAAGAGGTCAACCGTCGAATCCAACTCGGCTGGGCAGCGTTCGGGAAGCTTCGCGATATCTTCTCGTCCAAAATACCGCAGTGTCTCAAGACTAAGGTCTTTGACCAGTGTGTGTTGCCAGTGATGACATACGGAACAGAGACGTGGTCGCTTACTATGGGCCTCATAAGAAGGCTCAAGGTCACCCAAAGGGCGATGGAGCGCGCTATGCTCGGAGTTTCCCTGCGTGATCGAATCAGAAATGAGGAGATCCGTAGGAGAACTAAAGTAACCGATATAGCCCGCAGAATCGCCAAACTTAAGTGGCAGTGGGCGGGGCACATAGCTCGCAGAACAGGTAGCCGTTGGGGCAGAAAAGTTCTCGAGTGGCGACCACGAACCGGAAAACGTAGTGTTGGCAGGCCTCCCACTCGGTGGACCGACGACCTGGTGAAGGTCGCGGGTTGCGCATGGATGCGGGCAGCGCAGGACCGGTCGTTGTGGAAATCCTTGGGGAGGCCTTTGTCCAGCAGTGGACGTCTTTCGGCTGAGAGAAGAGAAGAGAAGAAGCCTGTAGCAGTCCACTGCTGGCATACATATGCCTCTCCCAAAATATGCCATTGCAAGATGGTTTTGTTACTATAATAATTATTTCTCTAGTTTACTAGTCTTGTCTAACCGTGTGTTAACCCAAATAAATAAAAATAGAATCTAAATCATTAGCCTGTAGCAGTCTACTGCTGGACATAGGCCTCTCCCAAAGTACACTATTGTCATTGCAAGATGGTTCTACGCATCCAGTCGTTCCCTGCAATCTTGCGCAGGTCATCGCACCTTCTAGCCAGGGAGTGTCTCATACTACGTTTACCCGCGGAAATTTTAGGTAAAAATACATAATACCAATCCCGTTAAGATACATAATCTTATCAAATTTAAATTTACTAAAAACTGATTCAACATTAAAAAAAAATGAAAATTCGTGTTCCCGTCAGATAATTTGAGATTTAATTTTTACGTCGACCAAACTTAAAAACAATGAATAAACATATTGGATCATACAATGTTTTTATTTTTCGCGATGACATAGCCTCACGTCTTTGACACTTGTACAATAACAAAAACAGTAGTTACTCTAAGGGTCGCCCACAATATCCTGCAGATAGTTTTACAATTTGAATCGGATTATTGTTTTATTACAGCACGACAGCCCGCGCCCATGAATTATGGTACGTGTACTATTCTATTATGCTCTGGGAAGCCTGTGTTTGGTCCAAGTTACACGCTTAACGAGAGTATATGTATAACATTTTCTTATAATTTATAATCTAATACATAAAAATTATAACAAATGGATTATATTTATGAACCTATAAAATGAAACAAATGCAAATTAAATCAGCGTTCTTTGACAGGACAGCTTAATTAAAAGATTTTTTTCTTAAGTCCTTTCTTTTTAGATAATATTTGTAATAAAAAATCATTATTGGCAGGCGCGTACAAAAAAAAAAAATATTATGCGCAGATAAAGTCGCACGCAAAAGCTAGTAATATATAAATCACGGGGAACTGAAAGCGTGATATTTGTACTCAGTATTACGTACACATATATTTATTCAATTAAAATGAATACATATAAACTCATTAAAAGAAGACAGTGGAAATCTCGCCGCGGTGTGACGGAAAACCCTGCGAACTGTAAATGAGATTTCGTGGTTGCCTATAGGTAATTAAGTTCTAGCCTAAAACCTTGGACTTAGCACGTAATAAGCTGAGAAAGGTTTTCATGTAACAAAACATTAACAGGTTTTTTTTAAATAAATAATTTTTTTTTTTTTTAATTTCAGGCAGCCCATAGTGTTAGTAACAAAAACAACTTATGTTAGAGTTTTGTCAACATCAAAAAATGTTGATTGTTTGGTATCTTTGACTAGGTGGACGTGCTGTATGACAGCACTGTGGTCCAACCTAGCCGCAACCGTTTTAACTAACTTTAACTTTTAAATTTTCTAATTGAAACTTTTAAATTTGCACATGTTACAACTTTTTGATATCGAAACGAAAGTCAAATATACGAGTAGATACTTGCTTGCTACAAGTATTGCTTCCCAAAAAACTCATGATCCAGAACGACCGCCATGTTCTTTATTATATTGTCGAACGCGACTGTCTATAACTTGCGCCAAACCCATAAATTCGAAGAGGTAATGGAGTGTCAAGGCGCATACTAACAAGATTTAGATCTACACGTTAGCCGTGTTTTTGCTAGATTTTGTTATTGTTCAGCCTAACCTGCTCTGATGTTAATGCACTTTGTCTATGTCATCTCCTTCATGCACTTGGGAGGCGGAGAATTTTGAAATTGTTTATGATTTTGAAAATCTTTTGAAATTTTTGTCTGCTTCTGCCTAAGGCTTTTGCATTCTTCTCGATGGCGCATGGCGTGTGAATTATTTTTTCATGAACAAACCTACCTAGTACTAATTGCTAGGGGTGCTGTTATATTTTCATAAAACTAAGGTTGCCAATAACAATCTTCTGTAGACGCCGCGTTGAATTATTCGGTCGATTAATGAGACAGGACATCTATCATTTTTAGGGTTCCGCACTTATGAACACAAAACCAAACAATTTGAAGCGGTGGTGGCCAAGTGGTAATGACAACCGCCTGAGGTCGAGTAGGACCCTGGTTCAAATCCTACCTGCGTCATATGAGTTTGTAGACCAATCTGACTCATGTAAGGTAGTTTTCTCATAGACCACCAGCTGCTTCCAGTGAAGGAAAATATCGTGAGAAAACCTGCACATTGGCTGACTATTTAGTTTACTAGTGTGTATACGGCTACTACCACAAGATGGCGGTAGTCATAAAAGTCATGTCAGATGCCTTTAGGCGACTTATAAAATCTAACACCAGTGTTAGTATAACACACTCGATAAGAAGACTAGGGGTGATCACTTTTTGTAATGGTATATCTTATGCTTTAAAAGCCATAGTCTAAGTAGTTAGAGCATAGTGATTGATGTTGATTGACCATCACTTGGTATTGAGTTCGTTTTTTCAAAATTGTTAATACAGCGTATACAGATGAAACCTACGGCAGATTTTAAGTTAGACCTTCAACAATATAACAGTGAAAATCGTATCAAATTTGGTCCTGTAATTTTTGCGTAAAGCGCGTACAAACATACAGATAGAATGACAGACAGACAGAAATTCTAAAAAAAATGGTTTTGGCTTCTATTGGCGCTATGAAGACCTCTTAGTTTTTCTTCTTAAATATCTCCTATGTACAGACACAGACCAGTTACAGTTTGGTTATCCTCGTATGTATTGATATTGATTATTAGTTGTATTGATTGATGATAATATTATTAAGTACTTCTGATGATTTTTTTATTTATATTTTATTTGAAAAATATTTACAACTGATCTTCCTTGCATATTCATTTATTAGTACAAAATGGCAGTAAAATATCTTCATTTGTTCACTTTTATTGCGGTTAATCAACTAATCCGAGGCTCAGCGGGGAAAAACAATGCAATATTTCTTTGTGGCACATAAAGTAAAAAAGACACTGGCGCATTTTCCACTAAATAGCGGCAAAAACTGAAACGAACGAGCGGGTCTTAAGCCACAATTTATCTAGCGAGTGCAAATTATTATGTTAATGCCGGACTTGGCCGAAACAAAACATACCATAGACTTTAAATTAGTAGATGTAACGATGAAATTAAAAAAATATATAATTAAACCATTGCTAGATGCCATTTTTCTTACGAGTCTGTATTTTTCGCATACAATTATTCATTTAATTTTGTGCAGGTCACACGTCACCTACAAAAATTAGGTATTCGGTAAAAACACATCTCTAAAAAAATACAATATTCAAAAGAAAAAAAAGTAATTTATATTTAAGACGTCAACAACTCTCATGCTAATGCGCGAATTCCGTTTAGTGGTAACTTACAACGAACATTCGTTGTCTATTTTTAAGGTAATCTGTGTGAACAACAATAAATAAGGCTCTGGAGGAACTAGAGTTTACATGCAAATAACCACATCAATTCCGATATATTTTTACCCGTGTACCAAATTTCATAAAATTCCGACAAGTAGTTTTTGCGTGATTGAGTGACAAACATACTCGTAAACTTACATCCAAACTTTTGCATTCATTATATTAGTAGGAAGTAGCATAAGTGGAATAAAATTGAAACTCTGCTACAACCATACCTTGGGTGGTACAACCGAAAAGTGGTACCATGGGGAAGAAAAAATCCCTGTGGTACCATCAGTAGTACAAGGTGGTACCATGGGTAGTACAAGGTGGTACCATCGGTAGTACATGGTGGTACCATCGATAGTACAAGGTGGTACTATGGGAAAAAATTGCCTGTGGTACCACTGGTAGTACAAGGTGGCACCATGGAAAAAATGCTCGTGGTACCATCGGTAGTACAAGGTGGTACCATCGGTAGTACATGGTGGTACCATGGAAAAGAAAAATTGCCCGTGTTACCATTGGTAGTAAAAGGTGGTACCATCGGTAGTACAAGGTGATACTATCGGTAGTACAAGGAGGTACCATGGGAAAAAAATTCTCGTGGTACCATCGGTAGTACAAGGTGGTACCATCGGTAGCTCAAGGTGGTACCATTGGTAGTACACGGTGGTACCATGATGGGCAAAAAATGGCATGTGGTAACCGTTACTACAAGCTGGCGGTACTACGGGGCAATCGAAATCTTTCTCCTACGAAAGCGAACTTAATTGCAAAATTGAACTGCAAATAAAAATTTTAACCCAACCTAGATCCGCGACCTGGAATTTCATTTTAACCTACGAGATTACATCGGAGCTGTGTAAGTGCAATTTCAACTTCAATTTAAGGCATGCGCCGCAAACCGGTCAGTGTGAAACGAAATTCATAATAACTGGCTCTTCCTAGTTTCTAAGGCGGGATGTTCATTAATTTTTATTTTTTAATTTTTGTTCGTAGCAGAAATTTGTGGACCGGTCGTTGTGGAAATCCTTGGGGGAGGCCTTTGTCCAGCAGTGGACGTCTTTTGGCTGAGAGAGAGAGAGAGAGAGAGCAGAAATTTGGTAAAAAATAGCCATTTTAGATTTTTCAAGGCTTGATACTTTTTTTGCTGTGATCACGATTTTTATTTGTCTTTTTGCATTTCAGTCTACTTCTTATTAAAAGGCCGGAAATACCCTTGGTGTTGCAGTTGTCCATGGGCAGCATTGATCACCAACCATCAGGTGACACGCTTGCACCGCTTGTACGTTTGCCGCCCTTGAAAAAAAAAAACAAATAATCCAAAATCTGTACCGTACGTAAGATTTGTCTCTCAATTTCTCACGTTGTTGAACAGTACACCAAATAAATAATTTAGTTACCTAAATATACTCGCTGGCTAACAAGCGGCTGGCCCTCTTTGGAACTGCGTATCCGGAACTGGAGGACTACAGGCACTTCGCAGCCGGTGATATCCTGAAGCTAATGCAGTCTTTCTTCAGGAATCCCGCTGTGTGTGAGTAAGGCTTGTGGGTAAGTACAAAAGGGTTCAAGACTCGACGTGCTACCGTAAACACGGACCCCGCAGTAAGATAAGATAAGATACCTAAATAAAGAGGTAAGGTATCGGACGGAGATCAAGATTTTCTTTGGGTCGTCGAACAATCGAAGTAAGTCAATACCTATAAGATATAATCAAATGTCATACAAATATTATAAAGAGAAAGTGGTAGTTGTGTTTTTTGAGTTCGTTTGTAAGAAATAATCTTCGGAAATACTGAACCGATGTCAAAAAGTCTTTCACCAATAGAAAGCTACATTATACCAGAGTGACATAGGCTACAATTTATGTATGTATCTCACGAGCGAAGCCGGGGCGGGGCGCTAGTTTTAAATAAAGTACAATTGGCGCTCTTGTCGCAATGAATGGCCTGCCCAATCCGCCCCGCTCATACCGCGAGTTATCAAATAAGGTACGCTTCGTTTCAGTCTTTGTTTCCTTTGCTCTTAAAAAATGAAAATATCTTTGTAGGCCTTCTATTGAAGCAGGGTTTTAGACAAAACCTTTTGTTTTATTTGGTGGTTATTTCTGGGATTTAAATATTAATAAGATAGCCGTATAGACCAGTTACTTTAATTTGACTCCGCTACTGAATGTCGCAGAATGAAATGCCGATGTATTTCAGTTAAAACCTCATGTTTTTAGATTTATTCTTAGATGTGAACGAAAAGATAAAATAAGGATGAAAAGGAGTTATTTAAATACTGCAATATAATGAGTGTCTATGATAAAATTCAATACCAAATTTTAACTAAATCATGTCAAAAACTTTGTTTAGTAGAAAGAATACGACCTGCGCTCTTAAGAAAACTTTGTTATTTAAATAAATACAATCTTCCAGAATATAATAATCTGTATGGGACAAGATTACCTAATTACATGATACCAAATTATCTTAATTAACTTCCATCTGAAAAATTAAAAAAATACTTTGTTCCCAAGTGTAATAGCGACTCACCGAACACAGATAAACCCTGTGAGGTTTCCGCAGTTCGGTAAATGTTTGTATGAGTGTTTTTTTGTGTTATGTTGAATAAATGATTTAAAAAAAAAAGATATTATTTGTTGCCAAATTTCATGATTCTGGGTCAAAGGGAAGTGCCCCATAGACTTTGGTATGGTTTCTTTCCCGAAAACGAATAATTTGCGAAAGTTTGCGACATAATACGATCATATCTTTTGATTGCATTGACTCATAAGTTTGATTTTTTCATAGCTGATAGAGATCGTAGACCCAAAAATTTCACATAAATTTCAACTCGATACCTTTACGCGTTGCTGATAAAAAGGTTCTTAACGGGAACATAATACCCATGACCTTATACAGGGTTATTTGTAATAAACGAAAAACCTTCTTAGAGTCAGCTGTTCCTTACATTTTGCAATACCTACTCGCCCAAAACGTATGGAACAGCTGATTTTTTTTTGAGATTTCAGAGTCGGTCCCATACAAAAATATGTTCATATTTATGAGTACTTTCACCCCTAGGAAGGTTTTTCGTTTATTACAAATAACCCTGTACATGGAAGCCTCAGTGAGCAAGTCCAACTCGCACTTGGCAGGTTTTATTTTGTTACAAAAAAATGACCTTAAAAAAAATTCACGGTAGCAATTTTTTCTTGAAAAAAAATAGTTTTTGAAAATACTACTTAATTAATTTATTTTATATAGAAGTTATTTCGAAGACAGGATCCTGTCTTCGAAATAACTTCTATATAAAATAAATTAATTAAGTAGGTAGCATTTTTTGGTCGCAAAATATTTAAGTCAGTAACAAATTGACAAAGTTCCGTTATTGTTCCGAAACAATGCGACTGTGTGCGTTTCGGTTTATATGTGTGGTATCAGTGTTTACACAGTTTGACCGGAACGTGTTTCAGTAATTCTTTGTAGTCGTTGTGTCGACAAAATATGTATGCATTTGTAACGACTTCAGTTTGGTTTGTATGTGTTGTAACAGTGTTTACACATTTGACCGGAAAGTGTTTCAGTTAGTTAAGTTGTTGCCGAGTCAACATAATGTGTACGGATTTGTGTCGACTTTATTTCATACACATTGCGTTGAGTTTTCAACAAGAGAACGATCAAAGATTAACTGTGTTGTAACGGTGCGGCAACTTTGTTACTAATAATATTCATGTACACAAAGTTTCGTAATGTTACGTCATAGTTCCAAAACAAAATTTTACCAAAATAAGCATAAAAATATCAACCAGCTGCACCTGGTTCTCAAATATTTCTAAATTGTATGCCAACTAAACATGACTACAGGAAAATCAACAATTTATTAGTAAGACAAAATGAAACTCCAAGTAAGTAATAACGAGTACTTTATTTATAATTAATAATATAATATAATATACGTAGATCATTATTACTTCTTAAAACATAATTAATTAAAATTGTCTTGTAGTTATTTAAAGTTTCTTTTAGTTTTATTCCTTCGGTAAAAGTCGCTATGCCTTGTACTTTAATGTTGCATTTCATTCTTCTCCAGTTCGCCAAACTCCTACCTATTAAATGCAAAATAGATTTTTCGACGCAGTACTGCAATTGAGAAAGGCATTGTCAACAGTTTTAGGACCGCTGGAAAGAATAAAGTGATAGACACCATATTAAAAATTTAGTAACTTTGTGTCTGCAAGTCGACGCAGTGTCGTAACTTTTTTACCAAATATGACTAGTATAATTTCACTAAAAAAATAAATGTTTTTGTAAGTTTATGGATTATTTTTTATTAAATATCATATTATTATCATAAAAAGTGTACAGTTTGATTAAACTAAAAGGTCTGGAGTCCAAAAAAATAACAAAACTTCTAATGAAAACCATGTAAACATTTCAATAAACTGGTTAAATTGCAATTATATGATGGCCCATCGATGATTTTCAATGTATTTTGTTAAATAATACGACAAATTTCTTTTCCCACTAAAATCACAATATCACAACACATTTAAAACTAATTAATTTCAAAAATAAATATACGCTGTCAAAATAATTATGGCGGACCTTTCAATTTGTCGTCAATCTTCATATTGCATGAGTTTTCTTTGACATTTTATTCGTCTCTCGTAGGTTGCAAAAGAATGAAGAGAATTGACGAATGAACGAATGATTTCTGAAATAGTCGACGCATTGTTACCATACAGCGTCGTAACTTAAAAACCAAATGTTACCGTGTCGAGATTTGCCCCACTTTAGTCGCAGCGACCGAAACATAGTCGTAGCAGCGACCAAAAATGTTACTGGTGTCGACTTTTCAGTGTCGACAAGTTTCGTAACGGCTACCAAAAATGCTATCTGGGGATCATAACACGTCCCCAACACCGAGGCTAAGCTAAACCCTCGCTTCGACGTGTCTCAACTAATGAAATTGCAAGTACCGACCCCTAATGAAGACAAATGCGCCCCTAATTACAGGGTGGGGCCTGATGAATTAATTGCCAACCCCTATGCACCGAGGACTAGTTTTAGAGATAATATTGAGGGAAGACTTCAGCATATGTTTGTAGGTCAGCTAACTAGCCAATTCATTACCGGACAAAGGTACGTATGAGAATTATTAAAAATATGCTATCGTAATCCTATCCTAACTAATATTATAAATGCGAAAGTGAATTTGTTTGCTTGTTTATTTATTTGTTTGTTTGTTACATCTTCACGCTTTATCTACTGAACCAATCTTCCTGAAATTTCGCATACACATAGTTAGAAGTACTGAGAAGGATATAGGGTACCTTTCATCTTGGGAAAAGGCACAGTTTTCGTGGGAAATTCACGCGGGCGAAACCGCGGGCAAAAGCTAGTTTTATATAATTAAAATCATTGTGTCATTTTCGGCGTTAGTTTATTCCTGAGTTAATTTTAGTAAAGATCATTTTTTTAAGGAAAGTCTATTCTCTACGTATGACGTCATGAGAATGTATGTACATTTAGTAAGGGGCTATTTGTTATCGTCCAATTTGGAATTGTTTTTGTTATATCTTGGGAAATACAACTGATGGCAATTTTCGTATTGTAGCCAGAAATAGACACTTCAATGAAAATTATTTGTAGCACAAACTAGAGGGTATTTTATACTATTAAAATAGGCTGTCTATATTAACCCATCCGGCGATGTCGTCGGTTGACAGTGGCCGACCCTCCTCACTCATCGGTTATTGACGCAGGACTCAACAGTTCTGACGGCAAGATTTTAGAATGTATACATAGTATATATGTTTATTATGGTTGTAGTTAAAAATAGGCGATACAGAATAATTGTGGAGAGCTAGAGTGAGAATAGGCTATGTATGAAATTTTTTAAAAAGCTTGAAATTTTTTTTGGTTGTAGGAATAACATTCCTGATTAGCCTGTAAAAATCTTAGAATTTTAGGTTCTACCAATTAATTATACCAAATAACATTTTAAAAAAATATTGTTTATAATTCGCTCAAAAATGGCGGAGCTATGGCTGTTAGGGATCTTTCACATGCCATGACATTTAAAAAAATGCAAGTGTCATTTGACATTTGATCAATGACATTTAATGACTGTCATTTCTAAGAGTTATGTCATTGTAACAATCACAGTCATTCAAACTGACATAACAAGTGACACTTGCATTTTTTAATATTACATGGCATAGGAAATATCCTTTACAGCCGTAGCTCCGCCATTGTTGAGCTAATTATAAACAATATTTTTTTATAATTAATTGGTAGAACAGAAAAATCTAAGATTTTTACAGGTTAATCAGGAATGTTATTCCTACAACCAGAAAAATATTCAAGCGTTTTAAAAAATTTCATACATTGCCTATTTTGTGATAACAAGCTAATTATTAAAAAATAAAAAACACGACTGACAACTCACATAGCCTATGTCACTCGGAGGAATGCAGGGAATCTAAAAATATCTCTCACATCAAAATCTGTTCAGCCTTTCAGGACTTATGGTGGAATAAAGAAACTTACATATATACTAACATACATGAACCCTGAAAACATAACACTCATTTTTTGGTCAGTCGTGTAAAAATAGTAACTGAAATAAAAAAACTAAAATTAACAGAAACCTGCATACAAGCTTTTTGTATAGTATTTGTTTGTACTAGCTGATAGTTTATTTAACTATTTATAGTGTGTAACTGCTCCTAGATGGCGGTTGTTGTCAACTCATACCATAAAGCTGCGTAACCTAGCTCTGATGAGTCATCATTTTTTCCTTTTAGTCGTATTCCTCATGACTAAACGTCGTGGTTATTATATAGAACAAGCTTTTGCCCGCGGTTTCGCCCGCGTGAATTTCCCACGGGAACAGCGCTTTTTTCCGGGATGAAAGGTACCCTATGTCCTTCTCCGTACTTCAAACTATGTGTATGCAAAATTTCAGGAAGATTGGTTCTGTAGATAAAGCGTAAAGAGGTAAAAAATAAACAAACAAATAAACAAACTCACTTTCGCATTTATAATACCTACTAGTTAGGATCAGGATGAAACACACACAACGACTATCTTGGCAATGTTAATGTAGTGGTTTGCCATTGCCTTCTCCATTTCACACACTAGCTGATAATCATTAACCAGAGTGCAGGTTTCCTCACGATGTTTTCCTTCACCGGAAGCTAGTGGTGGTCGATGAAAACTTACATAGATACATGAGTCTGATTAGTATACAAACTTATGTAGCGCGGGCAGGATTTGAACCTAGGACCTTTGCAGCCACAGGCGGGCGGCTACCACTCGGCCAACACCGCTATGAGTCATACCAGATGCGATTAGACAAAAAGTGCTATCACCATAAAGTAAGGCCCGTATTAATAAATGACACTCAAGTCATAGCTCGATCTTGAAAGCGCACTTGAGTCGCGGTGCTAATTTATAAATCTTACTTGAGTTCTCGCTTGAGTTCCGCGTATCAGCCGAGTGAAGTCGTATTAATAAACAAATATCAGCACTCAAGAGCGTATTTGCTGATGACAGTACAACTATGACATGAGAGTGACTTGTGACAGTAGTTAGACCAGACTCAGTAAAAAATAATAGACCCGGCTATGGATGGAAACCGGCCGCATAAATACTGTTTGGAGAAAAATTCTTAAGCCGGGTCTATTATTTTTTACTAAGTCTATGGTTTGACACCACGCCATGTCAAAATTCTCAGCTTGTCAGTTTGAAGTTGTGTGTGTTCTGAAATCTCAAGTGATATGCCGTTGATATAGGTTTATTAATTAGCGACGATCTTAAGTGCGTGAATCGGCTGAGTTCGCACTTGACAGCTGTCTTGAGCTTGGTTTATTAATACCGGCCTTAGATTTTTTTTAATAATATTTTTTTTTCAATGTATTTTATGAATAAAGATTGACATAATGAGATATTGTACCTACTGCCTACAAGCAAAGTTTGTATAGAATTTGCTACAAGTATAGTGAGAATCACAGTATGGACTTTGCAAAGCGTATTTTAACTTGGCATGTATTTCATGTTTTGCAGAATACAACAAGTCTCCAGAGAAATCAAGCGGTTCGACTTAAGAAGGTATAAAATTAAACTATACTGGGAAATTATTTGAAACATTATTTAATAATTAGCTTTTGCCCGCGGCTTCGCCCGCGTGAATTTCCCACGGGAACAGTGCTTTTTCTCGGGATAAAAGGTACCCTATGTCCTTCTCCGTACTTCTAACTATGTGTACGGAAAATTTCAAGAAGATTGGTTAAGTAGATGAAGCGTGAAGGGGTAACAAACAAACAAACAAACTCACTTTCGCATTTATAATATTAGTTAGGATTAGGATTGGGATAGGATTACCTACCTTTGGTCACTTAAAAAACACTGTTGATTCTTCAACAGTGTTTTTTAGAACATAAATATTGTGAAGAACAATTAAATAAATGGTTAATGCAAGTAACAAATCATTGCGTAAATAGTTGGGAAAGCATCGATACGCGAAGAAGAAAATAAATTGCTAACTAAAAATTTAATAAATACGTTCGTAGAAACTAATAAAGAACTTGTAAAAATATAGCATGTTACATATGAGTATGTATACTTATATACTGTACAGAAATATACGTATCGTTTTAAAATATATGGAGTAAAAGCAATTGCTATACCTAGTAGTGCAACTATATGACCACGAGGTAACTGCGAAAACAATGCACCTTTCTCTCCAAGACTGTTTTCCGAAATAAATCGATGTGGATTTATAACATTGACTTTCAGCGCTGAATTGGTAGGGATAAGTAAATCACGCTGACTGGCATTGTATAAATGCATATCCACTAGCCGCATGGACATGAGTAAATACGAATACTAAAACGTGTATAAGTTTCCGGAATGAATATGAAAAAATACTATTAAAGGTACAAAAATAATTTATTGTTTTTCAAAATAATCTCCCTTGGCGTCTATGCACTTTTTCATTCGATGAAACCAGTTTTGAAAACTTTTGTGCCACTCCTCTGTGGTGACCTCTGAAACGTGTTTTTCATACTCCTCGACAACCTCTTCTGGTGATGAAAATCGTTGACCGCGTAATTGGTTCTTAATTTTTGGGAACAGAAAAAAGTCACAAGGTGCCAGGTCGGGACTGTATGCAGGATGACTCATGAGTTCCACATTTTTCGCCTTCAAAAAGTCGTTTGTCTGTCTGGCCGTGTGAGAACTAGCATTGTCGTGGTGCAGGATGATACGGCGTTTACGGTTATTTTTACGGAGTTCGTCAATAACTTCCGGCAAACAAATGGTCGTGTACCAGTCACTATTCACTGTACGACGATTCTCTAAAGCAACAGTAGCCACGTGTCCAGTTTTATTTAAAAAAGAAGCAATCATCCGCTTAGATGCACTTTTCACGCGCGCCACTTTGGTTGGTTTCGGCTTATCTTGAAGGACCCATACGCTCGATTGCTGCTTTGTTTTGGGATCGTAGCAATAAATCCATGTTTCGTCACCTGTTACTATGTCCCACATCAAATTTGACGCACCTTCGTTGAATCTGGTAAGCATGGCACTGCACCAAGTGACGCGGTCCGTTTTTTGAGCCTCGGTCAAGTTGTGTGGGATCCACCGCGAGCACAGCTTTCTCACACCCAAATGTTTGTGTAGGATTAATTGTATTTGACTCATGCCTATTTCTAAGGATGCGCGAATTTCATGGTAGGTCACATGCCTGTCTGTTTCAATCATACGGCGCACAGCATTGATGTTTTGACGTGAAACGTCTTTAAAATCAGCGCCATACGGGTACCATGCCAGGATTTCAGACCGTAACGAAATGGGATATATCGTCTCACTTTAATAACTTCAAAACTATTAGTCTTAGAAACATGAATCTAGTATCATTATTTAGCTTATATAGTCAGTTTGGTGTTAAGACCTTGAGATAAAGTTGGAGCCCTACGGGAGGGGCGGGGGGAGCCGCCGCGTGAAATTACGAAAAACGCCGTTTTGAAAATTTCAATTTAGTATTACTCACGACTCATTAGTGATAGAGCGATGATTTTTTCGTTCACTTATAGATATTATTGAGAACTATTGATTAAATTAAAAATAAAAGTAATTTGAATAATATTTGTACTTCAAAATAACCAAAAAGAATTAAAAAAAAAAATAAAAAATTACGTTTTGAGCCACAGCCCGAGCAATACCCAGGATGAAATATAAGTCACACCTATCATCGAAAAGAGGAAGTTCTAGGCTACACACTGGTATACAAATATCCAATATCGGTCGAGCGAAGCAGATTTGACAGCGTTTTAATACTATCAAGACGAAACGGAATTTACTTCTCTTTCAGGGAAAGTAACCTTAATCCTGAAGACATTAAATTTTAATTTAAAGAAACATTCCTTCATTTAAAAAATAATCAAATCTGCATTCAAAGTTTTTAAAAATTAATTTGCCACGCCCGGGAATCGAACTGGCTACAATACAAAAAAAATAACACCTGGATTTTTATGGAATCAATCGATGGAGTTAATCAAAAGGATCAAATCTTTCTAACAAACATTATAAATTAAATTAAAGGAAAATGGAGAAAACTAAACCTAATAGTAGTTTTTTGTCATTTAATTACGAATATAGGTAAATTACAAATCCCATTTGACCAACCCAATTAGACAACCGGCATATCTACACTAGACGAATGCAGGTCGTTTTGCCTGGCTTGGTGTTATAATAATTTATATATATTGGCCCGCCTTAGCACAGATGAAAATGTTAAATAGGTACACTTTATTGAAGAAGTTGCCTACCTAAAATTGAAAACCGCATCAAAATCCGACCAACTAATATACACAAAATAATATTAAATTATATAAGTACCTAATTATGTAGGTACCTAATCCTTCCCCATGAATCACTTGGTTATTCCCAAAGTACTTCAAAAAATGTTCCCAAACTAATCCATGAAAAAAATATTTTAAATTAAGTTTCGGTAATATGTATTAAAATGTTCTCAAAGTACTCCACGCGATTTTAATATCAAAACGCATTAATTAGAATAAAAAGTGTAGCTGACGTATAGTACAGTCAGGCTCAAAAGCTATGCAACAATTTTTTTATGTATAAAGAAAATTTTAAATAAAAGACTTTACAGTTCAATAATCAACATTTGTATATCAACATTTATATTCAAAAATAAACAATCAAAAACATTTTCATAAATGAACTTTTTTTACATATTTTCCACCAAAGATATTCATGATTATTATATACTAGCTTTTGCCCGCGGCCTCGCTCGCGTGAATTTCCCACGGGAACTGTGCTTTTTCCCGGGATAAAAGGTACCCTATGTCCTTCTCCGTACTTCCAGCTATGTGTATGCGAAATTTCAGGAAGATTGGTTCAGTAGATAAAGCGTGAAGAGGTAACAAACAAACAAACCAACAAACTCACTTTCGCATTTATAATATTAGTTAGGATATGTAGGAATTCGGCTTGAGAGAAACTCAAGAAGTAACTGATAAAATTACATTTTTGAAAAAACTTAAAATATTTACATAAAAATTAACATCAAATTTTCATCTTAGCAGCTAGGTTGCGACGACTCACATTCGTTCGTATATCTATTATAATAAGCTAACATGCACACATTTTCAATTCAAACTTGCTTTCAACTTTTTTCTCTTTAATTTTGAACTTATTCAGAACTTTAATCAGAACTATATTGTTTGAACGATTTTGTGACTGACTGTACATAGTGAAATATTTTATAATTATTTAGATGGAGTAGTTTGAGAATTGATATCAAATAATCTGCGGAGTACATTGAGAATAAATCGAAATACCTATGGAGTAGATTGGGAACAAAATAATAAGTATTTTTTAATAATAATAATTTCGTGGAGTAACTTGGGAACTCATGTATGAGATTCTTATCTTTTTAGAACAAAAGAATGGAGTACTTTGGGAACAACCCAATCACTTTGTCTATTAATGAAAAGTTGAAGTTCAGTAGTTTTTAAGTTTATCGGGAAGACATATAGGCGGCGCCGCCGCCGGCCGTCGTCCCGCCGCCGCGGGAACTTACATTTATTTATTATTTTTTATTTAATAGCCATCAATATCCCAGTACTGGGCAAATGCCTTTCTCTCCTTCTTCCAAGCTCTCGATTGGAACTTTTTATTTATTTACTATTTACTATATGAGGACGCCAGCGCGAGCACCAGACGGGTGATCAGTCCACTATGCTGGGACCATTTCACCCGATTCCCCGAGACCCGTATAGGGTTTTGAGTTACCTGGTAACTTACGTTGGTGGCGACCCACTGAATCTACCTGTTACTTTGCAGAATTTTAATAACTGCCCTATTGTAATGTCGCTCAGATCATTTTCAGATAGGGCGTCTGAGCCCATTACTTCTCTCCTCGCAGCAGCGTAAGCGGGATACTCTGCTACTAGATGAAAGCTAGTTTCCTCTTCTTCCAGGCAGCTGGGACAGATAGGATCTCTTTGCTTAATTACTGTCAAGTGTCTATTCAGTTGGCAGTGTCCTGTGAGGATTCCTATGATGATTCCAACGTTATTCCTACTCAATTTAAGTAGATGTTTTAATTTCTTTTGGTCTGCTGCTTTGATGAAGATTTTAGATTGTCTTAGACTTCTAGTTCTTCTCCATCTTCTTTGGATTCAACTTTCATTCTATGCTTGATGACGCCTTTCGTTATCCCATAAGCTATGGGAAGTCTGGGTTCAGGTCCCACGAAAGTTTCATCTGCTCCTTTCATAGCAAGTTCGTCTGCTCTTTCGATTAGAACTTACATAGTATTATAATATTATGTTCTTAATTATAAAGTGACGGTAACCACGCCGCTAGGAGACAGCATCGATAACATCCTCCTGGAGAGCTCCTGCATTGTGGCAACGAGATAGATTTGTGTTTATTATTTATTCGTTATTTTAGAGGGGGTCCCATGGCTTAACAAACAACTTCATACTTGAACAACATCGACTCCGCGAGCATTGCTACCGAAGATGTACTTATTGCAATGGACGTAACAGGCAAAGATATACATACAACCCATACAAATGTGGAATCCGTTTAGTGAACTGGGGAACTTGAACAGTAGTCGAAGTGATGTTATGCAAAATCATTGGCGATGGCGGATAATCGCTTCAAAACGATATTCGAAGAAAATCCGTTTGTGTTATCTTGCAATGTTTGTGATCGACTTTGGTTCGAGAGAGATTTAAAGTAAGTAAAAGACCACAACATTTATTTCCTTAATACAAAATTTCCCGGTGAACATGTAGGGGACTTCGCTTATGTTTGTAGACATTTAAAACTTCATATCTTTTAGTTTTGGTAAATAATATTTAGCGAACGATGTATTTTGTCATAAGATATTTTATTTTGCCATGTTTTACCAATTGAAGTCTTTGTTAAGTAATTTGTTTGTAAAATCAATATTTATCTAGTAATTTGTTTGTAAAATAATCATTTTATAAAAAAGGATTAGTTTGTACACCCAGATGTTTTTAAAATGTGTAGTTTATAAAAAAACATTGTTTTTGAAAAAAATATTTTGTAAAGCGTGGGTAGCGTGCACCATCTTTATTGTATCATCTTGAGTATATATATACAAGAAAATCACAAATAAATTATCACATCAAATTTATTTTAAGTGTTATGTTTTTAATTTACATGTTTGTATAGAATACAAGGTGTATGTTTGTATAGATAAATCGAAATAGACTATTTTGTTTTCTTTCAATCTAATCTTTAAAAGCGACTCGCTGACATAGACGTTTCACGTTAAAACCAACGGCCGTGTCCACGACACAGCTCCACCCAATTTTTTTGTTGATCACAGCGGTGGACGGCCGACCATCGTGAGATTCGTCACTGAGATTGATACGACCACGCTTGAATTCTGCAAACCAGCTATAAACAGTTGTCTTGCATGGTGCTTCATTGCCAAAAGCTGTTTCAAGCCGAGCGATGCTCTGTTGAGCTGTCAAATTACACTTAAAATCGTAGAAAATCATACTACGAAAATTTTCCCGAGTTAAATCCATGTTGATGCAGACACACAATTTTTTAAATGGCGCCACAAGGTAAGAACAAAAGACAGTCAGATGAAACAAACTGCAATCTACAGCCAAAGAGTTCTATTTTCAAATGTTGCAATAAATTTTTAAATATTGTTTATGTAAGTGGCCAGTTCCGGAAACTTACAGTGTGCCCTATGTATAGGTACTTATATTTATTATCACGCCTGTTACCCATGGGGGGTAGGTTTACAAAGACATACATACAGACATACATAGAATCACGTCTTTATCCCTTACGGGGTAGACAGAGCCAAGAGTCGTGAGACCCGAAGGCCACGCTTAGCTGAATAGTGGGCTCTCTGATGGAATGGAGATTCAGGTATAGTGACAGGTTGCTAGCCCATCGCCTTAGAGTGGAGGAATCCCCAGTTTAAACCCCTTTCCCTCGATTGACTTTTACAATCTGCGCGGGAAGAGAAGAAGCTGGCACATTCTATGTTTTTCACATTCACAAAGACTATGGATGGATTTCCACTTGCTAAGATTGACACTCTTTCGCTTCGTCTACACTCATCACTTTCTTCATACAAGCTCGCTTATGACTACATAATAATAAAATTAACTGCGCCTCGGAGTTCTAATTCTGTGAGAACAAATTCGGGATTTCGAGATTATGTGTATTACAAGTCTTATGTGTGTGTATTCCAAGTCCTATTCTACCCATGTATGAAATTTCTTTCAAATCCGTGAGTATTTCTTTAAAGTACGTGAAATATACATATATTTCACGTGATTAGTTAAGTTTAAGCGCAGAATAATTAATAGTACTAACGTTCAGAACGGCCACTCACCGCCCCGCACTCGTTTCAAATGCCGCACCCCACCCCGCACTTCGTTGTAGAGATCACTGATATTTGCCGCGTACATGCACATATTTGCGCGTGTACAAACGTCATTTGCCTATGTAGTATTGCGATATCCGGGATGTGGTTTAAGTACAAATGAAATATGAGTCTAGGATATATTTAATCATGTTACACAACATTGTATTGAGCGCGGTGCATTCGCCTTAAATTCATTTAACTTAATGTAGTTCCTGATCGATTCAGATAAAAAGGTTGGATCAACGGCTTCAGTTCTTTTCAACGAAGACTTTGAAACTGTATATAGTATTGATGTTAAGTCTATAAAAAGGAAAACATGTTTCCTTTTACGATAGTACGTAGGCAGAAATAGAAAATTTGCAAGATTTTCGTCAGGCATAGACAGCTAAATTTTATAGTGTAATATTAAAAATTAACGTTATAAGTGGACTTATAAGGCTCATTTTTAATATTTAGGACATGGGAAATGGATCATATTATTTCTGATTTAATTTTGTCAAAGCGGCCTTTTTGGACCTCCAGTACAGACTTGTTAATTTCCATGATCCGGCAAATTTTATATTGAATATGTACTAGTTGGCATACGGTCTGCTCCAATTTTATAGGTACTAAAAAGACTATAGCGAAGTTGGTAGTTCTATTTTATTTAAGGCATGTTTCCGCGAGTTAATGATATCTTATCACGCGATCTAGGAATTTATATCAGACCTGAATTATGCTATTAAAGTGTCTAGATGTTACATAAATCTCAAGTTAGGCTTCACTTACTTTAAACTTTGATGCATATGATGTACATTTTATGCATGCAGTTTTAGGAATTTACTAGGTTCTTTCGTTTCTTGATTTAATTTGAATATGTAAACTAACATACAAATATGGTTAAGTAATAATTTGCTGAGAGGTAAGGGGCCTCCCCCTTACCTCTCAGCAAATTATTATGCCCAGCATTAAGAAAATCTGAATAAAAATAATTAAAAAAAATCGCTTAATAGATTTTAAATCAGTGAAATAGTATATAGCAAATTATATATATATATATATATATATATAATTTGCTATATATTTTTTTTTATTTGCTATATATAGTCATATAGCAAATTAAAAAAAAATTCTTACTCGTACCTTTTAGCAAACACATTTCTTAAACAATATTTCAACGATTCTTACAAAAACAATGAATATTTTTCAACTTTGTCTCTTAACTATATTCATGAACTTTCTGTCTTTATTCTTATTTATTTGCGTTACTCTCAGAATATTTAATGAACTAATTAACTGACGCTATAAATTTTATAACAAGGGTTTTTTTCTAACACAGTAAAAAAAGTTAGCTAAGTTTACTAGGGTATTACACGTATATGATCTGTGGCTAAGTATACATGTTAATTTCCTTCACCATCATCACCTTTATTACTCGCTGTTTGGTCTAATGGTTGACTGGCAGAAAATGCCATATGGTGTTGATCCCACCATTTGTACATATTTTTTGTAATTTGTGCAATATTTTTTTTTCAATAAATAAATTTGATTAAAAAAAAAACAAATTTGATGTATTTTTTCTGTCGATTGTACTTTGGCTATATTAAGAATCTGCTGTTTTGATAATCCAATATTTTAAGAATCTGATATTATACGAGTTAAGTTAATCTATACATATAATAAAACAGTAAAAATATTTTGTCAGTACATTTAGTATTTTTGACTAAAATGGATAGAGGGACATTTAAAAAGAACAATAGAAAGCAAAAAAAAATTTTTAAAATTTCTTGTACGGATTTGAATGAAACTTTTTTTGTTGTATAGCTATTAAGCCTGGGCAACATATAGGCTATAATTGATTTTGAAAACTGGAACACCTGATGAAGAACCATAACAGAACAGCTAAACTATAAGAAATATGGAAATGCTACCTTAACAAGAGTCGTTCAACCAGATGAGCATTTTCTGCAGACGTATGAAAATTGAAGATCTGGAACATCTGATGAAGAACTGCAAGAGACCAGCTACACTATAACATATATGGAAATGGCGCCTTAGCAAAAATCGTTCAACCTGATGAGCATTTTCTGCTGACGTATAAAAATTGAAGATCTGTAACATCTGATGAAAAGCTCCAAGAGAGATTTTTCATCTAAGCGAAACTCACGCGGGCGAAGCCGCGGGCGACAGCTAGTATACAATATACTTAATCTATCCAAAGCGATTCCATGAAAATCACATTGAATAGGTAGTTATGTTATAAGCAAAATTTGCTATTTATTGGTCCCGTTGATTTCCCTCAGGGATAGTCCGCAAGCACGCTGGTTTGCAAGGATTTTTTTTTTAAAGACTATAAGAATTAATATGGAATATTCTGAGAAGAACTTGAGAATAAGAAAAATGTCAATAATATTTATTTATTTACTAGCTTTTGCCCGCGGCTTCGCCCGCGTGAATTTCCCACGGGAACAGTGCTTTTTCCCGGGATAAAAAGTAGCCTATGTGCTATTCCAGGTCATTATCTACCTCTGTACCAAATTTCATCGAAATCCGTCCAGTAGATTTTGCGTGATTGAGTAACAAACATCCTCACAAACTCACAAACTCACAAATTCACAAACTCACAAACTTACAAACTCACATCCAAACTTTCGCATTTATAATATTAGTATGGATTTGTTTTCCATTAAATATTGTGCGGTACCTACCAAAAATGTGTGGTACCTTTTTCTAAAGTAGGTAAATAAATCTCATATTACGAAGGTTGGGACCATAAAGTAGAAAAAATAAATCATTTTTACGGATTTTTCTTCTTGTTTATGGTTGGTAAGTATACATCTAAACTTTCTCATGGATGGTTGGTCATTACTCAATAATTGGCCTTAAAAAAAATTCCATGCATTTTTTTTAATTTGATGGTATAGTAAGACCTGTTATTTTTATCCTGAATTTCCCATGGGAGCAGAGCCTCAGAGCGCAGCTAGTACAATAATAAAAGGAATTTCATTCCGGTCCAGCATTGCATTCCATTATAGCGAAATATGCACGAATGCTTCGCTGGTGGACGCAGATGTCCTGTTAATGAGTTATCTATACGATATATGATAGCTAAATTGTTTGATTAAAACTAGCGTAAAAATATTACGGGTAAACTGATTTAGGTTATTAGACGGAAATGCCGACTAGGTTCAACTTCATACGGAAGTCATAACCGTAGAAAATTCACGTGGGCGAAGCCGCAGGCAAAAGCTAGAACATTACAAATATGACTGACTATTGAGCCTTCATACGTAAATTTTTAAAGTATACTTATCTAAATAAACTTAATAAGATAGCTGAGACACCATTTATGTAATTACAAAGGGTAACATTATAGCTTTGGCTTATTAATTAAGCACCCGTAAAGTAATCCGAAGGAAGCGTGATTACATCTTTACGAGAGCTCCTTAAAAGGCCCGGGCGCTGACGAAATTATTAGCTTTTACAATACGTAGAATGTAAAACGAAATGGTAAATATAAATTCTATCCGCTTCTTTTGTTACGGATAATAGGAGTACAATGAAAAACAATAGTGAATACAGAATTAGGTAGCGTAATTTTAAATTCAAATTTGAATTAAAATTTGATTTTTTAAAATTCAAATTTGAATTAAAATTTGAATTTAAAAGGAGAATTAAAAAAAAAAACACTTTAAAATCTAGCTCTACAATGGGAGAAAATTAGAAATAACAAATCTAAAATTAAAAATAAACATGCTAACCAATCTTTTAAGTTGATGGAAAATTGGAAACCATATCAACTAACAATGATACCCATAAATTTTAGGGTTTACATGGGGTTTCTCTACACGAAATTTCTAGTTCTTTTTCGCTCAAATTAAAAATTAAATACCTACTTCCTGTGGCGCTATAACTCTTTGTGGATCTTAGTCAATTATATTAATAAAAAGATTAAAATATAATAGAAAAAATTTAGATTTTACACGAAAAAAACGTGAGGAGTACTGGTGCCCATGGTACCTAAGGAACCTGTATTACGGGTTACCAGGACGTAAAAGTACGTAAAATGTGTAACTGTTACAAAATCGCAACACAATTTAACAAGTTAATGTTAGAAACAGTATGTACTAATTGTGACCGCGTGTGACGTCAAACAGAGCGTTATTCCAGACACAATTAAAATCATTTGGATGCCTTTGTATCTCTTGCTTGTTACAATTCCTATTCCACTGTAAAATTGCATGTTCATCTCTGTAACTAGAGTGTAGCTGCCAACGAGAATGCAGAAGACACATGTGCAGATGTAAACTAGTACAAAAGGTGGACTAAAGTCCACCTTAAAAAATAAAAAACTGATAAAAAATGTAGTATTAAAATACTACATTTTTTATCAGTTCATCTATACATACATATAATAAAACAGTAAAAATATTTTGTCTGTACATTTAGTATTTTTGACTGAAATGGATAGAGGGACACTTAAAAAGAATAATAGAAAGCAAACAATTTTATTTTAATTTTATTTTCTGTCTGTCTGTATGATCATGCTAATCTCCGAAACTACTGAACCGATTTGAATGAAACTTTTGTTGTATAGCTATTAAGCCTAGGCCTAGCATTTACGCTATAATTAATTTTGAAAACTGGAGCAGAACATAACAATTAACTATAAGATATATGGAAATGGTGCCTTAACAAAAGTCGTTCAACCTGATGAGCATTTTCTGTCGACGTATAAAAATTGAAGATCTGGAAACTTCGGATGAATAACTCCAAGCGACCAGCTACACTATAACATGTATGGAAATGGCGCCTTAGTAAAAGTCGTTCAACGTGATGAGCATTTTCTGCTGACGTATAGAAATTGAAGATCTGGAACATCAAAAGCTCCAAGAGAGATTTTTCATCTAAGCGAAACTCACGCGGGCGAAGCCGCGGGCGACAGCTAGTAGGATATATACCTACATAACATTTGTTGCAGATTTTTCAAGTAGGCTATTCTATTTTCGTAAGGATTTTACAAGGCATCTAACATGACTTACCGACTGCATAGGGATTAAGATACCTTATTTCCCGAAATTCCATATTGCTTGCACGGGTGCTTACCTGTAATAGTATATTATGATATAAGTGCGGTAAGCTGAAAATTACAGCCGAGGCGATATTGCTAGCCCGAGCCGTAGGCGAGGGCTACAAGAAAGGCAGAGGCTGTAATTTTCAAAGCGCACGTATGTCATACGACGTTTTATAACATATTTGCAAGGAAATATTTAAATAAAACTCGGAAAACGACAATACCAAAGAAAAAGCGCGCGGTATAATTTTACTTGTTCACAAATTACCGATGCGCGCGCATCAGCGCTTTTTTTTAAGGCAAATGCACAAAAAACAGCCAGTATTACCTTAGTATTAATTATATTATCTGTGGTATTACCAATATAGTAAATTAATATTTTTGTGTTTTATTAATGGTTGTAATTTATTGTCAAAATTAATTTAAAAAATATTTTTTTATTTATTTTATCCCCTGAAGTTAATTTTATTCATAAAATGTTGACCACTTTTCTGACATAAAAACTCTTTGCTAAGATTTAAAAAAGTATCGTTCGTTTTTAAACGGAGCGTGCGTTTTACTTTACAATAACGCACAAGTGCGTAATGAGATACAATACAATATTGAAATTGGTAAAATAAGTGACACTTTACGAGCAAATATGTTATAAAAAATAAGTTTGTTTGTAGCAATAACTAAAACTGTTAGTTTTAATACAGGCGACAGACCGCAGCAGGCATAAGCAAGTTACATAAAAATAATGATCCCGTTTTAATAAACGTAAAATATTCTCATCATTAAATATTTTAATTAAACCGTTTCCAATTACAATTTTGTTCCGCAATAAAAATGCGGTTAGGACCGGCAATAATTGCATCTTACAGCAATATACAGTAAGCATTTAATACTGAAACAGTTAAGGAATAGTAATGGCATAGAAGAAAATTGCGGCCTTTGACCCCTTAGCGATTACTTTAATAGGGCTAGTACGTAAACTGTTACGTTGAATTAAAGATTTATGATGTATCTTTGGCAAAAAATATTTCTAAATATGATCGCATATTTAGTTTACTGAAAAATGTTTTTAAAATGAATTTTTAGCTCAGTAGTGTGTGTGCCTTTGTAACTTTATTTGTAGCAATAACTAAATAAGTACTTACTAATAATATAAATGCGAAAGTCGGTCTGTAAAACCGTTAAACCGATTTTGATGGAGAAAGTTCAATAAAGTCTGATTAAAATGTTTTTCTTGAAAGAAAATCGCTCATTATTGGTTTTCTTTTGAAGGACTTAATGGAAAAGCACTCCATTAGAGTTTGAAAGTAGCGTGTGTTTGACACTGACACTTCAAAATGAAGGAGTGTGTGAAAGTAGTGAGTATTTTTCCTTAGATGAAACAATAAATAGTACCCCAGGATAGTCAACAAACGAGTAAAATAAACATGGATGAGTAGTTTGTTCAAAGATGGCCGAAGGGAAACGAACTAGTTACGAAAAGTGAAACGAAGATGAGTTCGATGGAGAGAATAGAGGAGTTCGGAAAGAGAAAAGAATAATTTTTCCTTTTTTGTACGAACATATATACATTTAGATTAAATACATCAAGAATAAACTAACTAATTTGAGCATCCTAAAAATATATTGAGCACTGATTTTCAGTGTGATCTTGATAAAAGAATGCCTACATATACATATATAGGTACAAAAGTATGTAAAAAATACCATGATTCATAAATATGATATTAAAAAATATATTCATAGCTTAGTTAGATATTTAATTAAATTAGTACAGTAATTAATTTGAAATTTTCAATTTGTAAAAAAAGTTTGAGTCAAATCTGAGTAATTTTTAATATAGTTGAAGCATAAAAAAGGCGAAAAAACCTTTCTATTATATTTATTCCAAGTGTGTGATCAATCACTCACACAGGTGTAACCATACTCAAATCAACTGCTACCGGTTGATTGATATTGCTACCATTGGAAATAAATTGGATTGCCTGTTGAAACTATTGAACGACTATATGCCTAGATATACAAGTACATATGTTTTTATATGTCATTATTTACTGATATTATTATTTTATTTATTTTTTATTTAGTGATGTTTGTAGAGGAAGCAAGAGAGATCTGTAAGGATTCGTAGGAAATCGCTAGTCTCTGCCTACCCCCACGGGAAAAAGGCGTGATAATATGTATGTATTATTTACTGACCTGTATCCTATATCCGAATCCTACTAAAATTATATGATATTGGCGTGTTTGTATTGTTTGTAATATCTAAAGTCTACGGGACTTATTTACGTAGATGAAATTTGATACATAAAAATAGCGGGAATATCACATAACTTTTATCCTGAAATTCCGACGGGAGCGAATCCCCGGGGTACGGCTAGTAATATATGTTATTCGGTCGTCTTAGGGCTTCCTAGAGTGGTGGGGAAGTAGTGCGGCAATTAGTTGATCGGATTATGTAGGTATTCGTTACCCCTCTGGTGGCATCTCAACGGATTCCGTTGGTGTCAAATTTCGCTCCAAATGGCGCATGAACGGAATCCGTGGACTCCCAAACCCCGCACTTTTCGCGCTAAAAGCACCTAAAAGGTAATTCGTGGAGTTTTGGTGCGCTTAATTTGGTGCGCTTGTGGATGGGAACACCTCGGATTCTGTGTTCTTTAGTACATTCCGATTTCTGATGTATATCCACCTTAATATAATCTAAGTTAATTTTTTACGATATTTTTTCTCAACCCTGGATACCAGAGTAGAGAATGTAACTTTATTCTTTTTTTACCATTTATAAAAAAAATCAATTTTTTAATCTACAAATAGTCAAACCCAGTTTACGTACTACATGCCCTAATCGTTATTGCACTGCAATAGTTAAAGCCTAACCATTAAAGTGGGTGCATGCGGTACCTGCAATTTATGGCAAAGCGATTGTTATCTAACGCCTACTGCTATGGACTTTTCCGCCGTTTATTTTATTTCTAGCCGTACGAATGTGATGCAATTTTGATTACCATTTTTACACGACTGACCAAAAATTGAGTGTTATGTTTTCAGAGTCCATGCATGTAAGTTTCTTTGTTCCAATATAAGTCCTGAACGGCTAAACAGATTTTGATGTGAGTGGTAATTTTAGTTTCCTTGCTTGGCTACGCGATAGACATGCGTCGAAGCTTCAAATCTTTCGGCCCGAAATGAACGTCTGAACCTCTTTGTGGAATTCATATTGTGATAAATTCGTATATGGAAAACGGATCATATTGTGACTAGTCAGTTTTTTTTTTCAATTTTCATCTTCTACCACATGCTTCTGGTGAAGTCAAACATCGTGAGAAAACCTGTACACTACTTTACTGTTTAGTTTACTAGTGCGTAATACGGCTGCCGCTATATATATATATATACTAAGTTATGTCACACGCATTTTCCGCTATTTGAAAAAAAATATTCGAAATGAAAGATGAGACGAAAACATACCGACAATAGATTGGTAAAATGTCAGATAAATATCTCCTGATAATGAAAGCCGTCAATAAAACAGCAGAACACAATAACCAACTTTGAGCATTTCAAAAGGACCTGTAGGTCTTCGTAACAAATAATTGGCTGAAATCCTCACAATTGCCGAACTATAAAATTACAAAACAATAAGAGAACGGATATGGCACAGGATAGAGTAGCATGCACTGAGGTAGGCCTATGCCCAGCAGTGGGATAAAAATTGGCTGTCGATTATGAGGATTATTTTATTGTTGTGAAGTATTTTTCTCTCGTTTTCCTGCTATCTGTGGGAGTGGTTTCGCGAAAAGGGATAAGTCCCTTTTCGCGAAACCACTCCCACAGATTTTATTTTTTTACACACTACTTTATGTGTAACGTGAAGCTGAGGAAGTGCATATTATTTGATTGTTTTTAGGTAAAATGTTTCTTAAATAGGCTCACTAATATTAAGTTAATTTTATTGCACTCAAAATCTACTCGATTTATGTACAATATGTAAAACTTAATACTAAGCATTGACTGCCAGTTTACCTTTGGGCTGTAAAAAGAACATTGTAGTTGGGGTGAAAGGTAAATAAAAAATATAAATAAAAAGTTGTTATATTATTTATTATCACATAAACCTTAAAATAAAAATACTAATTCAGAATGATCGCTACTTCAGGCTAATTGCATGCGTATACGGATATTTTTAAAGTGCCACATCTGTTAGCGACTTTAATGTGTGTGTACACAATCGCCTCTGCACGTACAATCGCGAGGGTCACTGTTCGACCCTCGTCACATTGATCGTGGGGTCTATTGTGACCACCTGGGAGGCGCCGGGTTAAGATAATCGTGTTTGTCAACTATGCAGCTTTCATTTAAAGGGTGTACATGTTTTCATCATGAAATTATGTGCGGGGTCTATTGCGCCCACGTGGGAGATACAGGGTTAACTCTGATCTATGCAGGTTATAATAGTTTACATGTGTTTAGTTCTGTTACAACAGGGTTTCACAGATTTCCGGGTTTAACGGCCATCACACCGGATTGCCACACTGAAGGTCCCAGGTTCGATCACCGGTCCAGTCAAGATGGAAAATGTTTTTTTTTTTTTCAGATTGACCTGGGTCTTGGATATTAATCTGGATGTATATATAGAAGCGGTGGTGGCCGAGGGGTAGGGCGCCCGCCTGTGGCTGTAAAGGTCCCAGGTTCTAATCCTGCCCATGCTACACGAGTTTGTATTGTATACCAATTCGACTCATGTACATATGTTAGTTTTCATCGACCACCGCTTGCTTCCGGTGAAGGAAAATATCGTTAGGAAACCTCCACTCTGGTTGATGATTATCATCTAGTGTGTGAAATGGAGAAGGCAATGGCAAACCACGCCATGATTATTGCCAAGAGAGTCGTAGTGTGTTTCATTCCACATAATGACCATTAGTCATGAGGAAAAACGCCTAAAGAGAGATATGTTATAAAATATAGTGTCGTTGAGTTAGTATCCCATAACACAAGCCTCGAACTTACTTTGGGACTAGCTCAATCTGTGTGATTTGTCCGTATATAGTTATTTATTTATTTCAAGAACAAAAAAATACGTATTGATGTATAACCATTTGGTTTTTAGTGAGCGCCAGCGACATTCATTGTGATATGAAATATGTACTTGCTACAGATGCCATTTTTATCAAGTACGGTGCGACAAGGCTCTAAATGAATGTGTCAGGGGCGTTGCAGTGACTTTAGTGTTGCCATTGAAATAAAATCTCCTTAAATAGCAGTGAAAAAAAAAATATTGTTTTGCATATCTTATAATAAATAAACATACAATCATGACTGAATATTAAAAATGAAAATCTGTAATAAAAATCAAGTTCTAGGTTAGGTACATGGTTAAAGAAAAAAAGAAATTGACATGGTTCATTCGTCATGGTAATCACCACTTTTGGAGACACCACACATGGGAGAACACTTGTCAAAGTTGTTAAAAATGACGTTCATCAAGATGGCGGCGATAGTTCCTTTTTTCGCCACGTTCATTATAAGCCTTGTCGCACTGTATGTATGTATATGATTAGAATATCTGTGATGCCAAACCACAGATTAACCACACCACCACAGATTATTTATCTTTTTAACTACCCATGTGGCCAAACTAAGCAAGAATATAAGTAATACGCCAAGTGGATCACGGTAACGATATAACAGTCACGTTCCAATAATAAACCGACCAAGAAGAAGATGAATAGAATATTGGGGCAACAAAATAAGGTAATTTGTCAGCAACCTTTGACGAGAACGTCCCAAAAAGATCGCAATTAGGTGGTAATAAGAGGGGCGGGACTGGCAATTATCTGACTGAATTCACTAACTCTGAACCATTAATCATTGCTGTTGCTTGAATTGCTTAAATAAGCAGTCTTTTTACATGACCATCTAAAAAGGGTATTATGTCTGTATTTATGTTTATGAGTTTCTCTCTCTCTCTTTAGTCGTATTCCTCATGACTGAGGGTCGTGGTCATATGGAATGAAACACACACAACGACCCTCTTGGCAATTTTATTGGATTGGTTTGCCATTGCCTTCTCCATTTCACACACTAGCTGATAATCATCAACCAGAGTGTATGTTTCCTCGCGAGGTTTTCCTTCACCGGTTCTTTATTCCACCATAAATCCTAAAAGCCATGACAAATATATTTTTGTCAAGTCATACATTGGGAATGGGAATGAAATCTTTAATAGCACACTCAGCATTTCTTTTCCCAAAATTCCCAAGGGAGCGAAGCCCCAGAGAGTCAAGAGGAGTCATTCCTGGACTACATGACATAGGCTATGTAATGTATAGACCTATAGTATATTTTTTTAATTTTGTAACCAAGATATATATTCTCAAGCTTCTCTGTACCGTCCGTTGGTCCTCGCGGGATTTATATTCTTCAAAACCCACCAATCATATACGCACAGCACAGCAGTGTGTCACAAATTATTATTTTCTTGTACGATTGTTGGTGTTCTATGTGTGTCATTGTGTGTACTGTAGTGTTATTACAATTAAAGATTTTGTCTATCTATCAATCCGCATTGGGCCAGCGTAGTGGGTTATGGGCGTGGGACCTATCCTCCTACTAGTGCCCCGCCCCGGCTTCACACGGGAGGTACACACATAAATTGTAGCCTGTATCACTCTGGCATAATGTAGCTTTCTATTGAAGAAATAATTTTTGAAATAAGTTCAGTAGTTCCAAAGATTAGAAATCAGAAATTCTTTATTGAAACTTCTTCAAAAAAAGCTCATTTTCACGTCAAAAACTAATTATATAATAATACTATATTATGTCTCAAAACTACAAACTACTATCATTTCGCAACGACCACTGCTGAGAAGAAATGCCGAGAAAAAGATAAAATGACCAAGATTGTTTCGCCATCAAATGCCATTATCCCCTACAAACAAACTAACACACTACAGACACTTTCTTTTTATAATATTAGTATGATAAGACAGGCTAGTTGCCCAGCAGTGGGGCAGTAAAATAACTGATGATGATGACTAGAAGAATAAATAAGTATTCCAGTTGAAATCCGAAAATTACCACGCTGAAAGCTGTCTACCCAATTTCAGAAAAGGATCGCGTGCCTTACGCTTTTTCAGTCTAATAAAAACATCAGAAATCCACTATTTCATTCGCGTTCAGTTAACCGGAACCCTCAATTATCCAAATGGAAGCACGTAACTTCCAACCATTAATCATACATCGCTTTGGACCAGTCTCAAGATTTAAAATTTCCTGAATCATTCCCAAGTATTTTAGTTATGAATTCGAAAAGTTGGGAAATGTTTTTCGCAGATACTTTCGTGATTCATTTTTCATTCATTCGCTGTTGAAAAACAATGGTACTTTTACTTTTCTGCCCTTGTTGGTAAAAAACAAGATGTTTTAATATGCATTTTTTTTACTAGATTTTATTTACGAGTTAAACGTTTTTTTAAACCATTATCAAGACGAATCAACCACTGCGTCACAACTAAATTAGGTTTCTTTCACGTGATAATATTACGATTAATAAATACTTTTCATGACATATTAACAAGCAAAAGTCATCTTCTGTCGGAGATAGGAAATAAGTTCCCACAATCGCGATTTGTACCTTTGTTTAAAATTGACCCAACCGCAAATTAAATATAGCTTGCATGATGTGCGGAAAACTATCAGAGCCTAGCGCATAGCTACAGCAGTTTTTCTATATTTTCTATATAGAAAAACTGCTTCAGCTATGCGAACTAAGTTAAGTAATTTACTTCACAGTGGACGATCGCCTTTAAGCGAAAACACTGAAAGTTATAACAGGGTGCAGGAAGTTGGTAATTAAAAAGTTTCATTATCTTAATCAGAGGATGCGAATCTTGTTTTACGACAGCTGTTTGTAAATTTACGATTCTGGGTCGCGCTCGCTAACAAGTCTCATTTCGATACTAACTTGCTAATATTACAAATGAGAAAGTGAGTTTATTACTGACTGTACATCGATTACACACAGATTGCGGACCTCCTTTAAAAGGGAGATATTAGGAGCACCCATAACCGGAGAGCATATATGAAGAGAGTGATGAGTGTAGAGGAAGCAAGAGAGATCTGTAAGGATCGTAGCCAGTGAAAATCGCTAGTCTCTGCTTACCCCCTATGTATGTAAGTATGTACATCGATTCAGTAGAATTTTTGATAAACGTACCAAATAAATACTGATGTTTGGATGTTTGTCGCTTGAAGTCGCTGCGATATCTTAGCGATTAGCAGTGTAGTGAGAGGTGAGATACTATATACTGCCATACTTTTGAATATTGTCGCACCGCTCACACACTGCAAGTCGCCACAATGTCGCTTTTTTTTTTATCGAAGCCTACTTGCAGTTGGTCGCTACGTCGACCTTTACTGCTTCACCGGAGGAAATATGGCGACAGCCTCGAGGGCCATACAGCCGAAACAGTAACAGCACAAAGGGCTCCCAGGTGGGAACGAACCTCGGCTTTGGGCGTTACTCACAAAGCGGCAGAGCGGTATATTGCTCAATTTGCCTGAAGGGCCTGAGGGGAAAAACGTCCTGGTGCCGCCGGGCGGTACCGTGTGAACGTTGAAGCGGTCCTACTACTTCGCACTCGATTCCGGCGAGTGCGGTGTCTGTTTGAGTTACCCTGAGCCCTACTATTACCTCTAGAGTGATCGGAAGGAGGATTAGCAACCGTAATGGGGTCGTCTGGATCGGTGAGGACGTGCCGCGGCCGGCGGTGCCGGAATCGGCGGAAATTCGCGGTGTTGATACGGTAATCGGCTGCGCGCCTGATTAGCGGATTTGGATGGGAGGAGGAGCGCTCGAAAAAGCGTTCCGAGCATTCCTTGAAGTAGCGGACCATCGAGGGAAGCTCTAGGTCTCTGTGCAGATCGACATTTCGCGTGTACCAGGGAGCCCTGGTCGCGCGGCGTGTGAATCTGTTTTGGACTACTTGCAACATGCGCAAGTTGGAGGGAGCCGCGTGTGCGAAAACAACACTGGCGTAGGACATGACGGGACGGATGCAGGCCTTGTAGAGTGTCAGCTTATTTCTAAGCGACATTCTGGGATGCCTGATGACGGACGAGCACAATGTCGCAGCGACTTTAATACAAGAAGGCCACTGACTGAACCAAAGACTGAACTGAAGACTACTGTAACGATAGTGTGGTCACTCAGGTGGTGGGTCCTAGATATGGCGAGGTTGCTGCTCTCGGTATATTTAAAACCGTATAACATTCATTAAAATCCGTCCAGTAGCATGCATGCATGCATGATTGAATAAGATCCAAACAAACTCACAAACATCCAAACTTTCTCATTTAAATACTAGTGATTCGCCGCGAACTTAGACCTCGCAATTATTATTTTAAAATATACGTATATCTCAAAAATAGCTGAACCGATTTTGTTACGTAACGAACTTAAAAATTCTATGGATAGTTGCTACACGTATTCTTATTATCATCGAAATTAATTCAACGGTTCGAGAGTTATCGCGGAACAAACATACATACAAACAAACAATGTGATTTCGCCCCAACTTAAATAATAGCCCTATTTATTTCATTTTATACAGAGTGTCATAACAAGCTTAACCTAATCCAGCATCGTTATAAACATAGAAAAATTATAGTACACATAATAATGCCATGTCTGTGAATGTCTCCAACGTACAGTGGAATATGTCTACATCGGCTTTCTGACATATAGAATTTAACATATGTAAGAAGTAAGTTAAGATTAAAAACTGAACTTAAATAATTGAATAAAATACTTTATTGTCTTTATCCCTTACGGGGTAGACAGAGCCAAAAGTCGTGAGACTCGAAGGCCACGCTTAGCTGAATAGTGGGCTCTCTGATAGAATGGAGATTCAGATATAGTGACAGGATGCTAGCCCATCGCCTATTAGTTGAGTAATCCCCAGTTTAAAGCTCTTTCCCTTAATTTACTTTTACAATCTGCGCGGGAATAGAAGCAGCTGGAACATTCTAAGTTTTTTCTTCGCTGCCAGACCAGCATGGAAGCAAATAAAATAGTGTACTCTTAAAGCTAAAAAGCGGGTTCACAGCGCATACGGAAGCAACCGGCATTGTTTGTAATATATTGGGTAAAACTAAACGCAGGCGTTTCGCATTGCTGCCGCCAGAGGGCGTTCGGGGTTTACACACTGCTAGCGTGGATGGCTCGCGGACGGTCGCCATTGCATTGTCCAGGGCGATATCGGTTTGATTTTAATACGCGGAGCGGTCTCGCGTCTTTTGCTTGTTGTTTAGTTTGAGTGATAATTGTGAATCTCCTGTTTGTTAAATAACTATTGAATTTGTGTTTGTGAAAAACTCTGTTATTGTGACTTTTTCTTGTGAGAGGTGAAACGTGGCTGGCTGTTCACATCTGACTGTTCCCGAGTGAAACTACGGGAAGAAATCTATTTAGTTGTTATGGGGAATTGAGATCTCAAGGGTTAGGTAGGGTGATTAGGAATTCCCCCTTCCCGAAGACACTCAAGTTTGGATCCGAAGAGAAAGAAGATTTAATTTGGTAAGTGTTCAATTGTATTTAATTTATAGGTTAGGTTATCATATAGGGCCCTGTAGCTCCCTTCATAAGCTACGGTGGTAGCAGACTGCGTATAGCTTAAGTTAGATTCTAGTCGGACAAGCGTGGTGTCGCGTGGAGATTTTTTCCCGGTACTTAATTTTACCGGTAGATTTTTTCCCGGTAAAGTTCCGGTACAGAATTCTTCCCGCCGCTTCGGTTGTCCGGATTCTCTCTGCCACATTTTCTGGCAGCAGAGCGTAGTTGCTCTGCACATTTTCTGGTAGCAGAGCGTAGTTTATCTACCCTCTATTTGTTCGTTTGTAAAAAATAATTAATTGTTTGTAAAAATTATTAGATTTTTTCTTAGTTTGTTTGTATAAGAATATTTGTAACCTTTTTTGTATTTGTTTGCGGTTTGTACCGTGCGTTCCGGGTTTGTGCCATTCTCATACCTACCGCGGTTCTTCGTGTAGTTGTTTGATTTTGTTGTTTTTTATTTACCTTTTGTTATTTTTTGTTTGTGACTTGACGCGATGGCGAAGGCCTCCAATGCTAGGGCGACACTCGCCAACGAATTGAGATGGTTTGTGACGGCCGGAGGACTCCTGTCCCGGAAGGACAGGAGGGCGCCATACTGCTAAGAGCGGATCACCTCCACTCACGATTGATTAGCGCGGAAGCGGCCATGGCGGCGCTTACCGAAGCCGATCTTACCCCGGAGGCCTACGCAGGTCACATGGCGGACATGGACCAGATCCTGAGTCTGCACGATGATATCGCGGAGGCGGTGACCGCAATAAGGGCGAGACAGGCTGGCGGACCAGCCCTCGCACACCTGTTAGACAGGAAGGACCAGCGGTTACTGGTCGGCTCCCCACCCTTCAGCTGTCCCACTTTGGGGGTAGGATGGAGGAGTGGGTAGCATATAAAAATATGTTTGAGTCCCTGGTCGTAGCACGACAGGATTTGTCGAAGGCCCAGAAGATGGCCTACCTCCTCTCCACTCTTGAGGATGAAGCGCGGTCGCTCATCCAGCACCTCCGGGTGGAGGACGACCAGTACGATACGGCTTGGGAGTTATTGAACTCCCGCTACCAAAACTTACGTTTGTTAGCGGATGCGCACGCCGCACAGTTGATGGCCCTGCCCAAGGTGGCCAACAGGGCACAGTTGCGCCTGCAGTTGCTCACGCCCGTTACAGTGGCCTGTAACGCGCTCCGCACACTGGGGCTGCCGGTGGACCAATGGTCTTTTTTGTTGGTGCACATTGTATTGGGCAAATTACCCAATGACATCCGCTCGCGATTTGAGCGCGAGAATGCGGAACGGGATAGCACCACCCTACCAACATTCACTGACTTGGTGAAGTTTTTGGAGTTTGAGGCACGGGCTGCTGAGAATACCATGACGGACTCAGCGCCATCCAGAGCGCCTGAACGTAGGCCCTTGGAACCCTCATGGCGAGGGAAGCCCAAACAGGGACGGCAACCGCCACCGCGTGGAGCTGGTGTGCGGGTTGCGCACACGGCAGCAGTCGCGAGGGACGCGGACTGCCTGCAATGTGGTCGGATGGGCCACAGCCTGCTGCAATGCAGGGACTGGCAGGGACTGCCAGTACAAGATCGGCGCCGCATGGCAAAGCGGCATGAACTTTGCTTTTATTGTTTGGGCGGTCACTATGCACGTGACTGTCCCAGTGCCATACCATGCAGTGCATGCCGTGGGCGGCACCACGCGATGCTTTGCATGAACCGCAACGGGGATGGCACCCGGATGTTGAGGCAGGGGTCCCCTATGGGCGGGGGCGCTCCTGCGCGAAGCCCTCCACCACCGGACGGAGGACGCGGCTTTCGCTCGTCGCACCCCCCTCGGGAGGGGGTCGCGTACCTGCGCGGGTCTTGGCGGACCGGGACCACGCGCCCCAAGGTCATGGCCAGTATGTAGCTGGCCAGGCCCCGGATAGGGCCCCCATGGGCGGGGGCCCTAGATCGGACGTGAGAGTGGGGACACCCTCCACGCGGGTTACCAATGCCCAACACATGCAGCCGCAGCGGTTTTCCACCGCTGCACGAGTACCCACGGCTGGAGTACCACCCGCCGTACCATAGGTATGGCCGGGCCGCGGGTTATGCCCCCTCAGATGGGGATGTGCACTCGCCCGACATATTATCCGGGTCAGTGGCGCCCCCTGGTTTGGAGAGAGTGGGGAGCCCGTAACTAGCTTGCTCCCTTGCTGGGACAGAGCCGCGGACGGTTCTGCTCCCTACCGCGGTGGTCCGCGTATGGGGTCGTGGGGGAAGCCATTAATTTGAGAGCTCTGTTGGACTCAGGGGCTCAAAGCAGTTTGGTTACCACTCGAGTGGCACGCCAGTTAGGTTTAGTCGTGGAAGACTCCGCCTGTGCCACTTCTTGGAGTTGGTGGCATAAGTGAAGTGTCTGACGGGCCAGACACTTGTCACCTTTTCTTCGCTGAAGTCCTCCACAATGAGGATCACGACTTCGGCTATGGTAATGGATACCATTGCGGGTTGGCACCCCTCGACAGACATACCGCCGGGTGTGTTGTCTTTGGTTTCGGGTCTGGATTTGGCCGACCCCTTTGTCTTTCATCCCGGCCCAGTGGACTTGCTCCTGGGCTCGGACGTATTGGGTTGGATTTTGTTGGGTACACAGAAGGCTCTGGGTTCGTCTTCACTGATGGCAGTGTCTACTATTTTTGGTTTTGCCCTGATGGGCCCTGTGTTTGATAATGGCACCGCGGAGGAGCCACCGGTTGTCGCATCTGCGTCCTTGGCCAAGACCATGCAAAGGTTTTGGGAGGTGGAGGAGCCACCCATGAGTTCCAGGATGGATCCGGAACACGCTGAGTGCGAAGCCCTTTTTCGATCGACCACGGAGAGGTTGCCCTCCGGTCGGTTTGTAACTAGGTTACCCTTTGTTGCCTCTCGTCCTAGCCTAGGGCAAAGTAGGGCGCTTGCGGAGAAACGACTGCTGTCCATGGAGCGACGCATGCAGCGTGACCACGTACTTCGCGATAAATATATTGAATTTATGCGCGAGTACGAGGATTTGGGTCACATGTCTCCGGCTCGAGTTGATTGGAGCTCAACTGAGCATTATTTTTTGCCCCACCACGCGGTGGTGAAGGCCTCAACAGGCAAATTGAGGACCGTCTTCGATGGGTCCGCACCCACTTCGAACGGGGTTTCGTTGAATCTATGTTTGCATTCAGGTCCCAAATTGCATAGGGACATAATTGACATCATCTTGAACTTTAGAAGACATCAAGTGGTTTTTGGCGCGGACATCCGGATGATGTTCCGCCAGACAGTCATACATCCTGAGGACAGGCGATTCCAGTTGATACTCTGGCGTGAGCGCCCTGAGGATCCTGTGACGGTGTATGAACTCAACACAAACACGTATGGTTTGAAATCTAGTCCCTATATCGCCATCAGATCATTGCTTGAATTGGCAGAGCGGGAACGGATCCGCTTTCCCGTGGGGCTTCCGTGCTGTCACGTGACTTGTATGTTGATGACGTGTGCACCGGAGCCCAAAGTATTGAGGAGGCCCTCCTACTGCGGGATGAATTGATCGAAATATTGAAGACAGGTGGCTACGAGCTACGTAAGTGGTTGTCTAATGAGCCTAAAGTTCTAGAAGGGATCCCGGAGGATCACCAACAGAACCCTCACCTGTTTGAGGATGTGGATGATCCCAACAGGATAGCGGTGCTGGGCATGCAGTACCAGCCGCTAACCGATATTTTTACATTCCAAGCGGACTTGGAAATACCAAAGGTCTGGACTAAGAGAACGGTGTTGTCCGTAATAGCCCGTATGTTTGATCCAAGCGGTTGGATCAGTCCAGTGATATTCTCTGCGAAGTGTCTTCTTCAGAGACTTTGGACTTTGGGCGTCTCGTGGGACGAGCCGCTGTTTGGTCCTCCATTGGATGATTGGCTCGAGTTGTTTTCATCGATTAAGGAAGTCAATCGGATTGCCTTGCCTCGTCGAATATTGCCCCCCGGGAAATATCGAGCCAGCCTGCATGGCTTTTGTGACGCGTCGGAGCGAGGCTACGCCGCGTCAGTCTATATGCGGACAGTTGACGCCGATGGCCGGGTCAATGTCTCGCTTTTGTTAGGGAAGAGCAAGGTCGCCCCCATCAGGACTAGGCTGACTATTCCCAAGCTTGAGTTGAGTGGAGCTCACCTTCTCTCTAAATTGTTGCATCACGTTGCCAGTGAGCTGGCGGCCACGGTCGAGATACGAGACATCTTCGCCTGGTCGGATAGCCAGGTCGCGCTTGCATGGTTGCGCGCGGCCCCACATACCTTGGAGGTTTTTGTTGGAAACAGGGTTTCCCAAATTCAAAATATTGGAATTGATATAACATGGAGACATGTGCCGGGAGAGCTTAACCCAGCGGACTGTGCTTCCCGAGGTTGTACGGCACCAGAATTGGTGTCACACCCGCTCTGGTGGGGTCCAGAGTGGCTGATGGGATCAGAAACTTCTTGGCCTGTCTGTCAGACAGATGTTACTTCTTTGAGTTTGACTGGGCTCCGTGTACATGCTGTAGTCGCTGAGACGACGTCGGAGCCGGATTGGCTACTTGCTCGGTATAGCAGCTTGGATAAGCTTCTGGGTGTTACCAGTTGGATTAAGCGTTTCATACATAATTGTAGAAACCCACAGGCAAAGCGGTTGGAGCCGATTGCAGGTGCAGAAGAGCGCCGGAGCGCATTGTTGCATTGGGTCCGTGTCGTGCAGACCGGACGGTTTGAGTCAGAGCTTCGTATCTTGCGCGACGCACGCGCTAAGTTGAAGGGCGCGGTCGCTCGTTTGAACCCGTACATCGACTCGGATGGGCTTCTTCGGGTTGGAGGCAGGCTCCGGAAGGCGGATCTTCCATATGAGACTCGCCATCCTCTGTTGTTGCCCAAGGGCGGACCCTTGGTGCAGCTTTTGGTGTCTGATCGACACATTCGTAACGCCCATGCTGGGTGCAATGCTTTGTTGGCTATTTTGCAACGCGAGTTTTGGATTTTGTCTGCCCGAAGAGCAATCCGTAGTGTCTTGTTTCGATGTATTGCATGTTATAGGTTGAAGGCATCCACGATGCAACCACAGATGGGTGATTTGCCCGCTGATCGAATCCGACCTTCGAGACCGTTTGACGGCGTTGGAACCGATTTTGCCGGTCCCTTTTCGATCAAGGCTTCTCCCTTTCGTAATGCCCGTATTGTGAAGGGCTATTTGTGTGTATTTGTTTGTTTGGCCACCAAGGCTGTCCATTTGGAGGTGGTATCGGCTCTGACTACGGAGGCCTTCGTCGCCGCGTTGGATCGCTTTGTTTCGCGTCGAGGTCTACCTTCCCTTATTAGGTCTGACAATGGCACAAACTATAAAGGAACTGTAAATTATCTTAAGGATGTTTCTGTGTTTATTGATAAAAATTGTACTAGTTTAAGTCAAATTGCTGCCCAAAGGGGAATAACCTGGAAGTTTAGTCCCCCAAGTTGCCCCCATTGGGGAGGGATTTTTGAAGCGGCTGTGAAATCCGCAAAGACCCACCTCCGCCGCATTATCGGAGAAACGGCTCTAACTTTTGAAGAGCTGGCCACAGTGTTTTGTAAAGTTGAGGCGGTCCTCAACTCTCGTCCTCTCTGTCCGCTATCTCCAGATCCAAATGACTCTGGAAGCTCTCACCCCTGGTCATTTTTTTGGTGGGAGGGCCGTTGAATGCCCTGCCCGAATACCCGTGGAAGGATGAACGCGTATATCGGTTGTCGCGTTTTCAAATGTTGCAGCAAATGAGCCAGGACTTTTGGCGTCGCTGGTCGCTTGAATATTTGCATTTGCTGCAGCAAAGAGTGAAGTGGACAGACAGGACTGAGCCTCCCAGGGAGGGTGATTTAGTATTGTTAAAAGAGGCAAATTTGCCCTCATTGCTTTGGCGACGAGCTCGCATATTACGTTTGATTCTTGGCGGAGATGGCACTCCGCGTGTGGCTGAGGTGTTGGTCGACGGTTCGATTTTAAGGAGAGAGTGTGACCTCTCTCGCCCGCCTTCCCGTAGAGTAAGCTAGCGGTCTGCTTCTCAGACCGGGACGGGGGGATGTTTGTAATATATTGGGTAAAACTAAACGCAGGCGTTTCGCATTGCTGCCGCCAGAGGGCGTTCGGGGTTTACACACTGCTAGCGTGGATGGCTCGCGGACGGTCGCCATTGCATTGTCCAGGGCGATATCGGTTTGATTTTAATACGCGGAGCGGTCTCGCGTCTTTTGCTTGTTGTTTAGTTTGAGTGATAATTGTGAATCTCCTGTTTGTTAAATAACTATTGAATTTGTGTTTGTGAAAAACTCTGTTATTGTGACTTTTTCTTGTGAGAGGTGAAACGTGGCTGGCTGTTCACATCTGACTGTTCCCGAGTGAAACTACGGGAAGAAATCTATTTAGTTGTTATGGGGAATTGAGATCTCAAGGGTTAGGTAGGGTGATTAGGAATTCCCCCTTCCCGAAGACACTCAAGTTTGGATCCGAAGAGAAAAGAAGATTTAATTTGGTAAGTGTTCAATTGTATTTAATTTATAGGTTAGGTTATCATATAGGGCCCTGTAGCTCCCTTCATAAGCTACGGTGGTAGCAGACTGCGTATAGCTTAAGTTAGATTCTAGTCGGACAAGCGTGGTGTCGCGTGGAGATTTTTTCCCGGTACTTAATTTTACCGGTAGATTTTTTCCCGGTAAAGTTCCGGTACAGAATTCTTCCCGCCGCTTCGTTTGTCCGGATTCGCTCTGCGCACATTTTCTGGCAGCAGAGCGTAGTTGCTCTGCACAGGCATTAAATCAGACAAGTTTAACCATTCGCTGCAGGTAGTTAACGAACCACAGTTAAACAGACGGACGCAAAATAAACAGGGTTAACTCTCCGGTGTTCTACTAAGGGAATTGTATGGAAATGTTGTTTTTAGAAATATCAACAGTGGGTTGAGCACAAAATTTGCGAGTACGTAATCAGAAGCAAAACGTCTTTATTGAAACGTGGCCTTTGAAGAAGGCACTTTTTCAAGTCGATAACTAATTATATATTTAATATGTATTATGTCTCAAAGCTACAAACTACTAGCATTCCGGAACGACTACTGCTGAGAAGAAATGTCAGAAAACATGCCAGAGGGGCTATTTTTTATCTTTATACATAGATTATGTACAGTCAAAAATAAAATATAAGAAACAAATAGAATACAATAAAAAATGTTATGTTTGTGTTCATTTTCTATATAAATTTTTGACGTGACGATACGGTTAAGTTCTCGCAAATATTCTCACCCCACAGTCATGATATTTAGAACTAGCTTTAGCCGCAACTTCGTCCACGCGCAATTTGCTATTACGAGTATTATTAGTATTTATATCGGGTCTTGAAGTTATTATTTAATTATAGCCATCAATGTCCCAGTACTGGACAAACGCCTCTTTCTCCTTCTCCCAAGACTCTCGATCTAAGGTTAGGGTCTTGAAGTTAGACCTTCAAAAATAAAACCGCATTTTACGTGATAAGTACTCGTACAAATATACAGACAAATAGGAGCCCCGGGATAAAAAATGATTTTTTAAATGTTGATCTTTACAGATAAACTTATCCAGTTTTTCCTTTTATCTCTTTACAGCAAAAAAATATTAAAAAGTTGACATCCAAAGAGGATTAAAATTATTTTTATATAATGAAAGAGTATGAGATAATTTAAATTTATGAAGCAACAATTCATTAGTCTGAAGCAGATAAAGCGAAATAAAAAGCGAACGAAGCGTAAATGAAGATTAGCGTAAATAAAGTGATTCGCCATAAACAAAGCAAACAAAAGAGGGTAGATAAATGTTGGAAGATGTGTCAAAGTCGCTGCAGTCGCGATATGAGTTAGTTAAAGTACTTTTGTAAGAGGGGGATTTATCTGTCCAGAGAAAGTTAACAAAAGTGAAGCCTAATTTTCTAAATGAGAGCAGCAAGCACCCGGTGGTTGATTATACTACGGCTAGCTAAATGAGATGCTTGAATAGTGGACAGATAACTCACTCCTACCTAATAAAGAAGTACTGAACGTGTACCTATCAACTGATTGTGTGTGTAATGTAGAAGTATTCATTGTATTTACTCATTGCTAAAGTTCAGTACTTTAGGTAAGCTAAGTAAAGGAGATAGAAATGATCAAGACCACTAGAAAACAAGATAAATCTTTTATTACTGAATAACCGATACAAACATTGAGTCATTGAATATTCACTGAACTAAATATATACATTAGTACTATATATACTTGGCTAGTTATTACATTATTGTCTTTACAGTATGCATTATCATTAACTACCACGCTAATGTTATGAAACATAGTGACAACGTGAATTTACTTATATTCATAAGTTTATACATTGCAATAGTTATTGGAAAACTACGAATCTATCCAAAGGCTATACAAATCTAATGCGTGGACGGACATTAATATGTAAGCATGATAAGATGTAGCAAATGGCTATCGACAGTTAAACAAGTCAATGTATAAATATAAAAATATGTGGAGTACTTTAAGATTATCAAAGTGATAACTATATGCAAAGCGAATACATAATTAAACATCCTAGTGCGAAATTCATACCAAACAATGCTATCGCATCAAGTGAAACACTAGGGCAATCTAGAACTAGGCTAGGTAAGCTAGAAAGATCTAACATGATTTTATACAAACATTATTAAAGTTAATACCTAGCTATCGCACCTGGAAAGTGACTATGTTATAAGGGTGCGAACCTACCCCTACACTACCTAGGCTATGATAAGACCTAAGTGAATATAGACAATACTAAGGGGTGAAAGGACGTCACGGCCAGTCTATCAGCGTATCGTGTCAACGAATGGCGCTGTTGATAGACCAAGCCATGGGGTGGGAATGACAAGTCTCTTAGCTGGGTTCGTCAGAACCGACTGCTGTGTGAGAACCTGTCATGAGCTTGCTGGGAGGCAAACTGGCGTCTGAATGCCCGCGTCGTGTTTATATAGCCGATGCGGCCGGGTGACCGCTGGGCGAGGCCTGAACGCGGGGTGCTGAGGTAGATAGTAGCCGATCTCGACCACCGATGCGTCGCTGGGGCCGTGTTGTCAAGCGCCCTGTTGCTATGCGCTCGTGGGATGCCCATTACAGTCTCCCCTCTGGCTGCGAAGTCGTCCCGACGAACAAGCCAGGGCAAAGGCGTCCTCAGCTTCAGGAGATAGTAGCTTGGTCGACCACATCTGCGTAGAGGCGCAACCAGGCAGCAAGTGGTGTTGTTGCCTCAATGCACCGGGATGAGCTCAGTGCGGAGGCAGTACAGGCCCAAAGGCCCATTTGAAGTAGGAAGATCTGCAATTGTAAAACAATTTTGACATAACGTTGTTGCATTATGTTTCCCTATTCGAAGGTTACAAGGGATACACGATTTCAGATAAGTTTGAGATAGGTTTGGACTGTTTTCTATGAAGTCCAGCAGTTGGATCATATCGGAACAGGAGGCTGTCATAACATCATGTCATCATATCATGTGTCATGGCATCATAGCCTTTGTTGTGAAATAGTTCCTTTCAGCAGGTTTCAGAAGTCTTCTTGCATATTCCACTGGATGCTCTTCTTTCTTCTCCCCCTGCACTAAAACAGCTCTGATCGCTTAGTTGTTGGCATTCATTTTTATGTATGGCTTCTTTTCATCAGCTTTGACCAACACAGAGTCGGAGATTAGCGCTGTCCTTAGATCCTCAAAAGCTTTTTGATCCATACGGCACCTTTCTTTGTAAGACGAGTAAGCGGTTCTGCCTTCTTCGAAAAATTTAGATGTGATTCAAATGTGGGAGATATTATTATAAGGTCCCTACATTGATACGAATCTCTAGAATGGTTTTATCAGGATTCAAACTTCTGATTCATCTTCTTATGCAGTCTTCTACTCTTCACTTTAAAAGTGGTTTCATCTGGAGTGGTTTCGTTAGGCTTCAAACTTGTGAGTTGTATTTTCACATCGTAGACAGTTTTCATTAGAGACCTTCATTACAGTGTTTTCATCTGGAGATATTTTTTTTTATATTGACATCGTAACAATCATTATTACGGAAATGAAATTGCTAGATTTGAAGTCAGCCTGTTCATCATTGGAAACCAAACCACGAATCAATTATCATCCCTTCTATTGTAATGTGATGGAATCTTCGTTTCGTCACCAACATTTTCTTCATGCGAGGAATGCTTTCGTTTTATCAACGAGGAAATCATAGGTCCGAGATATGGAATCGGCTATGACAATCATTTTCTTCGCGCTCCTGTTTACGTCTACGAGAATTCTTGTAGGAGGCGGATAGGCTGGATAACAGCATCGACCATGACGTTTGTCATGCTGGCTGGCAGTTGAAAGTTTCAATGTTCCAAAAGTTGTACAGCAAGTTTTCCATGTTTCGTCGAATGGAGATTTCTTCTTGCTTCTTGCTGCTTCAAGTAGTTCTACTCTCTCGCTCTATACTTGACGTCTTTCCTATTGGGGAGTAGTTACTTGTCAGTTTAATTGACATTAAAATGCTTCCAGTAGCTCACTGGGTTTTGCGTACGCGTATTTATATTTTGAAGACCCGATGCGCCAACATTTCATTTGACGGCTTGATCATACCATATCTTTTTGTTGTGGGTTCTTCTTTGTTTCTTCTTTCAATGCAGCCGTATTAACCCATGCAAGTGTCTTCGTTCAGTGGGTCTCTCACTGAGTAGATACAGGACATCTTGAATTTTCTGATTCGGGTGTAATATCTTAATTCATCTCCCCCTGCATTGGAACATTTCTTTCGATTTCTTGGGAGAGGTTACATAATATATATATCTTTATGGCAATCACAATGTCGTAGGCCATGGCTTAGACATGCGGTCTTATCTCAATAGGTGATAGATAAGCCGAATGACGACCTCGGCTAAGACGAGTTCTTCGTGGTAATCGTCATACACCATTCTACTGTAGATAGGCAATTGTATTGTAGTGACCGCGATTGATGCTAGGATAAGCCGGATAACATCATCGGCTGAGACGACTTCTTCATGGCTCTTAGAATAACATATGCCATGGCATAATGTAGACATGCGGTGTTAGGTACCGCATGTAACTAGTGATTGAGCGCTGCTGACAGATAAACCGTTGTAAGCATGTAATTGCTTCTTGTCTCCGGATATGCATATAGACTTTCATTTTATTAGTAAATTGCAAATTCAGTCAACAGAGACGGCTTTGAAGTTTTCTTCAGCTTGATTCTTGCTAATGCTTCTTACGAATCTTCGTGGGAATTGACTTTGAATACGTGACTTGATCTTCGTAGGTTTACATTGCGACGAGTTAAAGCTTATATTCTTCGATCAGAGATGAGGAAGTACCAGCACCAGTTGTAATGTATGACTAATTGAATTCATCAGTTGTATAATTTTATGATGATTACAGTTACTGGTGGTATCAGTAGTTATGTCAGTGAACTTCCAATCGACGATGAAGTACTTGTAGTTTCTTTCTTCTTTGATTCAATCATCGCAGGTTCGTTGATGAAACATCAAATCTCGTAGGTTATCTCATCCATCTTGACCTCAGTATAGCCACATCAAATTTTCTTTTTTCCTGTATTTCTTCCAAATGACGTAACATGAAGAATGAAGATCGTATCTTTCACAATCTGTAAGCGTATTTTCTTCATTTTATTCATTGCGCTCGTAAGTTTGTTCATTTTTCTCCAGAATCTTCCATAACATTTCTAAAGTCGTCGTCGTCTTCATATTCTATTGTAGGAACTCAAGTTAGAATATTGACATTCTTCTCCAGCATCTCAAAATACTCAATTTCTAAATGAACTATTACCTATAGTAAACTAAGTGCCTATTATTATTATTGAGCAATGACACAATTTGTCTTTTATTTGAAACTGAGACTTGATACAAAATTATTGTTAGGTATTTAACCCTCGAAAATAAATGAGAAAACTATTCCTTAGTAAGTTACATGTTATCATTACAATCACTGAATAGATTATTTGCTAACGAAATTCTATAGTAAGATCAAAAATAATCTGTTACAACCATAGTGATTGTTTGAACGAAACCTGTAGGTAAACTACTTATATACCTATTTAAATGTAAAATACCTACTAAGGTGTTAATGTGAACATTCAGAAAAAACTATTATAACTCGATCCTATAAAAACATAGTTCAATTGTTTCATTACAATAAAACTGAATACAGATTACAAAGTTACAATACATGGTCTTGATCTTGTATCACAAATTCAAAAAATAATACGGTGGGGGTCAGGCCGCCCCACGTTGGGCGCCAGAATGTAAGAGGGGGATTTATCTGTCCAGAGAAAGTTAACAAAAGTGAAGCCTAATTTTCTAAATGAGAGCAGCAAGCACCCGGTGGTTGATTATACTACGGCTAGCTAAATGAGATGCTTGAATAGTGGACAGATAACTCACTCCTACCTAATAAAGAAGTACTGAACGTGTACCTATCAACTGATTGTGTGTGTAATGTAGAAGTATTCATTGTATTTACTCATTGCTAAAGTTCAGTACTTTAGGTAAGCTAATTAAAAGAGATAGAAATGATCAATACCACTAGAAAACAATATAAATCTTTTATTACTGAATAACCGATACAAACATTGAGTCATTGAATATTCACTGAACTAAATATATACATTAGTACTATATATACTTGGCTAGTTATTACATTATTGTCTTTACAGTATGCATTATCATTAACTACCACGCTAATGTTATGAAACATAGTGACAACGTGAATTTACTTATATTCATAAGTTTATACATTGCAATAGTTATTAGAAAACTACGAATCTATCCAAAGGCTATACAAATCTAATGCGTGGACGGACATTAATATGTAAGCATGATAAGATGTAGCAAATGGCTATCGACAGTTAAACAAGTCAATGTATAAATATAAAAATATGTGGGTACTTTAAGATTATCAAAGTGATAACTATATGCAAAGCGAATACATAATTAAACATCCTAGTGCGAAATCTATACCAAACAATGCTATCGCATCAAGTGAAACACTAGGGCAATCTAGAACTAGGCTAGGTAAGCTAGAAAGATCTAACATGATTTTATACAAACATTATTAAAGTTAATACCTAGCTATCGCACCTGGAAAGTGACTATGTTATAAGGGTGCGAACCTACCCCTACACTACCTAGGCTATGATAAGACCTAAGTGAATATAGACAATACTGAGGGGTGAAAGGACGTCACGGCCAGTCTATCAGCGTATCGTGTCAACGAATGGCGCTGTTGATAGACCAAGCCATGGGGTGGGAATGGACAAGTCTCTTAGCTGGGTTCGTCAGAACCGACTGCTGTGTGAGAACCTGTCATGAGCTTGCTGGGAGGCAAACTGGCGTCTGAATGCCCGCGTCGTGTTTATATAGCCGATGCGGCCGGGCGACCGCTGGGTGAGGCCTGAGCGCGGGGTGCTGAGGTAGATAGTAGCCGCTCGATCACCGATGCGTCGCTGGGGCCGTGTTGTCAAGCGCCCTGTTGCTATGCGCTCGTGGATACCCATTACACTTTTTTATTTTATCATCTAATATTACCATTTCTAGGCAGTGACAGTTGAGTAGTTATGACAGTCATACACGGTAGTCCCAGGTTCATATCCTTCTCTTATCTCGTATTGTCCCAGGGGTAATTATTTGTATGATGAAATGAAAATATAACTTTGTTTCATTGTAATTATCTAAATAAGTAATGAGAAGTTTTAATTGATTCTGTCTAACCCTAATGTGCGGAGTTCCCAAAAATTCTGACTAACAAATGTCTGCCACAAATTGCTACGACGACGTTGATATTTATTGCTACGCAACAGTTACAATCTACGAGTTACTACGTAGCATTTACTATGAAACATAAGTAACGAATTGCTATACCGTAGCATTTACTACGAAACAGCTATCAGCTACGAAGTGCTACGCCGAAACATTTACTACGCAACAGCTACAAGCTACGAAATGCTACGCCGCGTAGCATTTACTGTGAAAAAGCTATCAGCTACGAATTGCTACGCAGTAATTTACTACGCAACTGCTACAAGCTTTAAATTGCTACGCCGTAATTTACTACGCAACAGCTACAAGTATAGTTTTAAGTATTCTGTGCTACAAGCTTTAAATTGCTACGCCGTAGCATTTACTACGAAACTAAAAACAATCGACTACTCTTTGCCAGCAGCTTTGCATGCATTTACATCAAAATAACAGTAATATTTCTTTGAGATAAAATATATAGGAATAAGGTTAAGGTTATTCCTTTTCTGAATCCTGAGCAACATTAAAAAGTACAAAAAAGACAATCGATTGAGTAGTTATGAAATATAATAAAATCGTAATAGGACATCAGAAGCATATTTGTGAAATAAAAATATAAAAAACATACAAAAAGAACTTGCAATTAATATACACAAGCGTTTTTCTACGTCCTTGCTTGCTTAAAAATTGGTTTACAGGAAAATGTTGCAGTATTTTTTGTGAAAAATTAGGATTTTTTCCATTTTCTTCTGTATTTTTACAAAGAAACGATAAAATAATGGATTCCGAACATTCACCGTAACATTCGACTCTGAATAAAACCATTTATCTAACGTAACCGAAGAAGGGTTTTTAATGCAGCAAAAAGTAGGTAGCACAATCTTAAACTATAGTTAGCGTAGAATTAACATTATGAAACAACCTAATAATTATTTTATCCCTGCTTATAGAAAATTGCTAGTAATTTTGAAAATGAGTGATATATTTCGTGGATGGACCCTAAAATTTAATACCTATGTAGAAAGCACTTAAATGATTTAATTTCTATGGAACCTGACTGATTTGTATTGAGCTTTAAAAGTCAGACTTTAATGTCTCTAATTTAAAATAATATTGTGAACTAACATTAAAAATAAAAAAAATACCGTAAAAACAAGGCCTCTTCTGCACTTGCGCTTTAGAGGCGGTAGTAACCTTAGCTTTAAATAATTTTCTGTCGTCAACTAACTAAATATATGACGATTTTAAAGTGTTATTTTAAGCCTACTTAAATAAAACAATTTTCATTTATTCATTAACTAGCTTTTGCCCTCGGCTTCGCTCGCATCAAGTTGATGAATTGGATCTTTTTGTTCCAAACAGTTACATAAATAATGATACATTACCCGAATCGAATTATTAATACAGTTACAATTTATGAAAGATTCGATTCAGCTTGTGACTATTCATTTTTATGGACGTTTACGTGTCATATAATTAAGATTCATCCTGCATACCCCTATATACACTCAACATTTTGCGACTCGGATGAAAAATGGCGAGCTTTGAGCGGTCACGAGGTCAAAGCTTCAGGTTTTCTTAGCGGAACCTTTGTGAGAATTTCCTAGTGTTTAATTTCACTGCAATATTATTAAAAGTTTAGTTTTAAAATATAATATATTTTTGACTACACCAAATTTGTTACGCAGTGACTCCACAATTACTGAGCGGATTTTGATGAAATTTGGTACACACAGAAATCTGGGGCAGCTCAAAGGATACTTTTTGTGCCAAAATACCTAAAGGAGCGGAGCATCGAAGCGCAGCAAGTTAATAATTAAGATACCAACAGAAATACTGCTATATTCTGTGTATTTGTGACAACTCTGCTTATTTAATATGATTTGAATGCTACAGTGTCTTTCTTTTGAGTTTTGTTTGTTTTCAAATATTCTCTCTAAAAGTATTGTGTGTTGTGGTGCTTTATATTTGGCAATAAAAATTCTATTCTTATCCTACCCACATCTGGTTTATACGAAAATTTGCCCGCAATAAATATGTAAAGCACAGGATAATCCATCAAGCCAACAGAACACAAAGAAAACTCGAGACGGCCGCAAACGGTAGGCACTTAAGCACCGAATTCGTCCCACTTTTGATGTCATTCGTCCCACTTTTGATGTCCAACTCCTTTTCTGCCATATTACCCTTCAGAAACCTTGGGACATCCCCTTCGAGGGCTCTTCAAAGATTGCCTCAAGTATCTAATACGCGAAAAGGATATTTTCCACTCAATAGCACTTAAGGAATTTGTTCGGGGTTTTGTATAGCGTTAGTAGTTAGTTTAGAACTAAAACATGTAATAAGTACATTGTTCTCAATTAAAAAAACTAAAAAAAACACTTATAAGTATCCGTTAAGTACTTTATCTTTCTTACAGCAAAAAAGAAAAAAAAAAGAGTAATATAATCAATGAAATAAAGGAGCTGGTGAAATAAATATATACGGACAAATCACACAGATTGAGTTAGCCCCAAAGTAAGTTCGAGACTTGTGTCAAATATGGGATACTAACTCAACGATACTATATTTTATAACATATACATATATAGATAAACATCCAAGACCCGGGTCAATCTGAAAAAGATCATTTTCCATCTTGACCCGACCGGGGATCGAACCCGGGACCTCCTGTGTGGCCAAGATCCACTTTGGGGTCACTGAGCCAGCGGAGTAAGTAAGTAGTAAAAAAAGCCTTATAAGTAAGTATCCGTTTAGTACTTTTCTTTCTTACAGAAAAAAGACAAAAAAAAAGAGTAATATAATCAATACATATAATAAAACTGTATCTGGTCTGTGTCTGTACATAAAAGATATTTAAGTAAAAAAAACTATAAATGGTTTTCATAGGGTCAATAGAAGCCAAAACCATTTTTTGTGGAATTTTTGTCTTTCTGTCTGTATGTTTGTACGCGCATCACGCAAAAACTACTAGACCAAATTTGATGCGGTTTTCACTGTTGTATTGTTGAAGGTCCAACTTAAAATCTGGTGTAGGTTTTATCTCAATACGCCGCTTAGAACCTAAGATATGCGCGGACGAAGTCGCAGGCACAGGCTAGTAGTTTATAAACTCCTAATTTCATCGAAATAGACCCATTGTCGTGAATGTTATTGCTATTATAATATAGGATTAAGACAAGCAAATAATATTCGTGTAACTTGTAGACTTCAAATAAATTCACTTTTTGTGTCAGTGAACAAAATAGTTCAAATGTTTTCGCAATATCGATACGAAAGGAACAAGCCAGTATATCAACCCGCAATACCCAACAAACAACACTAATAAGTCTACTGACATTCCAAATCCTCTATCAGTGCCCCCGAAAGAGGAGATCATTGATAAACATTTAAATAGACACCAAATACTATGTTATTTATTATTTCAGCTGCGCCTCGGATGTACTGCGTTATTTTTTCTTCGTAAGGCCATTAGACTCGTCTAATCGTCTTACGGTGTAATGGAACATGTTCAACAAAATTACCCGTGGACCAGCGATGTATCAATTCACCGGGACCACGGGTTCACTTGTCGTCGTGTTGGCTTTTAATATGGTGAAGATGGCAATAATGCAAACGGCTTTGAAGTGCTTTCCATGAATGATGGTAATGATCTAGGTTCATGAATTTTGTAGACAAATATTTTGTCTATCTAGACTAGATGTTTGCTATTCTATATGACTAGCGTTAGTAACTAATCGTCATTTCACTTTAGTAGTGAGAACCTACCTACCTAGTATATTACTTATTTATTTAACCTTTATTGCAAAAATACAACATGGCACAATAGGAGGACCTAATGCAAAAGTTACTACATTACTTACTAGGTTTGTCATAGGTTTTCTCACAATGATTTCATTCATCGAATCCAGGTAGTGGTACATGAGTCACGTCAGATTGATATGCAGACAAAGAAGTACAAAGGAGATGAGATTCAAACCTGCGTCTTAAAGGACGCAAATCGAGCGACTGTAAATCTCCATCGCTCAAAAAATTTACTTGAAGATGTGTGATCTAAAGAGGCGTTGCTCTATGGAGGGGATGGTCTTACAACTTGAAGTCTTTCTAATTGCATGAAATACTGTGTGTTTCGCCAAGGATACAACATCTGAGCCGAAAATATTGCGACCATTTAGAAGATTTATGTTTCTTTCTGGTTTGTTTTTACTACGTGACTCTTTGCGGCCGTAGGTCGAGTATTAATTTGGTGTTAGTTTGGAATCACTATTATTTTGAATACGTTAGTTTATTTTGCAATATTTAATTCAATGTGTAAGTACACCTGCAAGTCCACTCCTTTAGTGTATTCCTCATGACTGAGGGTCGTGGTCATTATATGGAATGAAACACACACAATGACTATCCTGGCAATGTTAATGGAGTGGTTTGCCATTGCATTTATAAACCTGCAATACAACCTACCCAAATTGACTACATATAGTCCACTATCATCGCTTTAAGTATAAACTTTCGCACATTGTTAAATTTGAAAAATCATATTAAATTTGATACATTTAATAAATTTCATACATCATTTCCCTGTTTCTTGCATTGCAAATAATTTTATTATATATATTTTTAAATAATATATTAAAGCTGAAATAATGGTGCAACTCTGTCTTAGACACAAAGTCATAAAAACTCTGTAATAATTCTAGTTTCTAGCCATAAAAGTTTATACTAAATATTACCTTTTTCTTCAGCTGTTTATTTATGAAATATTTCCATTTCGTTACACCATAAAAGTTTAACCCAAAAATTATATTTCTAAGATTACCTTCAGCTGTTTATTTATGAAATATTTCCATTTTGCTATGAGTATAACTCCGATTTATCTTATGCCTCTATAGCTCTATCACGAGTATACGCGGCCGGATGATAACTGGAATTTGCATATAATAATAAGTTCCTATTATACAATGTAGAGTACTCGAAGGTAAACATCAGCATAGCACAGAGCAACTCAATTTGCATAAGACATAAACAGTGAAGTTCTAAAATTGTACCTACCTGTTAAAATATACTTTACCAGTATTATTGTTGATTTCTGTGAAGTATACGATTTTTAATTATTTATAGCTGTTGGTTTGAGCTGAAATTTTGTAATTCAAAATTATTCTATATTTTTTTAACAGACTCTGGATTTCATTAAGGTGCCATTTCAATTCTAACTTTATTTTCTCATGATTTTCTCTGACAGAGAGAAGTCTTAAAACAAAACTAAAATGGTATTTTAAAATTGAATGAAACATTTCACAATCAATATTACTAATTTGTACATTCAGCGGCCGTCTGCCGTCGCACAGATCTGAATTCCAATACGAAGACTAATTAATATTTGGATGGCATAGACCCTTGTTATTGCCGTCTAGTTAATGAGAAAGCGGCTTGTGTTTCAAAATGTTTTCTCTCTGAAAATGTCGATAGTCTGCCAATGGGTATTTGTTACAATCGCTAGTATACTTAAGTACTCGTATATTAAATTTATGTTAACAATAGTCGAGAACCATAGACGACAAGTTTCAATCATCTATCGTAATGATGATAATAAATGATCTTCTTCTACAATAATAAATATTTAATTTGTATTTTGAAAATTAAATATAAATAATAGAAGTCTGCCTTTAAATGGTATCAACACGCTACTCTCCCGTAGAAAATTCGGGATAAAAAGTACCCTATGTGCTAATTATTTTATTTAAAAAAAATCATCACCCTATGTGCTATTTTAGGTTATAGTCTAAACTCCGTTTTTTCCCTCTTTGTCATAATTTATATTGTTGTAAAATCATAAAAAGACATGGTAAGATTGTTTACATAATAGGACAAGTAAGAAAAAACCGAGTTTACACATGTAGTACCAACCATCGAAAGTAGATTTTGTTAAATTCAATCATATCCTCAAACACACATCCCAACTTTCGAAATATTATAGAAATTTGTGAAAAATGTAACAGATTTTACGTGTTTAATTTTTTTGTTAACACCACAGAATAGTAGACAGATAAAATAGAGAAATCAAGGAAAATGTTACGCTAGCATAAACATTTTTATCGCGTCTGGCAAAAAATACATACAGGGTCATAAAAACAGGAATGGTCATCAAATGGATCGGCTATCAGCATAATAGTGGGCCAGTTTAAGGACAATTAAGTGGTGTGTCCCATAGCGCCATTACGCTAACTTGTTGCGCCCTGGCCTTGTGCCAGCAAAAATGCCCATCGTCCATCACTGCGCTTAAGATATACTACTTATTTAAATTTCGCTTTCTATGTGACAAAACGAATATTAAAATTATTCAATAACATTATTAAGGAGAATTTTCTATGATGCAATATTTAAAGACTTCATAATAGTGGGCCAGTTAAAGGACAATTAAGTGGTGTGTCCCATAGCGCCATGTTGCGCCCTGGTCTTGTGCCAGGAAAAATAGCCGTCATCCACCACTGTGCTTTATCCCCTGTCCTGCGTTGGCGATAGAAAGCCGCGCGGCGCGATGTTATGCTGTCCTATATTGGAATATTCCACGCGACGTGTGTATGACGTGTATGTAAAATTTATGAGTAACTTTTTAGCTATTTGAAACAATCACTGGTTGAGCTCATTATTTCAGATTGGCATTGCTGCCATATTTAGCGTTGCTTAGTTGAAAAACGATGGTATGTTCTACATAGCGTAAATATCTTACGTAGCGATGGAACTAAGGTTAATTTTAGCCGGGTTGAAAAACGATGCGATGCGAATGGCGGCTTTGTGGGATGTTACGTCGTTAAGATGACTACAGTGGGATTTGACGTCGACGATGGAATACGTAATGGTATTCAACAGATGGAATGAAAACATTGTGGAATAATTGTTAGATATAATAGATTGTGTGGGCCTCCTTAACTAAGGATTCTACAATAAGGGCAAAGCCCCATTGCTCCGTTGCGTTGCATTGCGTCGCATCGTTGCAACGGATCAACGCATTATATGCCCCACCAGCCACGACGTAGCAGCAGTTATGGCAGGGTTGCCCGATGTTCCCCCCGAACGGGTTCCAATCTTGTAGCGATAGGGGGGCTCAGTACCAGCGGAAAGCGGGACCGCTGGGAAGCCAATAGGAACCCATGGCCCGGGAGTGACGACCCCAGGCCGGGAGGAGGCCGCTTTCAGTGGCCTGGCTGTGAGAGTAGGGGGCACACACTCCCTAACCTCCGTGGTAGGGGTCGCGGGGGAATATGAGTACCGGTATTGCGGTACGCCGTTCTCCCTGTCCTCTGCGGCCGACCTGTGATAGGCCTGTCTCGGTCACAGTGGATAGGGACAACCTATCCCTTGTGGCTGAGATGTGGTAGGGCCTGACCTTGTCAGGTCCCAAAAAAAATTGAGGGCTGGTTGGGTGCAGGAAACGGGATTCCGTCGCCCTGCTTAACGGCCCTCGGGTGGAAAGGCGCATCCGTGTCACTTGACACGCCTTTACCCTAGCGGGAGAGGTGGTTCGAGAGCGAGCCGCGCTGGGGCCGCCGTGGTAGCGGCAGCCGCGCCGGGGCTGTAAAGCGAGAGAAGCAACCGGTCCTGGCACAAATGCGGGAGGGGTTGACACCGTTTGGTTTTAGTGGGTTCAAGTCCCACTTACCTGTCCGGCTTCCCGTGGCTGGATGGATGAGACGAGGGTCATTCCACACGAAAAAAAAAGGTTTACCAGATGTTATTTTCCAATTTTGCCAAAACAAAAATTAATTTTCGCCTATATTATTACACGCCAAAATTGATTTGACAGAATTCACAAATAAATTTAATAAAATAGAAATTCATTCCATGGCCATCAACTTTTATTTCTTATTGTATTGTTATTTTTTTTACCTAAAATGATATGTCGGAATAAACACACATCACAACATCAGAATTATCAGATAATCATGGTCATGGGTTCAGGGGTGCCGAGCTCTGAAATAGATTGACCAGAGCGGTAAACACAACAGTACAGGTACTTCAACAACGGGTTCACGTGGAAACACATGTGGGCATTAGACTCAGATCAAAATATTAACTGTCAGGATGAGGGTATTTCCAAAATAACATGCACAGCTCATAATAGACAGGGTAAACAACTCCTATCTCAAGTTACAGCCCAAAGCATCCAGGGATTCATCGGATATTAAAGGATTAAGAAATCATCTAGCACTAACCTCTCATTTGGTCCACGTGTCACGGCTAGGGTCCGTGCCCTAACCTACCCACGGCAAAGGATCGTGCCCCACCACGCACTGATCAATCCATTTCAACCAGTGAGTTCTACTGAATGGTCTTCCGTGCTAACTAGCCAAACACAGTTTAACCATCATAACTGACCAACCACTAAGATCTCCAATATCGCGCTGATAACACCATCACACATAGTCACATCGTTACATGAACTAAGTAACACGACAATAACACTATTCTTTCACCGACTAAATAGCTACAGAGAACTCAACACAACCGAACGACACGTCCGCACCGCGCCATAAGACTTCCCGTTATATTGTCATATGTTGATTTTATTACAAAGTGAGGGTAACTTAAATGACACATTTCCTACACGTACCGTCTACCGTCTTGAAAGCTGTTTTTAAACCATTGATTAACTAACAAAATAAACCACAGTTAATTTAACTAATGTAATCGCTCCGACATTATATTTTGATGTTCAATACTATTTTTCATTTTGAAAAAAAAAACGTGGAAGATTTGACACGAGCTAAGTAAAATCATAAACCAGACAGACCAAAAAGAATGTAATAAAACTATATATACAGTTGAGTATCTATAGACTATAATCCTTGCAATGGAAGTACAAATACCATGATCTTTGCTATAGACGAGATGACCCGTTTTTTATTGAAAATTTTTTATTTTGGAACGGCAAAATATAAATAGATACAGCACAAGTTTGACTTTTTTTTTGTTTATAATGAGTTTTTTTTTTATTGTCTTTGGAAATGGTTCTCTATTCATTAGCATAATATCCAGTGGTGGTGACCAGTACCTACTAATCCATTTGCTAATGTATCTTCTAAGTCCTAACTAATATTACGTAGTACTTATATTAATTCTGTGCTTATATTAGAAATGCGAAAGTGAGTGTTTGTTTATTTATTTGTTAACTCTTCACACTTTATCTACTGAATCAATCTTCCTGAAATTTCGCATACACATAGAAGTACTGAGAAGGACATAGGGTACCTTTCATCCCGGGGAAAAGCACTGTTCCCGTGGGACATGCACTGTTCCCGTGGGAAATTCACGTAGGCGAAGCCGCGTGCAAAAGCTAGTCAGAATATATTTAAAACAAATGTTTCAAAAATAGTAGGATAATATTTTAAGTAGGTACTTACTTTAGATTACGCCCTCTCGGCACAAGATATGTGGCTATTAATGCTATGGTAACAAATGTGACGCTCAGTTGCCATACAAAACTATAAGGGTTGTATGACGCCCCTGGTATTGGAGCAACAGCGCTCATTACTGTAATATAATGTTTTATTAATTAACTGAGAACAGAAATGTACAATATCGAAAAAAGCTTTTTCTCGGTGGCGCAGATGAAGAAAAGAATGCAATAAAAACAAATGAAATCTACTTTTTTGTTTCTTTATCCGTTTTAAAAAAAAACTCCAATTATTATTTTTTGTTGTGACCATAGTCCACTTTGACCTTCATACCTTTTGCGTAGCTTTTACCATAAAAAAAGTTTTCATAAAAAAATTAGAAAAAACACGATTTGGGACATAAAAGGGGGGAAGGGGGAGAACATTCATTTCTCGAAGCGTTTCCATATCAATATTAAAATAACTAGTCGTTCGCTGCGAACGTAGACCTCGCGACTATTAAAATACAATATTTATTTTCACAAAAAATTAAATATCTCAAAAACGGCTGGGCCGATTTTGATGCCCAACGAACTTGAAAATTCTATTAACCATCCCTACATATATTCCAACTTTCATCAAAATCGGAACAACGGTTCGAGAGTTATCGCGGAACAAACATACATACATACAAACAATGTGTTTTTCGCTCCAACTTGAATTATAGCCCTCGCTCGCTTCGCTCGCTCGGTCAAATATATGAAAGCTACATTCATGCCAAGTTTCATGCTTTCTTCCGGATGGGACCGTATTTCACATTAAGGACCCTAACTATAATGGCTCGGTGAGCTGTAGACCTCGCGACATAGACTCGCGAGCTTGAGCTAAGTACGTCTTGTCGGAGTATAATTATATATAGCAGTCGGATCGTATAATCTGCCGTATAACATTACGGCTAGCTATTATAAAAACAAGGCCGTTTTGAAATACGGCGGTTCAACGATAAGCCGGATTGTCACTGCAATCAGTTCTTCAATAAGGCGGCCCACGTTAGGACCGCTTCGTAATCATTGAATGTTTAAAAAATCAATTTAAATAAGAAAAAGCTAACAGATTTATTTTTACAATTACATTAAAACGGCGGCCCTGTATTAGATAACAGCTAACCTCGCTCGCTTTGCTCGCAAGGTTAATTTAAAAAAAATATTATTTCTAAGGGAATAATAAAAACTTCGTGTGCCTTGATGGCGACGAAACTTCAAAAAACTTGTCAGTTGTATGAGAGCGTTTTGCTTATGCTGTGTCTCGCTCAAACTAAGCGAGATTTGTATAGTTGCATCCTTATCAGCTACTGTTTCGCTCGTAGCGGCGAAATGGCTGTTACACCGACGCTGGCGATTCGCAAATGTCATACTTCGCTTCGCAACGCGTCATGCCATATAAAAAACTGCAGTGTACTAACATTCCCGAGGCGATTCGCTATCGCCAGCGTTTCGCAGCGATTCGCTTTCGCCGGCGAACGCGTCGGTGGACTAACACGGGTGTAGTTCTAAATTTTTTCATGGTATAACCACTCCGACAGGTGTGGCTACCTAGCCATACAACCGTCCTACCTGGCTCTATGGCCACCAGAGTACGTAGAGTTGTTGATGTGTCGACACCATAGACAGATTTTTTTTTACCAGGTATCTCTAAAAACATAAAATCGAAGAAAAAAAATATTTTTTAATCGACGATTGCTTTTCTGTGTTTACATTAGACGTATGCACATTGTACCTACCTAATATTACTTCCACGCTTCGAGCAACAAGAACTTCCGCGTAAGGAGTCCGTGTTGCTCTTTGCTTCCACGCAATTCAGAAATTACTTTCGCAAGACGACAAAAATGAATTGTCGTAATGGAGATTTTGAGACGTATATAAGCTTATACTCGACTCTCTGTAACTTTGTTCCCGCTCTCTGAATTTAGCAAACATTTCTGTATGCAAGATTTCATTGGCATACGCTGCAGAAGGTAGGTAGTTAATTTTCATAGTAACTGAAGGAAATGACAGCTAAAAGTAACATAATTTACACAATGTAAGGTACGGTCAGCTGCACAAGTACAGTCTTACCTCAAATACCTTAATGCCTTGCCTTAAAGATTATATTGCCTTGTAGATTCTGACAGGACTTATGCAGATACCCGTACAAGATCGCAAAAAGTTGTAAAATAAAGTAATGTACTGGAATACTTTCTAAAGCAATACATCGATACGATATGAGACAAAACTAAGCAATTATAACTAGCTTTTTCCCGCGGCTTCGCTCGCGTTAATCCTTTCTTAGCGGATGCCTACGTCATAACATCTACCTGCATGCCAAATTTCAGCCCGATCCGTCCAGTAGTTTGGGCTGTGCGTTGATAGATCACTATTTCAGTCAGTCACCTTTGAGTTATATATATGTTACTGTAAAAGCGCGAACTACGGTAAATCCTAAGATACAAGAGTAAGTCTTAGGATTTACCGACATGAGTTGGTAAATGTAAGGATTTATGAAAATGGGATGATTTTTTCGGGCTTTTACAATTAGAATTTAGTACATGCTAGGTTTTACCACTGACGGCTGGTAAATGTTGGTTTTGGGAATAAAACAAAGAGTAATTCTTCCCTCAAGTCTTTCCGGGTGGTCATAAAAAAATAACCTGAACCTACCTTCTTTTCCGCCCTCAAAGTCTTCCGAGCGGTCATAAAAAATAACCTAAACCTTATCTATCAGTCATTTACCGTGCCTTTAATGTAAATCCTGAGACTTACCAAACGAATGGTGGTAAAAGCGCGAATCGCAAAATTGTTCGGGCTTTTACCATTAAGAGTTGGTAAATCTTAGGTTTTACTCGAAAATCTTAGGATTTACCGTAATTCAAAAAAAATGTGAATTGTTTTTTGCTGTATATCTTGGGAAATACTTTGGTTATAGATGTAATTCTTTTACGGATGATTTTATTATTGTGAGATATTTTAAAGAAGCATAAAAAAAAAGTTGTCCGATCCCCTATTGTGTTGTCGTGTGAAAATTTTGAAACACGACTGACAAGTTTTTACTCAAAAAGTTCATACAAACATAAAAGTTACATACATTTTTAAAATCGCCTTTTAAAGCCCTTCAATTTGATACCCACTCGATAAGATTGATAAAATTTTATTTTTTTAGTCTGCTATTTATCGCATATATAATCCGCCATTTTGTTTTTATGATGACGTCATATAGCCTATGTCACTCACACATCAAAATCTGTTAAGCATTTCAGGACTTATCTATCTATACATATAATAAAACAGTAAAAATATTTTGTCTGTACATTTAATATTATTGACTGAAATGGATAGAGGGAGACCTAAAAAGAACAATAGAAAGCAAAAAAAATTTTTTGGAATTTCTTGTCTGTCTGTCTGTCTGTTTGTATGTATGTACGCGTTTCACGCAAAAACTACTGGACGGATTTGAATGGAACTTTTTTTGTTGTATAGCTATTAAGCCTGGGCAACATATAGGCTATAATTCATATTGAAAACTGGAACACCTGATGAAGAACCATAACGGAACAGCTAAACTATTAGTAATATGGAAATGGTGCCTTAACAAAAATCGTTCAACCTGATGAGCATTTTCTGCCGACGTATAAAAATTGGAGATCTGGAACATCTGATGAAAAGCTCCAAGAGACCAACTACACTATAACATATATGGAAATGGCGCCTTAGCAAAAATCGTTCAACCTGATGAGCATTTTCTGCTGACGTATAAAATTTGAAGATCTGGAACATCTGAAAAAGCTCTAAGAGAGATTTTTCATCTAAGCGAAACTTACGCGGGCGAAGCCGCGGGCGACAGCTAGTGGTGGAATAAAGAAACTTACATACATACATACTTACATACATACATACTTACATACATACATGAACCCTGAAAACATAACACTCCTTTTTTGGTCAGTCGTGTAAAAATTGTGAGATTGATGTTTAATTTTGGTACCTTTCATGCGAAAACTACTGGACAGATTGCGATAAAATTTGGTATACGAGTAGAATAAAACCTGACATAACACATAAGGTACTTGTTATCTCCCCCGAAGTCAAGTAAATAAGGAAGTATCCAGAGGTGCAGCTGGTATTTATATAAAATTAATGCTTTGCTTGTCAAACAGAAGAGACATATCTACCATTTTATTGCAATAATTAACAAACCCTCCCAAACTCTACACGGAAAAAGAAGTACTTTAGTACTTTTAACTTCTGACTGAAGAAAAAACACGGCTATGAATTTCGTATAATTATTCTAAGCGAGCCTTGGCGAATATTTCGCAATGAAACTTTTTATGACTTTGTAAAAATTAAAAAGTTACACTCGCGACGTGATGGTTTAAAAATGTACTTTTTTGTGTTCTAGATTATATGAATTCCCCAAACCTGTTGTTTAAAATCGAATCATCACAGTTTTCAAAATTTATTTCATAAATTTATTTTACATTTATAGCCCAACAGAGCAACAACGGCATCTTGCGCATGATCGCAAGCAGGCTGGACTGTGCATACGTAGGCCATTGCTGCCATATAGCCGGGGGGATGATGCAGGAGTGGCCTCCGCAATAAATTTTGTAAATAATTCCTACTAACATAGCATAAGTTTACTAACGTTATGAGTCCTGGTTACTTGAATAAATATAATTTCATTGTTCATTTATTCATAGCCCGGCCAGTCGCGACATTCATGCTTATACCTTACAAAAATTGATGGGTAATATTGGGACTAACGAACAGTTGCCATAGATATTGGAACCCGATCAGAAACCCAATGAAAATAATTATATTTGTTGAGGCCAACAGCCTCCAATTTTTTATACTTTCCTTTTTTCTCAACAAATTCGATGACAAGGCAACTTGATATCGCTGTCCCCTTTAGCGGGCAAATGAGGGAGCGAGATGGAATCGACTTGCCCTCCCCGGAGCATCGCCGACTATCACAATTTAGTCTCGCATTGTATGTCATTGAGATTTGGCGTGTCCTGCGCCTCTGTGCCGCGCGCGCCCGTTACGAGATTCACCGCAGATCTTCCAGGATCTTCCGAAGGAGCCACTTGTGTTCAGAAGAAATCTGGTGATCACCAGGAGAAGCCTTTCAGCAAGCGAGCGAGGTAAGCGATTGTCGAGCTCTGTCGAATTGCCGAATTTGTTGAAACTTCTACCTTTCATATATTCACATATAGGCAGTTTAACCGGGAGGTCTCCTCCGAGCCCAAGGTATAACTTTAAGGTCCTCATACCGCAAAAAGGGAGTCAGTCTATTCTACACGACTGCCATTCCATAATTTGGTCCTTTACGAGCGGATTTGTCCAGCTTTTAATATTATATGTACTTTCGCTTTGGCGTTAGTGCTACGAACCGCCATCTTGTTAATTGCATTTTGCTAATTCACCTTCCATATACTTTCTTATAGTAATTTCCAATAATGGCTTCTAACAAACTCGAAGCCAAATTAAAACAACTCATTGCCAAAAAAGAAGCTATTTATGAACGAATTAATCGTTTATACGATGTAAGCAAAGGCATTTCCAATTACGATTATCGTTCGAATGAGCCATTTCTAGCCCAATCTGAGACTATCAGCGAACTTTATGACAAATTTGAAGTAATCATAGAACATATTAATGAGTTGAACTTTGAACTGAAAGAAACCCCACCTGATTACGCGGCTTTAAACTCGTTCGAAGAATTATATTCAGCGATTAAATACAAACGTAATCTAATTTTAGCCAGAGATAAGACTAACGTTGGCGTGTCACTTAAGAAAGGCCCTATAAAATTACCACCTATACAGATACCTTCCTTTGATGGTAAAATTGAAAATTGGCCGATATTTTACGAAATATTTCGTAGTAATATTCACGAAAACGCAGATCTGACGGACTCGCAGCGTGTCCAATATCTCATGGGCAAACTTACCCACAGTGCTTTAAAATTAACTGCAGGTATTGTTCCCACGGGAGAAACTTATAATACAATTTGGGATTCTCTCGTTAAGAAGTACCAAGATAATCGCACTTTAGGTATTCATTATTTAAACAACATTTTGGACATTAAAAATTGTGTCAATAATACCGCTAGCTTAAACACTTTTATTGAAAAATATTCGGCGTCCATTGCAGCGCTCAAGCAGCTAAAGATACCTAAATTATTGGACTTTATGTTATTACATTGTGGTCTACGAAAGGTTGACTCTCAAACAGCCCAGCTATTCGAAACACATATTAGTGGAAAGGAATTGCCGTCTTATACAGAATTTATATCTTTTATACAAGATCATATAAAGGCACGCGAAAGATCACATACTAATAATTGTTCGCGGTTTGAAACGCGAGTGACAAATTCCACTAATACTTCAAAAACTTTCATATCAAATAGCGCGCCACGGTGTGAAATAGAAACGCCCTGCCCAATATGCGCAGGCGAAAAACATCCATTGTTTAGGTGTGAGCAATTAAAAAATATGAGTACACCGCAAATTCGTTTCGATTTTATTAAGTCAAAGCGTGCCTGTATTAACTGCTTAAGCCTAACCCACACATTGAATAAATGTAAGTCGCGTTCGACATGCAAGTTTTGTAAAAAACAGCACCATTCATTGTTGCATTTCTCTGAGAACAATAAGCCGGACTCAGCGCCAGGCGACAGCAAACCGGTTTGTTATCTAGCAGACGCCACGCAGTCTGCGCGCACCCAGCCCCCGCCGCCAGTAGAAAATACAACTTCTGTGACGTTAAACACAGGAATGCGAAATTCGAATTATGTTTTATTGTCTACGGCTCAAGTGTATGCGACTCACAACAATGGTCATGACAAAATTGTGGTCAGGTGTTTGATAGATAGTGCGTCTCAGAATAATTTAATAACTTTGAATTGTTGTAAGCGTTTGAACTTACCTATAGTTAAGCTACATAACTCCTCGTTACAGGGTGTTGGAATGTCCACGCAGTCAGTGCATGGCTATATACATATAAAAATAGAATCGCGCGTTAATCCCGAAGATAAATATTATATTCATGCATTAGTGGTAGATTGCATCACAGGTAAGCTACCCGCGAATTATATTGAATTAAATGACGACATGTCATATATAAATAAATTACCACTAGCCGATTTAACTTGGAATGTGCCGGGAAATATTGACATTATTCTCGGCGCGCAACTTTTTCCATATATTTATTTAGGTAATATGATTGAGTCGGCCGGTCGCACCCCCAGCTGTCTTGACTAGCTTCGGGTACGTACTGATGGGAGGTGCGGCAGGTCATTGTGACTCGTTTTCTCAATCTTCCTCGTTTACCGCGCTGACTAATACTGACATTGAGTCGGGTTTACAGAAGTTCTTTGAATTGGAGGAAGTACCATTTTCACGGCTTATTAGTCCATCCGAAAAAGAGTGCGAAGACATTTTTTGTTCTTCCGTCACGTTTAAGGACAGTAGGTATTTTGTTGACCTACCTTTTTCGCGGAACCCCTCTGAGTTGGGCAATTCTCGTGCAGTCGCCCACCGCCGCCTGTTGGCCCTCGAGCGTAAATTTGCGCACGTACCAACCCTACGCGAAAATTATAATAAAACCATCACCGACTATATATCTCAGGGTTATTTATCGGAAGTACCTGATTCTGAATTAACAGAACAGGGCTATTACATACCGCACCATGCGGTCATTAGGCCCGACAAAGATAGTATTCGTGTGGTTTTGGACGCCAGCGCTAAGACGCACTCAGGGTTGTCACTCAATGACATTTTACATGTCGGGCCGAATTTACAGGCCGACTTATTTTTGTTATTACTTGATTTTCGTACGTTTCCCATAGCTATGACCGCAGATATTAAACAGATGTTTTTAAGAATCGGTGTTAATCCGCATCACCGCGAATACTTGCGAATTTTATTCCGCTTCAATAAGAATGAGCCTATTCGCACCTTTAATTTCAACCGCGTGCCTTTTGGATTGGCGTCTAGCCCTTACTTAGCCATGCGCACACTACGCCATCTGGCGTGTGAGCATAGCGACCGCTTTCCGGATGCATCCAAATTGGTAGAAACCCAGTTTTATATGGATGATTATGTTTATTCTGTTCCTGATGAACAAACCGCTATAAAGTTGTCACACAACTTAATTGATTTATTTAAATTAGGTTCCTTCGACCTTGTCAAATGGGCCAGCAATTCACCCGCTTTGTTAGAGACCCTCCCTGCGTCTCACCGCTTATCAGTTAATTTTTCTAGTATGGATAACAATATTAACAATTTTAAAATCCTTGGTTTAACCTGGGAGCCCGCTGAAGATACTTTTTCTTTGACAACCAGCCCAGTGGTCAGTAAATGTATAAAACGCACCATTTTATCATTAATTGCTCGCTTATTCGACGTACTTGGCCTTGTAGCGCCGGTCGTTTTGTACGCTAAAATACTTATTAAAGAACTTTGGTTAGCCAAGATAGATTGGGATGAGGTACCTCCGCAGCCAATCATAGACCGCTTCACTGCTTTAGCACGGGATTTTCCCGCACTATCTGCTCTTAAAATCCCACGTCATGTTGGAGTTTTTGCAGAATCTGTCGTAAACAATGTGGCCTTTTGTGATGCTAGCTTTAGTGGCTATGGTTGCTGTGTATATTTACACATTTCTGATACTCAAGGTAATATAACGGTCCGCCTTCTTTGTGCGAAATCCAAGGTTTCCCCCGCTAAAGTAACAACACTAGCTCGGTTAGAACTCGTTGCTGCTTTGTTGCTGTCTAAACTTGTTAAGGTTGTCAGAGAGAAGCTTTCTGCCCGCATTCCGATTGCCGGTACTTATGCGTTTTCGGATTCCACTATTGCGCTCTCGTGGATCCATTCTGCCCCTCATAGGTGGTCTATATTTGTTAGCAACCGTATTGCAAAAATTCAGGAAAAATTTACCTGCCGCTTGTTTTAATCACTGTTTGTAATATATTGGGTAAAACTAAACGCAGGCGTTTCGCATTGCTGCCGCCAGAGGGCGTTCGGGGTATCCACACTGCTAGCGCGAATGGCGTCGCGGACGGTCCGCCATTGCATTGTCCAGGGCGATATCGGTTTGATTTTAATACGCGGAGCGGTCTCGCGTCTTTTGCTTGTTGTTTAGTTTGAGTGATAATTGTGAATTTCCTGTTTGTTAAATAACTATTGAATTTGTGTTTGTGAAAAACTCTGTTATTGTGACTTTTTCTTGTGAGAGGTGAAACGTGGCTGGCTGTTCACATCTGGCTGTTCCCGAGTGAAACTACGGGAAGAAATCTATTTAGTTGTTCTGGGGAATTGAGATCTCAAGGGTTAGGTAGGGTGATTAGGAATTCCCCCTTCCCGAAGACACTCAAGTTTGGATCCGAAGAGAAAGAAGATTTAATTTGGTAAGTGTTCAATTGTAGTTAATTTATAGGTTAGGTTATCATATAGGGCCCTGTAGCTCCCTTCATAAGCTACGGTGGTAGCAGACTGCGTTAAGTTAGTTAGGTTTTAGTCGGGCAAACGTGGTGCCGCGTGGAGATTTTTTCCCGGTACTTATTTTTACCGGTGGTTTTTTCCCGGTGAAGTTCCGGTACAGAATTCTTCCCGCCGCTTCGTTTGTCCGGATTCGCTCTGCGCACATTTTCTGGCAGCAGAGCGTAGTTGCTCTGCACATTTTCTGGTAGCAGAGCGTAGTTTATCTACCCTCTATTTGTTCGTTTGTAAAAAATAATTAATTGTTTGTAAAAATTATTAGATTTTTCTTAGTTTGTTTGTATAAGAATATTTGTAACCTTTTTTGTATTTGTTTGCGGTTTGTACCGTGCGTTCCGGGTTTGTGCCATTCTCATACCTACCGCGGTTCTTCGTGTAGTTGCTTGATTTTGTTGTTTTTTATTTACCTTTTGTTATTTTTTGTTTGTGACTTGACGCGATGGCGAAGGCCTCCAATGCTAGGGCGACACTCGCCAACGAATTGAGATGGTTTGTGACGGTTGGAGGACTCCTGTCCCGGAAGGACAGGGAGGGCGCCATACTGCTAAGAGCGGATCACCTCCACTCACGATTGATTAGCGCGGAAGCGGCCATGGCGGCGCTTACCGAAGCCGATCTTACCCCGGAGGCCTACGCAGGTCACATGGCGGACATGGACCAGATCCTGAGTCTGCACGATGATATCGCGGAGGCGGTGACCGCAATAAGGGCGAGACAGGCTGGCGGACCAGCCCCTCGCACACCTGTTAGACAGGAAGGACCAGCGGTTACTGGTCGGCTCCCCACCCTTCAGCTGTCCCACTTTGGGGGTAGGATGGAGGAGTGGGTAGCATATAAAAATATGTTTGAGTCCCTGGTCGTAGCACGACAGGATTTGTCGAAGGCCCAGAAGATGGCCTACCTCCTCTCCACTCTTGAGGATGAAGCGCGGTCGCTCATCCAGCACCTCCGGGTGGAGGACGACCAGTACGATACGGCTTGGGAGTTATTGAACTCCCGCTACCAAAACTTACGTTTGTTAGCGGATGCGCACGCCGCACAGTTGATGGCCCTGCCCAAGGTGGCCAACAGGGCACAGTTGCGCCTGCAGTTGCTCACGCCCGTTACAGTGGCCTGTAACGCGCTCCGCACACTGGGGCTGCCGGTGGACCAATGGTCTTTTTTGTTGGTGCACATTGTATTGGGCAAATTGCCCAATGACATCCGCTCGCGGTTTGAGCGCGAAAATGCGGAGCGGGATAGCACCACCCTACCAACATTCACTGACTTGGTGAAGTTTTTGGAGTTTGAGGCACGGGCTGCTGAGAATACCATGACGGACTCAGCGCCATCCAGAGCGCCTGAACGTAGGCCCTTGGAACCCTCATGGCGAGGGAAGCCCCCACAGGGACGGCAACCGCCACCGCGTGGAGCTGGTGTGCGGGTTGCACACACGGCAGCAGTCGCGGGGGACGCGGACTGCCTGCAATGTGGCCGGATGGGCCACAGCCTGCTGCACGCAGGGACTGGCAGAGACTGCCAGTACAAGATCGGCGCCGCATGGCAAGGCGGCATGAACTATGCTTTTATTGTTTGGGCGGTCACTATGCACGTGACTGTCCCAGTGCCATACCATGCAGTGCATGCCGTGGGCGGCACCACGCGATGCTTTGCATGAACCGCAACGGGGATGGCACCCGGATGTTGAGGCAGGGGTCCCCTATGGGCGGGGGCGCTCCTGCGCGAAGCCCTCCACCATCGGACGGAGGACGCGGCTTCGCTCGTCGCACCCCCTCGGGAGGGGGTCGCGTACCGGCGCGGGTCTTGGCGGACCGGGACCACGCGCCCCAAGGTCATGGCCAGTATGTGGCGGGCCAGGCCCCGGATAGGGCCCCCATGGGCGGGGGCCCCAGATCGGACGTGAGAGTGGGGACACCCCCCTCCACGCGGGTTACCAATACCCAACACATGCAGCCGCAGCGGTTTTCTCCGCCGCTGCACGAGTACCCACGGCTGGAGTACCACCCGCCGTACCATATGGATGGCCGGGCCGCGGGTTATGCCCCCCCTCAGATGGGGATGTGCACTCGCCCGCCATATTATCCGGGTCAGTGGCGCGCCCCTGGTTTGGAGAGAGTGGGGAGCCCGTAACTAGCTTGCTCCCTTGCTGGGACAGAGCCGCGGACGGTTCTGCTCCCTACCGCGGTGGTCCGCGTATGGGGTCGTAGGGGGGAAGCCATTAATTTGAGAGCTCTGTTGGACTCAGGGGCTCAAAGCAGTTTGGTTACCACTCGAGTGGCACGCCAGTTAGGTTTAGTCGTGGAAGACTCGCCTGTGCCACTTCTTGGAGTTGGTGGCATACAAGTGAAGTGTCTGACGGGCCAGACACTTGTCACCTTTTCTTCGCTGAAGTCCTCCACAATGAGGATCACGACTTCGGCTATGGTAATGGATACCATTGCGGGTTGGCACCCTCGACAGACATACCGCCGGGTGTGTTGTCTTTGGTTTCGGGTCTGGATTTGGCCGACCCCTTTGTCTTTCATCCCGGCCCAGTGGACTTGCTCCTGGGCTCGGACGTATTGGGTTGGATTTTGTTGGGTACACAGAAGGCTCTGGGTTCGTCTTCACTGATGGCAGTGTCTACGATTTTTGGTTTTGCCCTGATGGGCCCTGTGTTTGATAATGGCACCGCGGAGGAGCCACCGGTTGTCGCATCTGCGTCCTTGGCCAAGACCATGCAAAGGTTTTGGGAGGTGGAGGAGCCACCTATGAGTTCCAGGATGGATCCGGAACACGCTGAGTGCGAAGCCCTTTTTCGATCGACCACGGAGAGGTTGCCCTCCGGTCGGTTTGTAACTAGGTTACCCTTTGTTGCCTCTCGTCCTAGCCTAGGGCAAAGTAGGGCGCTTGCGGAGAAACGACTGCTGTCCATGGAGCGACGTATGCAGCGTGACCACGTACTTCGCGATAAATATATTGAATTTATGCGCGAGTACGAGGATTTGGGTCACATGTCTCCGGCTCGAGTTGATTGGAGCTCAACTGAGCATTATTTTTTGCCCCACCACGCGGTGGTGAAGGCCTCAACGGGCAAGTTGCGGACTGTCTTTGATGGGTCCGCACCCACTTCGAACGGGGTTTCGTTGAATCTGTGTTTGCATTCGGGTCCCAAATTGCATAGGGACATAATTGACATCATCTTGAACTTTAGAAGACATCAAGTGGTTTTTGGTGCGGACATCCGGATGATGTTCCGCCAGACAGTCATACATCCTGAGGACAGGCGATTCCAGTTGATACTCTGGCGTGAGCGCCCTGAGGATCCTGTGACGGTGTATGAACTCAACACAAACACGTATGGTTTGAAATCTAGTCCCTATATCGCCATCAGATCATTGCTTGAATTGGCAGAGCGGGAACGGATCCGCTTTCCCCGTGGGGCTTCCGTGCTGTCACGTGACTTGTATGTTGATGACGTGTGCACCGGAGCCCAAAGTATTGAGGAGGCCCTCCTACTGCGGGATGAATTGATTGAAATATTGAAGACAGGTGGCTACGAGCTACGTAAGTGGTTGTCTAATGAGCCTAAAGTTCTAGAAGGGATCCCGGAGGATCACCAACAGAACCCTCACCTGTTTGAGGATGTGGATGATCCCAACAGGATAGCGGTGCTGGGCATGCAGTACCAGCCGCTAACCGATATTTTTACATTCCAAGTGGACTTGGAAATACCAAAGGTCTGGACTAAGAGAACGGTGTTGTCCGTAATAGCTCGTATGTTTGATCCAAGCGGTTGGATCAGTCCAGTGATATTCTCTGCAAAGTGTCTTCTTCAGAGACTTTGGACTTTGGGCGTCTCGTGGGACGAGCCGCTGTTTGGCTCTCCATTGGATGATTGGCTCGAGTTGTTTTCATCGATTAAGGAAGTCAATCGGATTGCCTTGCCTCGTCGAATATTGCCCCCCGGGAAATATCGAGCCAGCCTGCATGGCTTTTGTGACGCGTCGGAGCGAGGCTACGCCGCGTCAGTCTATATGCGGACAGCTGACGCCGATGGCCGGGTCAATGTCTCGCTTTTGTTAGGGAAGAGCAAGGTCGCCCCCATCAGGACTAGGCTGACTATTCCCAAGCTTGAGTTGAGTGGAGCTCACCTTCTCTCTAAATTGTTGCATCACGTTGCCAGTGAGCTGGCGGCCACGGTCGAGATACGAGGACATCTTCGCCTGGTCGGATAGCCAGGTCGCGCTTGCATGGTTGCGCGCGGCCCCACATACCTTGGAGGTTTTTGTGGGAAATCGGGTTTCCCAAATCCAGAATATCGGAATTGATATAACATGGAGACATGTGCCGGGAGAGCTTAACCCAGCGGACTGTGCTTCCCGAGGTTGTACGGCACCAGAATTGGTGTCACACCCGCTCTGGTGGGGTCCAGAGTGGCTGATGGGATCAGAAACATCTTGGCCTGTCTGTCAGACAGATGTTACTTCTTTGAGTTTGACTGGGCTCCGTGTACATGCTGTAGTCGCTGAGACGACGTCGGAGCCGGATTGGCTACTTGCTCGGTATAGCAGCTTGGATAAGCTTCTGGGTGTTACCAGTTGGATTAAGCGTTTCATACATAATTGTAGAAACCCACAGGCAAAGCGGTTGGAGCCGATTGCAGGTGCAGAAGAGCGCCGGAGCGCATTGTTGCATTGGGTCCGTGTCGTGCAGACCGGACGGTTTGAGTCAGAGCTTCGTATCTTGCGCGACGCACGCGCTAAGTTGAAGGGCGCGGTCGCTCGTTTGAACCCGTACATCGACTCGGATGGGCTTCTTCGGGTTGGAGGCAGGCTCCGGAAGGCGGATCTTCCATATGAGACTCGCCATCCTCTGTTGTTGCCCAAGGGCGGACCCTTGGTGCAGCTTTTGGTGTCTGATCGACACATTCGTAACGCCCATGCTGGGTGCAATGCTTTGTTGGCTATTTTGCAACGCGAGTTTTGGATTTTGTCTGCCCGAAGAGCAATCCGTAGTGTCCTGTTTCGATGTATTGCATGTTATAGGTTGAAGGCATCCACGATGCAACCACAGATGGGTGATTTGCCCGCTGATCGAATCCGACCTTCGAGACTGTTTGACGGCGTTGGAACCGATTTTGCCGGTCCCTTTTCGATCAAGGCTTCTCCTTTCGTAATGCCCGTATTGTGAAGGGCTATTTGTGTGTATTTGTTTGTTTGGCCACCAAGGCTGTCCATTTGGAGGTGGTATCGGCTCTGACTACGGAGGCCTTCGTCGCCGCGTTGGATCGCTTTGTTTCGCGTCGAGGTCTACCTTCCCTTATTAGGTCTGACAATGGCACAAACTATAAAGGAACTGTAAATTATCTTAAGGATGTTTCTGTGTTTATTGATAAAAATTGTACTAGTTTAAGTCAAATTGCTGCCCAAAGGGGAATAACCTGGAAGTTTAGTCCCCCAAGTTGCCCCCATTGGGGAGGGATTTTTGAAGCGGCTGTGAAATCCGCAAAGACCCACCTCCGCCGCATTATCGGAGAAACGGCTCTAACTTTTGAAGAGCTGGCCACAGTGTTTTGTAAAGTTGAGGCGGTCCTCAACTCTCGTCCTCTCTGTCCGCTATCTCCAGATCCAAATGACTTGGAAGCTCTCACCCCTGGTCATTTTTTGGTGGGAGGGCCGTTGAATGCCCTGCCCGAATACCCGTGGAAGGATGAACGCGTATATCGGTTGTCGCGTTTTCAAATGTTGCAGCAAATGAGCCAGGACTTTTGGCGTCGCTGGTCGCTTGAATATTTGCATTTGCTGCAGCAAAGAGTGAAGTGGACAGACAGGACTGAGCCTCCCAGGGAGGGTGATTTAGTATTGTTAAAAGAGGCAAATTTGCCCTCATTGCTTTGGCGACGAGCTCGCATATTACGTTTGATTCTTGGCGGAGATGGCACTCCGCGTGTGGCTGAGGTGTTGGTCGACGGTTCGATTTTAAGGAGAGGTGTGACCTCTCTCGCCCGCCTTCCCGTAGAGTAAGCTAGCGGTCTGCTTCTCAGACCGGGACGGGGGATGTTTGTAATATATTGGGTAAAACTAAACGCAGGCGTTTCGCATTGCTGCCGCCAGAGGGCGTTCGGGGTTTTCACACTGCTAGCGTGGATGGCGTCGCGGACGGTCCGCCATTGCATTGTCCAGGGCGATATCGGTTTGATTTTAATACGCGGAGCGGTCTCGCGTCTTTTGCTTGTTGTTTAGTTTGAGTGATAATTGTGAATTTCCTGTTTGTTAAATAACTATTGAATTTGTGTTTGTGAAAAACTCTGTTATTGTGACTTTTTCTTGTGAGAGGTGAAACGTGGCTGGCTGTTCACATCTGGCTGTTCCCGAGTGAAACTACGGGAAGAAATCTATTTAGTTGGTCTGGGGAATTGAGATCTCAAGGGTTAGGTAGGGTGATTAGGAATTCCCCCTTCCCGAAGACACTCAAGTTTGGATCCGAAGAGAAAGAAGATTTAATTTGGTAAGTGTTCAATTGTAATTAATTTATAGGTTAGGTTATCATATAGGGCCCTGTAGCTCCCTTCATAAGCTACGGTGGTAGCAGACTGCGTTAAGTTAGTTAGGTTTTAGTCGGGCAAACGTGGTGCCGCGTGGAGATTTTTTCCCGGTACTTATTTTTACCGGTGGTTTTTTCCCCGGTGAAGTTCCGGTACAGAATTCTTCCCGCCGCTTCGTTTGTCCGGATTCGCTCTGCGCACATTTTCTGGCAGCAGAGCGTAGTTGCTCTGCACAATCACGTATCAGGGAAAGAGAATCCTAGCGATTGTCTTTCACGTGGCATGCTGCCTTCAGAGTTAATTGTACATTCCTTATATTATAACGGCCCGTCCTGGCTTCGTCAGCCTATAAATGAATGGCCATTGAAATTTGTTCCGACGGAATGTGAGACATTACCGGAACTGAAATCTAAAACCTTTGTTGTTGAGGCTTCCCGTGCGGAACCACATATTATGGACACCTTAGTCAGCCGCGTGTGTTCATGGAACAAATTATTACGCGTATTTCTATATATTCTTAAATTCACAAAAAGATTGAGTGGTCGTAACGCTGTTGAAAATATTCAAACCGCTGAAAATTTCATTATCAGAATCGTTCAAAACATTCATTTTTTTACGGAATTAGATTTAATTAAATCTGGCAAACTTCCATCTAAAAGGTTGCGCAGTTTGTCCATATTTGTCGACGATCACGGAATCTTTGCGCATCGGAGGCCGACTTTCCAAATCGGACCTACCCTACGAAGCGAAGCATCCTGCTTTGTTACCTAAACGCGCCCGCATAGTTGATTTAATTATCGATCATTACCATAACACTTATTGCCATACCGGTCCTGGGCTATTAATGTCCATCATAAGGCAGCGATTTTGGATATTGGATGGTAGGACAGTCATTCGCTCGCGTTGTCGCAAATGTAATACTTGCTTTCGTATTAAGCCTACTCACCCGACACCCAGAATGGCTGATCTGCCTGAGTATCGCGTGCGTGACGCTAAAGCCTTTGTACACACTGGGGTTGATTTAGCGGGTCCTATTGCATACATACCTATGCGTCGCCGAGGCCAACGCTCGCTGAAGGTCTACATTTGCTTGTTCATATGTCTAGTCACTAAGGCTATTCATATAGAATTAGTTTCGGATCTCACGTCCGAAGCTTTTCTTGCAGCTTTAAAGAGATTTATGTCCCGCCGTGGTCCAGTGTCTGTCATGTACTCGTACAACGGGACCAATTTCGTTGGTGCTAAGGCCCGGTTGAACGAAATCTACTCTTTTTTATTAAACTCGCGCATTCAGACCGACATTAAAGAAGAACTTCTGAAATGTCGAATTGAGTGAGAGACGTTACCGCCCCGAGCTCCGCACTTCGGAGGAATTTGGGAGTCCAACATCAAAGGTATCAAAGCGCACTTGTACCGAGTGATAGGAAAGCAGCTTCTCACTTATGAGGAGCTCTTAACTGTCCTCGTACAGATAGAATGTCTTTTGAACTCACGGCCTCTTAGTGTTTTATCATCTGATCCGCATCCTGACGTTCTCACGCCGGCTCATTTTTTAATGTCCAGTCCCATTACTTATTTACCTTCTTCTGAATTAACAGAGGGAAAGTATGAATTTGACAAAGCGTAAAAAACTTTTGGATCAACTCGTGTTATCATATTGGAAAAAGTGGCGTATTGAATACCTGCATACGCTGCAAGTCCGTCAGAAATGGTGCACTCACGATCGTCCCATAGAGATAGGCACTGTCGTTCTCTTGGGTCAAGATAACGTACCGCCCTTGACTTGGCCATTGGGTGTCATAAAGGAGGTGTTTCCTGGATCGGATGGTATAATTCGTGTGGCTTTAGTCAAGACTGTGTCAGGCACATATAAGCGTCCTGTCACAAAGCTGTATCCTTTGCCTACCCAATAATCAACCGCAACTTAATCAAACCGCAATTTAATCAACCGCAATTTAATCAAACCGCAATTTAATTAAACCGCTTATTTACTCATAATTTCTACCGTAGATATCGATTCGCTGATATTCTCAGACCGCTATTACCTCTAATCTACCCTCCTAGCTTAATCTATCTTATCTTATCTAATCTATCCACCTAGCTTCTTGTCTATATTTTAATTTGAAAGCTCTGGACCTTTCAAGGCGGGGAGCTATGTTGAGGCCATCAGCCTCCAATTTTTTATACTTTCCTTTTTCTCAACAAATTCGATGACAAGGCAACTTGATATCGCTGTCCCCTTTAGCGGGCAAATGAGGGAGCGAGATGGAATCGACTTGCCCTCCCCGGAGCATCGCCGACTATCACAATTTAGTCTCGCATTGTATGTCATTGAGATTTGGCGTGTGTCCTGCGCCTCTGTGCCGCGCGCGCCCGTTACGAGATTCGCCGCAGATCTTCCAGGATCTTCCGAAGGAGCCACTTGTGTTCAGAAGAAATCTGGTGATCACCAGGAGAAGCCTTTCAGCAAGCGAGCGAGGTAAGCGATTGTCGAGCTCTGTCGAATTGCCGAATTTGTTGAAACTTCTACCTTTCATATATTCACATATAGGCAGTTTAACCGAGGTCTCCTCCGAGCCCAAGGTATAACTTTAAGGTCCTCATACCGCAAAAAGGGAGTCAGTCTATTTACACGACTGCCATTCCAATATTAGTTTCAATAATTTTAAACACAAATTGAATATCAAGCAACATTCTCATTGCCAGAAAGCAATGAGCAGATTAATTAAATAAAATCTTGGCACCATCTCGGCTATCTGGCGGGAATTATTAAAATCCTTTCTCAGCTTCTGTTTAATTGCCATTCTTGGATTACTTTAGAAGTTTACTCTTAAATTATACAAAGATATTCGTGGATTCAATTATGTTATTACTTTAAATATTTTAAGCCCATTTTGAACTCTTTTCCCTAGTGGAAGTTTAAAATCAGGTCGATTGATACTAAAATGACTTTTATCAAAGTTAGAAGAGAAAATATTTTTTTTCTTTGTCGGTGGTTTTATGTATAGTGTTTAAAGACGAGAGCCACGATGCATAGCATGCAATAAAGTAACATTGTAAGTTACCCTTTACCAATAACTTAGATATCAAAGTTAAACCAGATTAAATTGCTCTTCTCCCTAATGCAATTATGGAAGTCAGGTAATAAAAGTAAAAGTAAGAACTTCAGACTAATCAATGTGGCCAGTGGCAAGCAGCGGCCATATGTCTTTTCTATATATTTCAGACTTCAATAAGTACTGAAATAAAGTACTTATATAGTGTGAAAAGAAATCACTAAAATATATCTCGATGACTCAAATTTAACCCTTATGTGGTTCTTTGGCTGATGCGGAATTTGCGCGTTTATTTGACTTGAGAAACTTTGAAATTTGTGACCATTTGTGAAATCTTGTAAATGGATTTTCTTCTTATTTATTGATATTGTTTTGTTGAAGTTGTATGTAAGCTATAAGTTTTCCGAAATAAACATACATAAAATCACGTCTTTATCCCTTACGGGGTAGATAGAGTCAAAAGTCGTGAGACTCGAAGGCCACGTTTAGCTGAATAGTGGGCTTTCTGATGGAATGGAGATTTAGGTTTAGTGACAGGTTGCTAGCCCATCGTCTATGAGTGGAGGAATCCCCAGTTTAAACCCCTTTCCCTCGATTGACTTTTACAATCAGCGCGGCTTCTCAAAGCAGCTGGCACATTCTATGTTTTTTCTTCGCTCCCAGACCAGCATGGAAGCAAAAAAATATCCCGAAAAAATATAACTAAAAAATATTCCGAAATAAAATATATATACAGTACAGTATTTTAAGGCTTCGATACTGTATAAGGCTACATGTTCCTGCTACTGAAAGCTCAATTCAAAAGAAAATTCTATTAAGCTGGTTCAAGAATAAAATTGGAGAGAATTCTAAAGTGTTATGTGTTATGATGTTGATTGATCGCGATATGCCAAGAGAATATTTCAGGTCACATGAGCTAAGATATTACATGGGGTAGATAGGGGAAAGGACTTGTCATATCACGCTTTTAAACAGACTGATAGCGAGGGGTAGAAGGGGACTATAATTAGGAATCCATATAATTAATAAAGCTATATCTTTGTAATTTATTTCATCCGAATCCTGACTAATATTATAAAAGTGAAAGTGAGTTTGTTTGTTTCTTTGTTTGTTTGTTACCTCTTCACGCTTTATCTACTGAACCAATCTTTCTGAAATTTCGCATACACATAGTTAGAAGTACGGAGAAGGACATAGGGTACCTTTCATCTCGTGGGAAATTCACGCGGGCGAAGCCGCGGGCGAAAGCTAGTGATTGAATAAAAAAGACATTTATTGGCAACATAAACTTCACAAAGTTGTAATTAACAATGCTGGAGAGTTTAGTTAAACACGCTGATCTCTAGAACTACCGCTTCTATTTCAAAGTTCTTTTTTTGTATGATAGGGTACATTCATGAGGAAGTCTATAGATTATCTACAATCCCGTAAATAGAGTAGTAGTAAAAATAGTAGTTTATGCAACTGATACATAATGCCTAATTATGTACAGTTGCATACACTATTTTATCTTAACTCATAAATTAAACAAAGTTGGTAGCTAGGTAACGAAGAAAAATTTTATAGCGGGAAATTAAGTTTAAACTACGAATGCGTGCGCCACTTTTTTCACAAGTTCAAACTGCGCATGCGTGCGCCTCTTTTTTACATTCAGCCTAAAACCATAGCCTAATTTAATAAATTAAAAAGTAAAAGTGTACTATAAAAATTAAAAAGTTATTTTATGATGACTTTTATTTTTTTATTTATGTATGTGCGTTTATAAAGTACGTCTTTATAAAAACATCTTCAAATTCGTAATGTGAATATTTCGACATGAGTGTAGATAAAATTGTTTATTTATTTTCTCTAAACTTCTTATTGCATACACAAAATAAAAACAGTGATTTAAGAGCATGTAATGGCGGACTTATCCTAGAAAAGGAAATCTTCCATTTCATTGATGTTTGTTATTTACTTGTTTTCAAAATAAAAAAGTTTTAAATAATTCAATGAAAACTTTGTTAAAGTTCTATTTTAATAAAAGTGAGACGATTTCAATAAAATTTGAATACATAACAATTTGAATCCGTTACTGGCGGTATTCCAATGAAAATCTGAAATTGCACATCGGAATATCCAGAAATTCTACATTTTCTCATATTACGATCTCTATGACCTGAATATTGTACGTACTTACATGGTAATTCGAACTGAAAGTCAAAATTTTACATTAACTTAAAAATATATACCTAAGTACCTATGTAGATTATGTGAATATCAGGAATCAAATCTCATCCAATGCAAATCTCATTTTTCTATAACTTCTACAGTCTTATTCCTGTGGACATTGCGTGGAATAAAACACGCAACAGCTTTCCTTGGAAATGTTAATGGAGTGGTTTACCATTGCCTTCTCCATTTCATACACTATAAAATTAGCAGAAATATCAATCAACTAAAATGCAGAATTACTTACGATGTTTTCCTTAACCGATCCGGCAACCGACAGGTCGTATAATCTAAATAAAATTAAATGAAATAATTTATTCCTCATATCAAGGTTTTCTGTTCATTTTCTGTCGGTACAACTTTTATTCCCTAAATCGTGGCTTCATCGGTAATATTTGGTGGAATGAAACGCAAGCAACAACTTTTATACTTAGTAATAAATAGGTAACACCATGAATTTACCAAATAAAAAGCTAATATTAAATGTGAATTCGGTTATGAAGTTAACAAACAAATAATATAGAATTCGGGAAAAACAGAAGGTTTGATTTATTTGTTTTGCTGAAGATAATATATTACACCGCATATTTCACAGACGGTTGAATGTACAGTCATTCAGAAATACATTCCAAAATACATACCTATTGGCAAAAGCTTACGAAAATTTAAATATTTTTTACAAATATAATTGAACTTTCATTATAAATTGACATTATGACATTTATTAATCAATATCTAACTATGTAATTTACTAGCTTTCGCCCGCCTGAATTTCCTACGCGAACAGTGCTTTTTCCTATGACCTTTAACTATGTGTATGCGAAATTTCAGTAGAAAAAGCGTGAAGAGGTACCAAATTAATAAACAAACATACTCACTTTCGCATATACAATATTAGTTAGGATGAATGAAGGAGAAATTGAAGCTGAAATATTTAAAAGGCAAAAAGTCGTGCAAAGAGGTCAAACAAATAGCTAAAACTAAACGACTATTTAACTGTAGGTACTAAGCTTATATCGTGAGTCCGGTAGACACACACAGAAATAAGTACAATACACCCAGAAACGAAGACACATATCTGTGAAATCAAGTCCAAATATATGCCCGCGCTGTGAATCGAACCCCGGCCTCCAAATGGTGGATGGGCATTGGGTATGGTGGCCACTACGCTATGAAGGTCATCAAAAGATAGAGAGTCAAGGAGGAAAAACAAACAACTAAACAATTAACAAATATTCTAGTTATAATAAACGGGTCACTTACTATCGGGGGTACAACAACAATATCCTTGAATGTATGGCCAGACCTCATAAAGTATCTACAACATAGTGCCTTGTACTTTAACCGCACTATTCTCCAGCACTATCCATCAATCTCTTTAATATCGAGCGGCCGAGGATTGGCTGGAGAATAAACGGTATAATGAGCTTAGTCACCATCGTTATCCTTCCAAAAACTGCCAAGAGTGAGTTGTACTTGTGTAGAATTCTATCCTTTATTTTTATAAGACTTATGAAAATATTGGAAAACTTGCTGAGAGACTTATCAAGTATGAAACTACGTATGTTTCTTTCAAAATAATCTGTTCCTTTCAATACATGGTACGAAATTTTACGTATCTAACTTGGACTTGTATTTTACGTATTGACATTTTTTATTAAAAAAGAAAGAAAGAACAAAAAATATATTTGCATTAGAATGTCAGTTGTGTTCTTTTCATATATTCATTATAAGTTTTCGAACAAACATCTCCCATAGCAAAATACAATAAAATTCAATAATAATAAATTAATTTGCAAAAAACCTGATACTCTGAAAAGCCTATTCTCAAACAACTCAACTGATTTTCATATCAAACTATAGACAGAAAGGCTTTTGATCGGAGCTTCAGAAATACACATATGCTAAGCTTACCTAAAACACACTTCATTCTTGCATCGTGGGTTTAAAAAAACCTTCCAAATTATCTCACAAACGTTAATAAACCGATTTCGCCAGCTCTCTAAACGATTCAAGTTCATTATTTCAACGGAGCGAAGTTAAATTGGTCCGGCTCCTATCAAACTTTTTCGAATTTATTTAATCGGCCAACGGGATCGGGCTGCAATAGCTGTGCCATTAGGCCTCGAAATCAGCGGATGATAGGGAATATTGAAGTGATGGTGCTGCAAAGATCCCAGGTTTGAATCCTGCCCATGCTACATGAGATTGTAGACCATCTGACTCATTTACAGTAGTTTTCATCGACCAAAGCTTTCGGCGAAGGACAACAACGTGAGAAAACCTGCACTCTAGTTTATGGCTATCAGTTAGTGTGTGAAATGGAGATGGCAATGGCAAAACTTTCCATTAATATTGCCAAGAAAGTCGTTGTGTGTGGTTCATTTGACATAATGACCACGATCAGTCATGAGAAATACGACTAAAGGAGCTGATCCTACTATCCTACTATAATCCATACTAATATTATAAATGCGCAAGTTTGGATGTAAGATTGTGACTTTGTGAATTTGTGAGGATGTTTGTCACTCAATCACGCAAAATCTACTAGACGGATTTCGATAAAATTTAGTGTACGGGTAGATAAATACCGGGAATAGTACATAGGGTACTTTTTATCCCGAAATTACCACGGGAGCGAAGCCCCGGGGCGCAGCTAGTGTTATAAATGCGAAACTTTTGATGTGAGTTTGTGAGAATGTTTGTTACTCAATCACGCAAAATCTACTGGACGGATTTCGATGAAATTTAGTATACGGGTAGAAAAATATCGTGAATAGCACATAGGGTACCTTTTATCATGAAATTCTCACGAGAACGAAGCCCCGGGGCGCGTTTAGTAGTAATATAATACACGCCTTTTGCATAGCCACTTTTTCCAGGTTAAAAACTCCAGTTTCGCCCTGAAAGAAAGTTTGAGTTCTTTTCAAGCATCTTTTAATATCTACCGCGGGCAACTCGCAGCAATTTATTCGCTTTTCTATTATAATTGAATTTTAATGACCTAACAGTTTAATAGTTACTGCCATCAGTACTACTTCGAAAGATTAGCTATCGGTGGCCTCAAGGAGTTATTATCGCCCTATCCCCCAAACTGATCATGCCAATTTTTATTATTTTTTAATTCCCGTCTGATCTGTACAAACTTTACAATTACCATCTGATCCCATACTTTATGGTAGATCAGACCGGAGTAGAAAATATTTGAAAAATATAACTGATCCCCTAGGGTATCTAGGGGACACTTCTATTGTATCTATTATTTCAAATTCTGTAAATATCATACTTTATTGTGTCTTTCAAACTGTCACAAAGTGATACAATGTAAAGTTTTGTGATGTTTCATAAATTGTGCCAATAAACATACTAAGTAGCTACTGTAATTAAGTTTCTCAAAGCGACTTGATCTGCTTTTATAATATGATAATTAATTTAATTATATACCTATTCATATATTAAAAGTGCCTTTGCAAGTAGAAATAGCATAGACAACGAAACAAACGTAGATATAGAAAAAAACTTAATGAAAACAAATAAACATTTTTAAGTTTTTTTATTAACTTTACGAGAAGTAGGTATCATCATCTCAGCTTTCGTTTTTTTCATCTCTTAATAGATTGAATAAAGCATTTTCGTTTCTCCTGTTAAAAAATAAATCTATAGCTCTGCAAAGAAGTTTTCCCCGTCTAACGCTTTTTTCGCGTGACCATCAAAGCAGAGCAAAAGAAAAGAGTTTTTGTTTTCCTTTTTTTCTCTAAAACCAGCCAGTAAAAAAATTTGTATATTCACCTGGCAAAAACCGTGAGATTTCGCGCGGGAATCTGTCAGTAGGGGGCCAATTAGGGAAAATATTGCGGGGTCCCGTAATCTGGAGGTCCTGTAACCCAGATTGATTCAGTGCGGTTGAACGTATAAATATTTTACACCGGCCCTGGCTGAATTCGACGGTTCCTTTGCCAGGCACGTCGCTCCGCTAAATAAAAAATATGGGCGCGTTGTCTTTGCTTCAGCATTTTGTTGATTTCGCGGGAAACCATCTGTCAAAAAATAACCTTATTCGGCGGATACATTTTTAATACACATCAATAATATGTTGTTTAGTAGTTGATACAGAAATACTACCAGTATTTCTTTATTTTACTAGTAAATTTATATACGACAAGAATAATTTAGATATTGATGAAGAGATGTGACTATAAAATATGTAGTGAAATATTTTTATCGATGAAAAACTTTTTCATCTCTGCTCTTTCGCTATTTCCCCATAAACTAGAGCATGCCATTACATTTGAAGTGATGATCCACTAAATCAACCATAACGATCAAGCCAATGTAAGAAATAAAATAATCTCCTAATAAATCATGCAAGTGAACACGAAAACCAATTTTCGACGGCCATTACTATCGAAGCGATCGTAAACGTTCTTCTCTCCCGGACACAAAACGGTCGTTTTTATACCACTAAAGATACAGCACTTTATGGGGAATTTAAATACCTATATACATACACTAAGGCTTTGTTCTATTAGAGAGGCAGTCTGGCTTTTTTATACATTGTAATATTATTTGTGGTTTTTTATTGCGAATTTAGTTATTAAACATAATATACCTAAGTTAATCATAATATCCCACTTAAATTAATTTGCGAAAATTTGAATGTGTGATTTCGGTACTGGATACATTTTGATAAAAATCGGTATATTGGTAAAATATCACCTGGAATATACGCACATAGGGTACTTATTATCTCGAAAATTTTACAAGAGCGGAGCCCGAGAACATCTCCCTGGGGCTCTCCGCTCTTGTAAAAATTTAATTGGTAGTACAAGTAAAATTTTAATTTTAATTGTTGGTAAAAGTAATAATTAAATTGTTAGTTTTTTCATAGTATACAAATTAATTGACAATAAAACAATATACCTACTTAATAATTCTGCAACAAAAATATACTCGTAGAGACGACTAAAATATTAACCAAAAAATTTTTCAGTCAGCTTTGCGTCGACATTGAAACTGAAGCATTAAAAATTCATTCAATATTTTCAATACTAAGCCGTACACTTCCGATTCTTCCAATAAAAATATACAACCACATTTTATGGTTGCGGTCACAAAACGTACGAGTATATACTTAATCCAAAAAATAGAAATCCTTTTTGTCCCCGGCTATTGAGAGTAATGGACCCTTTTAATAGATGCTTGGGGAGCGATCAGACACACGAAAAAGGGTATATGTTTTGGAAGAGCATAGCAAGTAAGTACCACTAATTCTTGCAAGGATTGCTGTCCGTAAGTAGCTAGTCTCTAAGCCCTTCTTTTTTTCGAATCTGTTATTAGGTTAGACCTGATTGTTATTAGGTTAGGTGAGAAATTTTACAAAAATGCATTGTAATAAAAAAATATTCAGCAAAATCAGCTCAACATTATGTACTTTTGTGAATTCAGATCGTATTACATGCCAATGAATGTTAAAAGATCGTAAACAATGTCATAAAATGTCCAAATCACACGGTTGGAACCAAATTATGCTAAACGAGGGTGTAACATGAAAATTTTTGTATATCAGAGGGTTCAGTATCCAATAGCTATATGTTTTTAACTTCAAGTAATGTTTTGTATCTGATTTGTATTCGATAGGTAGGTACATAATGTACCTACGGGACGAACTTCGCATAGGTAATTCAAATTTAAATCATTTATTTTCACAGTGCTTAACAGGCACTTTTCAAGTATTTCGGAACGACCACTGCTGAGAAGAAAAGAAGGAAACTCATTATGCAGCATCATATCTCTCTCTCAGCTGAAAGACGTCCACTGCTAGACAAAGGCCTCCCCCGAGGATTTCCACAACGACCGGTCCTGCGCTGCCCGCATCCATGCGCATCCCGCGACCTTCACCAGGTCGTCGGTCTACCGAGTGGGAGGCCTGCCAACACTACGTTTTCCGGTTCGTGGTCGCCACTCGAGAACTTTTCTGCTCCAACGGCTATCTGTTCTACGAGCTATGTGCCCCACTCACTGCCACTTAAGTTTTGCGATTCTGCGCGCTATGTCGGTTACTTTAGTTCTCCTATCATCCTATATCCTATAGCATCATATATATTCATTTTAATCATATAAAAATAAATATATTATGTACAGTCAACAAAATAAAAAATAAACATGTCATGCTTGTGACCGAGTGACTAATAATAATAATATACGTTTGCGTAATGCTTATTACAATAGGTACTTCTAACAACACCTTGAATTAATTTGACATGGCCATTATTGATTCCAACAGACACGGGCTCGGTTTGCGGTTTCGTCCGTGACAGGAGCCCCGAGGGTGGAGCCACCCTGACTGCATTTCGACATCGCTAGACCACAATCATTGATCTATTGGTATAGTATGGTCCGTATAGTGCCTACTGGAAACAGGCGATAATTATGTTTAGTTATGTTTCTGATGAATTTACAGCCCGATACTGACTACTCGTCGCTTCAGTGCTTGTTTGTTCTATCTACCATCAGTCAAATTTTACAGGAGAAGCGTTTTTTGCTGTATTTATTTAAAAAAGCTTTAGCTTCTACTTTTGAAGGTCTTTAAAAATACATGAGTTACCTATGATTTAATGGTTATAACTTTTATCTGTAGAAGGGAATTAATTATACCTTATTTTACAGTTTTTATGTGGAGATAGAACAAAAATGCACAAAAATAATTACGAATGTGGACATAGAACATTACCACATTTGACATAGGACAAAGTGACTGTATCATATTTGCGTGCTTAATTGTTCTATCTCCCAGGTATATTATACAGGATGGTGTTTAATTCACGATATTATTCATAACAAATACAAAAGCAAACCTATTTTAGTTTACAACAACATGTTAACATGTTTTACACGACTGCCTAAAGAGGAGTATTATGTTTTTAGGGATATGCTTTCTTTATACTACATAAAAAATCACTGAAAAATAATAATAATAAGATAGTTATCGTTCACATAGTAGTGAATCTTGATCGGACCGGGGCCTTTTTCCCTTTTGGGGCAGAGGGATTTCTTATTTAGTGGCCCTAACGTACCACTTAAAATATGTATTAATTACCAAGGTGGCGTTTAGGACCGCGGTCCCGGTCGCGAAAGACTCCTTACTTCGTCCACAATAGCTCAATGATTGAGGAATGTAAACCTTCCTTAACTAGTTAAAAGTACCGTGTTGCTGCCAAAATCCAAATGCAGGTATTGACATTACTAAGAATAGCAATGTACTTATACGATAACACTCTTGGACTTAGCTTGGAGATGGTTCAACAAAGTCGTAGAAAAACAACACCCTGTTTCAAATTTAAAACGAACTCAAGGGAAAATTTAAAAGTACTTATTGCACACTCTGTGGCAGCGTCTGATTGAATTCTTGTTTATAATCAGACTGTAACATACTTTTAAACAATTTATGTATGTATAAAATAAGATAAAACACTAAAACTTAGTTAAAAAACTTAGTTTTTTCGAATTATTTTCGGGAGCGACAAAGTACCTGTTGCGATGTCTCCAGCCACAGTGACAATCAAACAAAATGGCGGACATGACGTCGCGGGCTATGATTGGTCGGTTGAGTGGACATAGAACAAGCAAGCTCTGAACGTCTTATACAAGTGAGGACATAAAACAATCGCTGGATATAGAACAAACAAGCACTAAAATTTCATTACAGTGTCGTGTCACAAATAAATTTGAAATTAACTTTTTGTTATTTTAAGAGTAAAAATTCATAAATATTTCTTATCTAACAGGACTGAAATTTAATTTCTAACAATACTGCATTCAAAGTTCATTTTTGATAAATTTGGTAGATAGAACAAACAAGCACTGAGGCGACGTACTGGCCATGGTACCCAAACTATATTAGTTGGTGGTACACCATGGCCGTTACCTATATTAAGAGTAGTACAATGTCTAGGACACCTATTTAGAATTTGATTTTTAATTTATAATGTTTATTTAGTATTTAAGATAGTTTTAGTTCTTTTTTATTTGAAAATAATTGTCCTTAGCTACCTATATATTTTTTTGTAAAACCTTTGATTAAATAAATTCTACTGGCCGACTGATTGTCATATTAATGCACAACCAAAACCGTTGAACGCAGAAATTAGAAATTTTACAAAAAGTAGATATATATGCCTTACTAGGCATAAGAAGAGAAATTTGTAAATTCACTGTGTGAGTGAAATTTACGCGGGTGAATCCAAGGACAAAAGCTAGAAGTCTAAATTTTGAATATTCGTCTTTGAAATAAACCACATCAATGTAGTTATTCAGAAAAGCACTCGTATTCATTAAAGTAGGGTCTTATCGCCGTCGAATCTCGGAGTTGTGCGGATCTCACAAACTTTGTTTAATGAACCATCTTAAGTTGTTCCGCTAATTAAATTAAGATTTCAGAAGCGGCATTTTTAAGTCATCGCGGTATAAAGAGAAAGTGGGCTAAGATTTTTTATAAATTAAATGTAGTTCAGACGAAATGAGCTGTTATTTTGATAGAATAAATGTAACAAAGCATTGTAAGATAATGCTCTAATGCTCATTAATATATGTAAGTGTATCTAGGTACAGACGAAGGAAGAATGATTTTGTTAAGAAATTGTGAAATTGAGCTATTTATTTGGCCACATATCGAAAGTAACGAACTAATTAATACGCTAATAAATCTATTAGTTCAAAAACACAAGTAAAAATTCTATTAGTTCCGAGATCTAACGCGGATTCAATAAATTTCTGTAACAGCAGATAAATCTGTAAGTTTTCAATGTACGGGATTACTAACTTTTTCTGTGATTGAGATAAAATCTATTTCCAGTTTGGCTTTTTCAGCCAAGGTCTTGTATTTACTTGTCTACTTATACTAGCTGCACCCCGGGGCTATGCTTTCTTGAGAAATTGGGGATAAAAAGAAAACTATGGTTTTACTCTACTTGCATATCAAATTCCATCAAAATCCACCCACTGGTTGTGGCGTTGTTAGTAACAAACTCTAATCACACGTAAAGAAGTGTTTTTAAAAGTTTGTGAGTTTGTTTGTAGGGGGTAAACTTCGGAACTACTGAACTGATTTCAAAAATTCTTTTACTAATAGAAAGCTACATTACACTTAAGTGATATGTCACTTACATGTAGTGATATGTCACTTAAGTGATATGTCGACTAAATCGATTTCCGTGGCTAAGAACTCAAACAAAACTAGATGCCCGCGGCTTCACCCTCGTGAATTTCCCACGGGAACAGTGCTTTTTCTCGAGATAAAAGGTACCTTATGTCCTTCTCAGTACTTCTAAATGTGTATGCGAAATTTCAGGAAAATTGGTTTAGTAAAGGCTACAATTTATGTATGTACCTCCCGAGCGAAGCCGGGGCAGGGCGCTATCTAAGTTTCGCATTTATAACATTACTAGCTTTTGCCCGCGGCTTCGCCCGCGTGAATTTTCCATGGAAACAGTGAGTTTTCCCGGGATGAAAGGTACACTATGTCCTTCTCCGTACTTCCAGCTATGTGTATGGGAAATTTCAGGAAGATCGGTTCAGTAAATAAAGCGTGAAGAGGTAACAAACAAACAAACAAACAAACTCACTTTCGCATTTATAATATTAGTTAGGATTAGGATTAAGATTTTCTTACTATACCTGAATCTCCATTCCATCAGAGAGCCCACTATTCAGCTAAACGTGGCCTTCGAGTCTCACGACTCTTGGCTCTGTCTACCCCGTAAAGGATAAAGACGTGATTCCATGTATGTATGTTAAGATTTTCTATAGAAACAGTTCCTTATTTTGACCGACCCGAAGATGTAAGGGGTAAAACTAAAAAAGCAATAATGATACTATAAGTATATATTTTCACTGCTCTCAATAACATCGACAAACGTAAATTTTCGCCATAATCTGTCACCAGACAAAACTCTTGAAAACACAAACAATATACACTTTTGTAAAATATTACAGAAATTATTTTCCGTGATATCAACTATCAGAACACAACTCGTCATATTCTCGTAAGTCGGTGTCGGGTTTTGCGAAGCTCAAGTAGAGGTAGTTTTTGGACACCCTAAAGGAAAGCAGTCGGAGGGTCGGCGTGATGCGAACGGTCGCCAGTTTTATCACGTTCTGGTGAAACAATGGGGTCTCTGGAGGCATCTCGAATTTTTCTTTGGACGGTTTGTTTTTGAATCTGAAACCAATGCAAATATCGTTGCCCATCTGGAGCACCTAGAAATAGTATAAAATAAATTTAAAATTTACAAAATCTTTACCTATTGACTTAATAGATTTCAATGGAATCATTAAGTCCACAGATACACAGACCAGACGCGTTACTTAGAACACCCATCTGTTTGCGTAGGTAGTTAAAAAGAGGTAAAAAAAAGATGTTTGATTATGCTTCGAAATGATGATCAACCGCTTGACTTACATGTTTTTCGGATCGCTTCGGTCGGATCCCTTTGCGCAGTCCCCCAGTAGAATATAGTACAACACTTCCTATATTCCTTTCCTACCCCCACGGGAAAAAGGCGTGATAATATGTATGTATGTCGGTGGACCGACGACTTGGTGAAGGTCGCGGGATGCGCATGGATGCGGGCAGCTCAGGACCGGTCGTAATGGAAATCCTCGGGGGAGGCCTTTGTCCAGCAGTGAACGTCTTTCGGCTGAGAGAGAGAGAGAGAATATGGTATGTATGTATATCCTATATTCTATATTCCACTTTGATATCGATGGATAGATACGTTGCTGAGAGTTTATATGGTACTAGGTTTTGCTTACTATACTGCTAACACTACTTCACTCTCGTAAATTTCCCATGGGAACAGTGCTTTTTCCCGGGATGAAAGGTACCTTATGTCCTTCTCAGTACTTCTAACTATGTGTATGCAAAATTTCAGGAAGAGTGGTTCAGTAGATAGAGCGGGGAGAGGTAACAAACAAAAAAATCACTTTCGCATTTATATTTAGTTAGGAAGTTAGAATTAAGATTTGCTCCAGGTCTGGAGATCTATCTAATTTATGCTATGGCATTTTTATCGCTTCCGCCAAACAAAAGCATCGTGAGCTCGTGAGGAAACTTGCACACTAGTTAGTGTGCGTGTGTGTGTAATGGAAACAGTTTTTTTCCTAAATTGCTAAAGTTCCTACGTAGCTTCCGAAGTTTAGAAAATAGAAAGGGCCATAAAACTTACTTGTGTGTGAAGGGTATGAATCTTTTTAGAGAAACCGAAATTTTGAGCGTCATCTTTGCCGGTACCCACTGACAGAGTACTGACAACTGACAACTTGCGAAATGACGTCGACAAAACCGAAGTCATAACTTTATGGTCAAAACTTTTGATTTTTAAACCGTAGATATAAAGATTTTTATAAAAAAGAAACAAAACTTAAAAATTTTGCCTTCTTGGAAATTCTAAATGTTCCCTTATTTCTAAAAGACTATTTAAGTATGTGCTTATTTCAAACAGAAAAAAAAGTTACGATTAACCAGCGCATAGAGAAAATTCCAGCGTAGGTACAAGGCACAGAATTTTTTTTTTTTTTTTAATATAAGGCCTAAACGAAAAAAGTTTGAATCTTAAGTGAACTTTTATGATGCTGGATAGACTGGAATTTAGATTTCTATCTACACATTTTGAAAGTAGAAAACACATAAACTTTTTTAATCCAAGTATGATTAAATAGTTTTGCACAATTTCCAATTTCATTTTATTTATTGAAGAGTAGCTCAAACAGAAGGAGCGCGTCTGAGGACATCTTTCAAACCTGTGAGAAATATCGCCAGTTATTTATTAGTCACAATGAAACCATAACATACTGAGTAACAGAATATCGACTTTCATTTAAAAACTAGCTTTTGATCGCGACTTCGTATGCAAGGATTTTTATATCCAATACCATCCCACAAAAAAATAAAATTAAAAAATGCGAAATTTTAAATGTTTATGACTAAAAATGTTTGTTACTCAATCACGCAAAATTTACTCAACGGATTTTGATGAAATTTGGTACACGGGTAGAAAACTATCGGGAGTAGCATACAGGGTACTTTTAACCCAAAATTCCCACAGGAGTCGATCACCGTGGCACAGCTAGTTGTTAACATCTCTAACGGCGTATTAAGATAAAACCTGCACCAGATTTGAAAGGTACTTTTATTCCGAAATTTCAGCATAAAAAGAGCCCCGGAGTGTAATTTTTATTCACAGTATAGTGGCGCGGCTTCGCCTGCTTGATTTTCCCACGGGAACAGTGCTTTTTTCGCAGGATAATAGGTACCCTATGTCCGTATTAGTACTTCTAACTATGTGTATGCGAAAATTCTAAAAGATTGGTTCAGTAAATAAAGCGTGAAGAGGTATCAAATAAACAAACAAAGCTTTCTGTTTTTTATATCCTGTGGCATTTGTGGACAGACTCAAGCAGCTCGATAATTTATAGCGTGGTAATAGTTTGGAGCGAGTGGGAACAGAAATGAAATAAAATTCACGTAGTTTTAGCGCTCGAGTCCACTTTTCTAGACTTATGTTGCTTTAGTTAGACTATTTCATTGTTAGGGTAAAAATCAGTGAGTACGAATCGCGTTCCTTGTGTCATGTCGTTAAATCCTATACTAATCCTAACTGATATTATGAATTTGAAAGTAAATTTGTTTGTTACCTTTTCACGCTTCATCTAATGAACCAATCTTCCTGAAATTTTACATACACATAGTCAGAAGTACTGAGAAGGACATAGGGTACCTTTCATCCTGGGAAAAACAGTGTTCCCGTGGGAAGGGAAATTAACGCGGGCGAAGCCGCGGGCAAAAGCTAGTGTTTAAATAAATATAGGCTAAAATAACCTAAAGTTACTAGTATACTGCTACTGTTTTTTTTGTCTGGAATTCTGTCCCATTTCTGGGTAAAGGCTTCCTTTTTTATCCTAATCCTAACTAATATTATAAATGCAATAGTGAGTTTGTTTGTTTATTTATTTGTATGTTACCTCTTCACGCTTTATCTACTGAACAAATCTTTCTTAAAATTCGCATACACATAGTTAAAAGTACTGAGAAGGACATAGGGTACCTTTCATCCCGGGAAAAAGCACTGTTCCCGTGGGAAATTCACGCGGGCGAAGCCGCGGGCAAAAGCTAGTCTTTCTCCATAAGAATTTCAGGATAAAAAGTACCCTGTATGCTAATCCCGGCATTTTTCTACCCGTGTACCAAATTTCACCAAAATCCGTCTAACAGATTTTGCGAGATTGAGAACAAACATACTTACATCCAATTTAACTTTCGCATTTATAATATTAGTAGGATTCAGATTTATATTTAACCATCGAAATACAACTACTACGTATGTACATAGGTAATATCTTGATGTGTTTAACACACTTGATAACTTGAATTGACGACCAGACTGCCACACCGGAGGTCCCGGGTTCGATCCCCGGTCAAGTCAAGATGGAAAATGATCTTTTTCAGTTTGGCCTGGGTCTTGGATATTTATCTATATATGTATTTGTCATAAAATATAGTATCGTTGAGTTAGTATCCCATAACACAAGTCCCAAACTTACTTTGGGGCTAACTCAATCTGTGTGATTTGACCGTATATATTTATATTTATGATAAGAACGCCAATTATACTTTTTTTTTATTTTTTATTAAAGTTGGGTTTGCTCTTGACCACAATCTTGCCCGAGGACAGAACTATACTTACTTAACCAATTAAACTTACGCATTTATAATATTAGTAGGATTCAGATTGAAGAATGACTAACAAGCAGTTCTGGACTTTATTTTTTCTTTTAGATGCACCTACATGTGCAGTGTGCAACAGTGCAGCAGACGTGAGGGTAATACTGATTTCTAACTGGGTCAAATGTGTCTTATACTTCTTTCACGAAATCTACAGAGCTTTACGAACCTTTGAAAATAATTCCAACGAAATTTGGTCACACTCGTTTAAAATATACTCAATATAATTTTACATAAAAACTATTATTGTTTTGTTTTTACTAAATATATTTAAGGACTGGACCCCTTTTGAAAATTTTGTGAAAAAGAATAAAATCTATATTTTTTGTATAAAACACTAGATTTCGCCTGCGGCTTCGCACGTGTGAATTACCTACGGGAACAGATTTTTTCCGGGATGAAAGGTACTCTATATCCTTCTTCGTACTTCCAGCTATGTGTATGCGAAATTTCAGGAAGATTGGTTCAGTAGATAAAGCGTGAAGAGGTAACAAACACACAAACGAACGAACGAACGAACGAACGAACGAACGAACGAACGAACGAACGAACAAACAAACAAAGAAACTCAATTTCGCATTTATATATTTTATATATATTTTTTTTTATTTTTTCGCTTACTATATATTATACTTGCGACTTTTAAAGATATATGTGTGTTTTTATAAATATATATTATTTGAATGTTAGAAGATGAATACCCAGTGCCGAGAAAAACTTAATTTTAGTTTATAGTGTACTGTAAATATGTAATGTTGTTTTTTATTGTTAAATAAATAAATAAAAAAAAAATAGTTAGGATAATAAAATAATGAATAACAAAAAATAAAACAATGATCAGTGCTCTTAGCCATTCGACACAAAGGAAAAGTTTTTCAATCGCAAATTACCAAACACGCAATTGACTAAATTTCTTAATACCAGAGTCCTATAAGTCCTATTTCAGCTCAATAAGCTAATTAGCAATTAGCTTACAAAATCTGACATAACCATTTAACTATACAAGTGAAAATATTTTTTACAAGCATTTCTGGTATGTAAAAAAACTCCTCTCTTTTTCTTACCCAGTGTCAACAACCTAATTTTAACACCCTCTATATAATGCGCTTATCTGTTTCTTTTGTCCAAGAAAAAATTTGAGTTTATAATATTTACGAAATGTGACAAATTGAATTAATAATTTTTTCTCCAAAAATATACTCGTGAAAAAATCTTTTGGTCCACCCAGTCGGTCTTTTTTGGGTAGAAATTATAATCTCGATACATCTGTAATATACCTACGCCACAGAATTAATATTAGTACTACGTACAGAAAGGAAACCCCCTGCCCCTCCCGCAATATGGCACCCCCCGCTCCTTCCGCACTTCTCCCCCGTTCTTGTGTAACTGTGGGACGTTCGACTATGAAAACGCACACATTGACGTGTTACTGACGTGTTCACAGATATACAGTTTCATTTGTAGTAGTAGTAGGCATATTTGACGCGCCGTTTCTATGAAGCGCCCGCCCTGTGCCTGCGCTAAAAGCGTCTGTTCCCAGTAGTCCAACTGAATAGCCTTAACCAGTAGGATCATTTACAGTCTTTTTTTTTATACAGTCCTTTCCAATAGACTTACCGATGGTAATATTACCGAAACTTCGCTGGTATTATTTTTACCCATTAGTTTTACTACCTATATCGAAGCGGTGGTGGCCGAGTGGTAGAGCGCCCGCCTGTGGATACAAAATCCCAGGTTCGAATCCTGCCCGGGCTACATGAGTTTGCATACCAATCTGACTCATGTTAATTTTCATCGCCCACCACTTGCTTCCGGTGAAGGAAAACATCGTGAGGAAACCTGCACTCTGTTTGATGATTATCAGCTAGTGTGTGAAATGGAGAAGGCAATGGAAAACCACTCCATTAAAATTGCCAAGAGAGTCGTTGTGTGTGTTTCATTCCATATAATGACCACGACCCTCAGTCATGAGGAAATACGACTAAAGAGAGGAATCGAAGGTCGTCGACTTAAACATATTATTGTAAGAACTGATCAACAGTATTAGATTTCTAGTACTAGTAGTGTCTATTTTGAGCTACGCCACTGATGACAAACTATTGATTTCGAAAAATCAGCAGTGTTGTTTAAAAAAAAACAAGGAGTTTAATCTATACATAATAATAAAACAGTAAAAATATTTTGTCTGTACATTTAGTATTTTTGACTAAAATGGATAGAGGGACACTGTAGTGATAACTACAGAATTATTTTGAACTCCTAACTGGTCAACTTTGCATGTCATATTTTAGGTGAAATAGTTGATATATTGGGATACTATTCCTGTGGCGTATTACCTGCATGATAGGCTCTCGACTCACCACAATAGCAGGCATTCAAATCCATTAGTTTCCAGACAAATTGAATGGGAAAGTGACACACCGGTACACAAATCTCATATGTTGTTTTTACAATACTTATTAAGAAGCCAGGGAGACCCGCACATTAAAACGTTCTTTGAGTCACGCCGAAACCATTGGTAGCAATAACTCGACGCGATTTTGTGTACTTACGGAATTATATCGAAAATTAAACATTCATAACAAAACATTCCATGATTAAATTAGACTGTCAACTGAGATCTACAGAGTTGGACGTCTGACATTGACAGCTGGTGACACACGTTCCGTCTTGGGTCCTAACAAACCTTTCTTATCATAAAAAAATAAGAAATCATGGTAGGATTGTTGTAGAATTTTAATTATTCTCCTTTAATATCGTCGACTTAGATTATTATAATATTTATTTATTTATTTATTTTATTTATTTATTTAAAAAACATAATAACATTATTACAGTACACACCAAAGCAATGTTATTAGCATTCTATAAAAACTATTATGTAATACAGAAAAAATCAATGGGTAGGTACAGGTACGTACATAAATCAATGCGTTTCTAGGTATTTCTGAACGACTACCATGACCTTCGGCAAACTAACATTAAAAAACGACATTAAATATTCAACGAATAGATACCTTATTTAAACATTAGTTCTTTTAAAGAATATTTAAAAGTTGGTTTGATGTGCGTTCGAATTAAGCGAAACGGAGCGCGACAAAATGGAATGTCAAATCGAGTCGAGTCGATTCTCTCTCTTCCTGGATAGGCGCCACGACTAACATGGCTTGAGCAAAATCATTAAATTTTTGGGGTTTTTTCACTTTCGCCGCCCTCGGCTCCCCGTCATGGGACTATAGTTTAACCTTTAGCTTTAAAATCCGCGATACGCGCAAGGACACAGGGGATATTCGCCGCCACGAAGTTGTCGGGAACATGAGCTGTTGAAATCCACGTGCCCGCCCGGCCATATGAATTGACGCTTCCTGGAGTGTCCCCCCATCGCCAGAGGGTGCGGTTTCCCCGGACCGTGGACCGCATGCCACGGCGCAGGCCCCGTCGTCGGCGACCCCAAGGCGCAACACACGGATCCTAACCTTATTTCCAAAGGCCGCATCGCCGCCTCCGATCCGATGTCCCTGTAGTGGCTCAGCGCAAACCTCGGAAGGTCCAGCCAGCGTCTACTATCTCGCATGCAACGGAGCGTTGCAGGAGCGCCGTGCCGCTTTGATGACGCGACCAGCACCAGTGCTCGAACCCAACGGACCATAATGGTGAACGGGACAACGTTCTAAGTGCGCACAGACGTTTTGTGTACGGACCTGGCCAGGTACCCTATATTTGGTTTATGTTAATTTTAATTTTCTATTGCGGCAAAGACTTAACAGATTTTGGTATTAGTATAACTGTGCCGCCTTCAGCGGCTATTGTGTCTATGGAATAAAATGCTATATTCTATCCCAACCACATTGTATTAATGATATCACCCTGCCCATGACTCCCAGGACTTAAGGCTTAATAGACAAGAGGTCCTTGTACTTCAAAAGTACGAGGCTCTATCCTGAGCATTACATCCGGCTCTCTATAAAGTAAGTGTTCGTGTATAATCGCACTGCGCAGGGATATTGCCCGTCTTCGCTTCAAATAGCTGAAGACCCCTGCGCACACCCAACAACAATACACTTTTTATTTTTTTTTATTTTTTATACACGACAACACTTAAAAAGAATATTAGAAAGCAAAAAAAAATTTTTGGAATTTCTTGTCTGTCTGTCTGTATGTATGTACGCGTTTCACGCAAAAACTACTGGACGGATTTGAATGAAACTTTTTTTGTTATATAGCTATAAAGTCTGGGCAACATATAGGCTATAAGTGATTTTGAAAACTGGAACACCTGATGAAGAACCATAACAGAACAGCTAAACTATAAGAAATATGGAAATGGTGCCTTAACAAAAGTCGTTCAACCTGATGAGCATTTTCTGCTGACGTATAAAAATTGAAAATCAAGAATATCTGATGAATAACTCCAAGAGACCAGCTACACTAAAACATATATGGAAATGGCGCCTTAGCAAAACTTGATTATTCTGATGAACATTTTCTGTAGACGTATAAAAAACGAAAATCCGAAACCTCTGAACAGTTTGGAACACAAAAATCATCTAAGCGAAACTCACGCGGGCGAAGCCGCGGGCGACAGCTAGTCTATAATAACCGAGTCCCGGTGTATTGCAGAAATTCGGGATACTAACGTATGTGCTTCTCCTGGTTTTATTCATTTACCAAATTTTATCAAAATTTATTCAGTAATATTGCGTGAAACAAACATACATCCATTCTCAAAAACTGACGTTTATAATATAGGTAGGGTTTGCTGGGTAAAGATCTCCCATCTTTACCCAGCAATGGGCCACGAAATAAAGTTAGAAAGAAAATTTCTTATGGAGTCTGACCTTCAAATTACATTGAAAAGGCTTCATTACTGCGAATCGCTGTGGATTTAGGCTTTGTCCTAGACCGTTACGATTAAAAAGTACTTAAAGCTCATTAATTAGCCTTCAGTTTAATTACAAACGACGACTAACGGAACTTTTACGGAGCTTTCACTGAATTCGCGAATAAACTTAGCCTTTCAACGCTTAATAAGGCTTTTGATAATTACGGTACAATGAAGAAAGTGCTATACATAGCTTTTGCTTCGAGCTTTATCCCTGTGGGAAATCAAGACGGTTGAGCTAAGTAATAGCAAGACATTTGAAAGACTGTATCAAAAGCCGCCATTAAAATGGAAATCACCCCCAATTTCAGCCTCCTGAGGGTGAGGGTGTTAATAAAAAAATAGCCTATATTTTACCTCGGGTCTTTAACTATCCCCGTACTTAATCTCACCAAAATCGGTCCAGCAGTATGGGCGTGAGAGCGTATACAGAGACAGAATTTCATTCTATACTCATCCACAGCCTTCCGTGACCCACGGCTGGGTATAGGCCTCCTTCTGTCTACGCCAACCTTCTCGGTCCTTTTTTTTTTTTTTTGATTCGCAGGGGGAAATGCCTTTACACACAGAGTGTGGGACTCCTGGGCCGCTAGTCGGCCCAGACTACCCACTAAAACCCCCTGCGGATGCCATCGGCCGCTTTACAGGGAGGCGCCTCGGATCTATCTAACACAAGGCGCCTCAGCGACTGGCCGGTCTCTGTTATCGGAGACCGGACTCACCATTTTCAGGGGCACCTTCCGACACCTGGAAGACCCCTGCCGCCGGGTGGGACAACCAGTCCCATACTCTACGGCGCTTGCAGGCGCGCAAGGTAGCGCCTGCGTCGCACACCCCTCCGCCGTCTTCTAATCGGGTCCGCGAGGGGGTGGTCCTCGCGGTCCCTTTCTTCGGCCTCCCTCTGCGACATAACAGTCTCACAGAAGGAGGCCATTGCCTCCCAGGCCCTGTCGCTCTCGAGCATCGCCTTGACGACACTCGGGAGCGACAGGTCCACTCCGCCCAGTGAACCTTCTCGGTCCTGAGCCAACCTACTCCAGTTGTTGCCAGCAATATTCTTAACATCGTCGACCCATCTAGCTGCCGGATGCCCTACACTCCGTTTTCCATTTCGGGGGTACCACTCGGTAACAGCTCTACTCCACCTTCTATCTTTCCTTCTAGCCAGGTGCCCAGCCCAGTTCCACTTTAAAGTTGCAACTCTGGAAACCACGTCTTGAACTTTCGTTCGACGTCGTATCTCCAGGTTGCGAACTCGATCTTGCAATTTGATGCCGAGCATCGCTCGCTCTCATTCTATACTCTCTCTCTCTCAGCCGAAAGACGTCCACTGCTGGACAAAGGCCTCCCCCAAGGATTCATACTACTTCTACTTCTTTCTCATTCTATACTACTAATATTATACTCGTAAATACAAAAGTTTGGATGTCATTTGTGGTATGTGTGTTTGTTAAACAATCACGCAAAATCTACTGGACAGATTTCGATGAAATTTGGTACACAGGTAGAAAGATACCGGGAATAGCACATAGAGAACCAGTTTTGCACTAGTCATTGTACGGCCGATACTTACCGCAGGTAGCTTATGTTGGTTGGCTGATGTTGTTTGAGATAGTGTTTGTTTTCGTGTACATTTATGTTATTAAATAAGTAACTTAATTGTTATGTACGTGGTTAGATTGTATGCAGATCGCAGTGCATCCAGTTGAACCTTTGTCGTTTTGGATAGCATTAATGATTTTTATTTTATGTTTTGATTTAATAAATAAAATTGAAAAAAAGTAATTCCTATCCCGAAATTCCTACAAGAGCGAAGCCCCGGGGCGCAGCTAGTATTTATATTATTAGTGATGATGATGTCTGACCGATTACGGTCATGGCGACCACTTCATGAATTCAGAGCTCTATAAAATATTTTGTACTAGCTGTTGCCCGCGGCTTCGTCCGCGTGAGTTTCGCTTAGATGAAAAGTCTTTTTGTGTTCCAAACTGTTTCAGATGTTTCGGATCTTCGATTTTCATACGTCTACAGAAAATGCTCATCAGATTAATCAAGCTTTGCTAAGGCGCCATTTCCATATATGTTATAGTGTAGCTGGTCTCTTGAAGCTTTTTTCAGATGTTCCAGATCTTAGATTTTTATACGTCAGCAGAAAATGGTAATCAGGTTGAACGACTTTTACTAAGGTGCCATTTCCATATACGTTATAGTGTAGCTGGTCTCTTGCAGTTCTTCATCAGGTGTTCCAGATCTTCAATTTTTATACGTCAGCAGAAAATGCTCATCAGGTTGAACGACTTTTCTTAAGGAACCATTTCCATATTTCTTATAGTTTAACCGTTCTGTTTTTGTTCTTCATCAGCTGTTCCAGTTTTCAAAATCAATTATAGCCTAAATGTTTCCTGTTCTTATTAGCTATACAATAAAAAAGTTTCATTGAAACCGGTTCAGTACTTTCGGAGATTAGCGTGATTATACATATAGACAAACGGACAAAAAATTCAAAAATTTTTTTTTTGCTTTCTATTATTATTTTTAAGTGTCCCTATATCCATCCATTTCAGTCAAAAAAACTAAATGTACAAAATATTTTTACTCTCTTATTATATGTATAGATAAAAATTATAGAAAAAAGGGTTTCAGAGAATATTTCAATTTTAAAAATGTACCATTAAAACGTGTACCACAAAGAACACTCCAAAAATCCCTGTAGTAATAAACTGCACTAACGAGATATCATTAATTACATGGTCCTCGTGAACATCGCCTTTACAGATTTTTCCCGCGAAATTTTCCTTTTATTTTAATTGCAACATCTCCCAAACTTAGATTAAAAAGAAATACTTCGCTTTTGAGATTGCGCTAAATTACGCCTTAATTATCTTTAATTTTTAACCGACTTTGAAAAGGAATAGATTTTTGCCGTTTTGACTAACGTATGTTCTATGCATATACTTATAAAATTTCAGAACGTCTCCGTGTAATTTTTTTTTGATAGAATATTATCAGACTGACCGAGCTTTGATGATTTTTTATGACTTTTTCCAATGACCATCTTTTTACACGAATGACCAAAAAAGGAGTGTTATGTTTTTGCCCCCGAAAATCCTTACATCGGAATTTTCCCTCAAAGTCTAACTAAGATAAGAAATGCAGAATATCAAGATACACAGGTAAGTCACCATTTTTATAAATATTTACGAATTTTATTATAAAAATCATACATTACCTATTAGTACGGTATGATACTTATCAAAGATTTAGTATAAAGCTGATGTAGGTTTTTTCTATCTAAGACATATTTAACTGTATACGTTGACTTCCAAATACCACAATTTCCACCATTATTTATTCAATAATCGCTATACACAGTATAGTCGAGAGGCTTACAGCAGAATCCAAGATGAATTATTAACCCGGCGGGAGTGTGGTGGCAAAAAGTTACTTTAACTATGTGGTGGGGTGTGACATACCCAAAATTAAAATAGCATATATAATACGTTTTTCAGTGAAATTATATAAAATGACTGCTTTATATTGTAAATGGGTTAAATTCAAATGTGTTTAAAATAAAAAAGAATAAAATGGTGAACATTTTTATTAATAATAGTTATACAATCTAAGGCACTCGTTTTTGGAAACAAAAATAACTATCCTCTCTTTTAACCTTGACTAATATTATAAAATTTAAGAAAACAAAAACAAAATTCTTGGACTTAAAAAAACATGAGATCTTTAATCACAATAAAATAAAAAAACTCGGAAAATAGTTGAGAAACATATTAGGAACTTGAATCAAAGTCAGTACAAGTTTTGCATGAAAAAATAGCATGTTCCAGGCATAAGGCTTTTCCTATTATCGTCAGAATTCCATTCGCTGCTGCTCTCCACATCGCTGACATATATTTCCTGTGTGTCAGATTGGTGTTCATCTTCACTGCAATGATCAGGTGCTTCTGATGCGCTTGATTCATCCGAAGATTGCTCTAGAACTTCTTCCAGCAATGATCTAAGTCGTTCTTCTGCCCTTTCCGCTGACATTGTTATTTATAACCTAAAAACAAAGAGAAGATTAGTTAACATTACTTATTGCTTTGTGTTATCTATTTTTTTATACATATAAGCGCAGTTTTAGGTAATTTAAACATCAACAAAAAACAAAACAACAATTTAAAAAAAATATACGAGCACTTACTATGTGGTGGGGTGTGACATGCCCCACTGACGTTTACACGCGTGTATTCCAAATGCCAGCCAGCGCAACACTGCGATCATACCACGTTCTCCTCCCGCACCCCCTATCTCCAGCTACACGGAACTGTTTAAATCTATCTTAAAAAATAAAAAGATACACGATTGTAAACAGTGTCTGGGGTCTGTCACACCCCACCACACTCTCGCCGGGTTAAACGGGGAGCGACAAAAATCCGCGCCACGTCGTCCAACTTTTAAATCCCGCCACTTAAAACTTGCGAAACATTCCAAATCTGTAAATAAGGCCACTAAGAACTTCTGAACTTCTGGTACCAGCGTGGCAAAGACTTTTTCTTTTGACAGATCTTACTAAAAAAACCCTACTATATAAGACTGTAGAGTTTGAACGCGTTAAGCCGGCAGCACATGTCAGTTTATTCCCATACAGAAATCAAGTAAGTAATAGTACATTGTTAACGAGTGGGTGAAAGTAACTTTTTAAAGTCCCGAGACGGGGTTAGGCGCCCGAGCGTAGCGAGGATGCCAATAGTTCGAGGGACTTAAAAAAGTCTTTCACCCGAGGTAAACACTGTGCTTTTCATTACGAATACAAGGAAAGTAAAAATAAAAACATGAATTAGCTTAATAAATGATGAGTGAATTATACGGAAGCACAAACAAAACTCTAAACTTGAAAAAAAAAATGATCGGATTACGGCTTTAGCTTCCAGCATATTTTTTTTTTCTGTGGCCGACCAACAATTTTAGCTGTTAGATTCTTTTCATTTGGTTCCATCATTGAAAAAATGATAAAAAAATCTATATTATAAAAAAATATAAAAATATATTCTTTAACTTCATGTTATTTCAATTTTACATAATATGTTGAATGTCTGTATAGGAAGTTGGAATATGGTTCCATAGAATAACGTGAAAATAGAACTGGTTTTTTTTTTAATAATTTGACAGCTGTCATTTGAAAACGATTCTCCCTAGGGCTGAAAAGTATTACTTTCTCCACGCTCCTCAGCTCCAAGTATGAGTAATAATTATTTTTTTTTCATAATTATTCAATAGTCAGTAAACCCCGTCTCGGGACTTAAAAAAGTTACTTTCACCCACTCGTTAACAATGTACTATTATTGCACCAAATAATTAAGCATTGTAACATCGTGACTTAATATATAGGTAATGCGTACAATAGGCAATAGAAAATTCCAGATTCGGTTCAGATTCGGACACCAAAATTATGAATACATTATTTTTTAAGACCAAACAGTCATTTTCTCCAAAATGTACTAAAACTTGAATGCACACTGTGATTTTGAAAACCAAGTCTTTCCCCTACAATGTAGTATTACTTGCCCATTTTCCGCCATGTGCCCGTGCATTTTATAGTCTTACATTTTCATCATAAAATTCGTTCGGAAAATGTCAAAGATCACTGGTTTTAGGAAATACATTCCGTGACAAAGTATTCCGCGAATATTAAGGAAGTCCTGTGAGCTTCAGGCATCCATTTTTTGAAATCAGACGGTTAGACCGTTCGACAGGCTCATTTCCTCTGGTCGCATGGACTCAATACTCAAATCGATATACTCTTATATCAATTCTTAGTTTTATCGCCTGTCAACGCAAATCTCACATAAAAATAAGCAGCGTTACAAAAAGTTTTTTATGTGTCTTTCGTACAAACTTTCAACCCCATTACCGCCTTTTGGGGGTTTCAAAAAGTAGTTTATGTTTGACCACTGGTCTTTGACTATGTTCATACTAAATTTCATCAAAATAGGTCCAATGGTTTAGCCGTGAAAATGAACAGTTAGAAAGACATCCGCATTAAAAATCTATATAAGTACCTATAGATAATATTATGTACGAGTATAAGGAAATTAAATTACGATGCAAAACTTAGCATGCTATTTAGGGGTAAAATCCTTTTCTAGATATGGTAATATTATTGGTGTAGAGGCAAAGGCGGCAGTGCATTTGATGAATCCTGATGCATATTGCATATGCCGCAGACTTGGGATGCTCCGACCGTATAATTTTATCGTTCTTGGTGAGTTTGTCCCGTTCGTTATATTTTTGCGAAATATTATTATAAAGTTACTTGATAATAACCCATTGAGGAAGAATTCAGTCATATGGTAAGCCGAATATATCTTCTGTTGATTATAATACTTGAGCCTGAAAAATGACTATGACTTTTATTAACCTCTCTCGTAGTGATGCTGGGCAAAACTCTTATTTTTTTAATTTCTATTCTGAATTTTGGAAGAATATAAGACGGTAATATAAACTGAATTACATCTCTCTCTTTAGTCGTATTTCTCATGACTGAGGGTCGTGGTCATATATGGAATGAAACACACACGACTATCTTGTCAATTTGTAATGGAGTGGTTTGCCTTCTCCATTTCACACACTAGCTGATAATCACCAACCAGAATGCAGGTTTCCTCACGATGTTTTCCTTCACCGGAAACAAGTAGTGGTCGATGAAAACTAACATTGGTACATGAGTCAGAATGGTATACAATCTCATGTACCTAAGCACGGCAGGATTCGAACCTGGGACCTTTGCAGCCACAGGCGGGCGGCCTACCGCTCGGCAACCACCGATCCTACATTGGATTACAAGGAACTGGATTACATAAGGTAAACAGGTTATCCCGAAATTTCCATTAGAGCGTAACTAGTACAACATTTATTCACTTTCTTTGTACCAAAGGGATAAAATTATGTATGTAAGAATTATTCAAAAACTGTTGAAATCTAAATGAATCCGGCATCCGCACTGTTGACTTCAAACCGGTTTAAACCGAATCCCAGCTCACTTCCGCATCGCAGCATTTGCATGCAATCCAACACTTTAGCTGCACATTTGGTAAAATTTTGTCAAACTCAAAGATATATTTAACTAACTGAGCTTGTCATTCTACTCCTGTACCAAATTTCTACGAAATGCGTTCAGTAGTTTTTGCTAAAACCACTTTTGCACATACACACACATGCGTAGGCAGCACCCACAATCACGTTTTATCACATTTCTCAATAAGCAGTATAAAAATTATATTATTTACTAGCCGCGCCCCGGGGCTTCGCTCCCGTGGGAATTTTGGAATAAAGAGTAATATATGTGCAATTCCCGGTATTTTTCTACCCGTATACCAAAGGACA
>CM031568.1:3075058-3339100 GCA_018467065.1 Ephestia elutella | reverse complement strand
AGAGACGCGGCGGACAGTGACGTATCTAGCCTACGGTGGGGTGAAAATCGGATGTCTGGACAAATTTTCTTTTATTTTATTTTATCCTAGATCTCTTAAAATTGTGTCATGCCTAGTACATAGCAGAGCGAGCTGCTTAGTGAATTGAATATAAATATCGAGGAAGCAACGTCGTAGTATAATTTCAGATTTTGGGCGAAATGGGGGTGGCAAACAGAATGAAACAATGTTTTTTTTTTATAAAGCGCCAAAACTAAGTCATAATAATATCATCTGGTTTGCCGACAAACTGTCAAGCAGTTGGGCAAAGAAAAATCATTTTTGGTGTTGCGAAATAAATAAATAAATGGTACCAATTTTTCTTCCTACAATTCAATAAGAAGAAGTTTAATAATCTCAAATTAAATAAACTTCAACGTGTTGGTAGTGTATCATCGCATTCAATTGCAAGAATTCTGAAACGTGTTCACGTTTCTAGTCACGCGCGGGACGCGTGTTGTAGCTGAGAACTCCGTGAATGTACAGTCACGATCAAAAACATATTAACAAAAAAATATGGAAAGTAAAAGTTACAATGTTTATTTCTCGTGACTGTACTTCTGGGAATGCGTGTACACGTGCGATTTTTAGAGGCGTTGATTGATCTATATATCCGATGATCCTACTTCTACTAATATTATAATTGCGAAAGTTTGGATGTATGTGTATATGTATGTTTGTTTATTTTCGCGGTTCAACAAATCTTTGGGGTCAACGTGTACACGTGCGCGTGTAACTATACAGATTGAATTTGCGATCGGTGACAGTAATCGTGTCACAACTCCACAAACATGAAGGTACTAGCTTTCGCCAGCGGCTTCGCCCGCGTGAATTTCCCACGGGAATAGTGCTTTTTCCCGGGATAAAAGTACGTACCCTATGTCCTTCTCCGTACTTCCAGCTATGTGTATGCGAAATTTCAGGAAGATTGGTTCAGTAGATAAAGCGTGAAGAGGTAACAAACAAACAAACTCACTTTCGCATTTATAATATCAGTTTGGATTAGGATTAGGTGTTATTTGTAGTTTACTAGCTGTTGCTCGCGGCTCCGCCCGCGGCAAAAAGTATATGTTATGTGTTTTTGATACAAACTTTAAACACAAATTTCAGCCTATTGGGGGTTGATTTTTGAAAAATAAGTACTCTATGTTTGACGGTCTTCAACTATATCCTTACTAAATTTTACCAAAATCTGTACAGCAGCGGTTAAGCCGTGAAGACAAACAGACTTTCGCATTTATAATATTAGTATGGATATGGAAGTGTTGATTTTAGTAAGTGCTACAAAATCAATACTTCCAAGCACATTAATCAAACCTGTAACAATTTTAGTTCACAAACAAAGACGCGTTGACACAAATCAGTTTTAAAACTCATACATTGAAACACTCGCGCGCAACTCGATTAGGTAGTTCCCACACTCGAGTAAAGCAATTAGCCGAATTTACATCTGAGATTGTTAAATCGAATCGCAAGTTATTAGCTGTCTACAACAGGTTCACTTAAATCATAATACCAGGGCCGTATTAAGGTCGCAATTAAATAGTTTCAAGCATTTATCTAGCTAATCTTGAGGCAACATTTCACTTGTTGCCGTTGATTTCGATTAAATAAATTATGTTGCACTATAGTCAGTGCACTGAATTGAACATATCAGATTAAGTAATCCAATAAGGGTTTTAATAGCTCACAAAAATATTATACAATGGTCAGTAACTTCACTCCAGGTCAATACCTAGTCAAATCTAAGTGACACTTTTTGCATAATTTTATATTTTTTGGACAGAGAAAAAACTTATTCTCTCTCAAGTTAAATCCTTCTTTACGGTCCTTTTCTGATTTCCTGAAATACGTTCATTCTGCGACAATTATGTCATAAATAAGAATGTTATGAAAAAAAGTAAAAATATTGCACCTACTTAAGTAGGGAGGGACGCTTAATATTGTCACTAGATGAATGCCTTTTTTTTCGTGCGCGGCGCGCGTTTACTCCTTAATTCATGCGGGGCTCCTAATCCATGCGGGCCCCTTAGGCCCTACGTAGCTTTATGGATAATCCGGCCCTGGATATCGTGAAACTGTTGGAGAGTACAGGTGCGACGGAGTTTAATTAGGAGCACGAAACAAAACAATCTAATAAGAGAAGTTGAGAGCAAAGTCGCCAACTCGCGCTTGGCGTAAGTTGGGAGCGATTGTTTGGGGATTGCTAGTTTGACACCGAGTTACGTTTTAACTGATTTACAAGTACATGTGATTTTGCGGTAAATGTCATACGTATATGATGTGAATTAATTTGGTAAGAGGAGTTTAAATTGATTACGGTGATGGAAAACACTATGAGAAAACTTACGTCCAGTTGATGATCATCAACTTATGTGTGAAGTTCTTAGAGACAGCAATGTAAAACCCATAAGAAACAAAAAAAGCACGTAAAATTTTTAGTACATAATAAATTTTTTTCGCTCTCAGAGGAGGATTGGAGAATTTGCAAGAAAAAGTCCGCTTCAGGCTATTCTCCGTTTCAGCTTAGCCAAAAATAATTGGTATATATTTGTATATGTTCTCCTCTAGCTAGAGATCGCATTTCTTGACCGATTCCCGTGAAATTTTGGGAGCACGTTCGATAAACAAATAAAAATCGATAATCGAGCCATTTTTTGGAATCTTTTGAAAACGGCGGAGTTGAAGCTCGCGAGGTCTACAGCTCACACAGCCACTAGTTTTATTCTATCAAGACGCCTTCTAGCTAGAATTGTATGTAGATCTGCACAAAGGATTTACACCGCAAAGGCTGGCTTCACATCTCCATAAACGGATTCTATCGCACTTGCCACTTTGCCTCAAACTGAGTTGTCACATCTAGAAGTGTGAGCATAGAGGAACATCTACAACACTGACCAGTGCACATAGGGAAAATTTTGGTCAAAAGTTACCCAAAATTATTATTCAACACACTTGCTCGTAAAGTGGGTCTTATTACATCGAATTTAGGCCCAGAATGCCATACATTACGAAGGTATTATGTTACAGCGTAACAACAAAACCTCCTTTTTAAATTTTTCTTTTATATTTTTGAGAGCTGTCAATAAATTAATAAAATCCAACAACATAAGACAACAAGACGTACATTTTATTTTAAACCCAAATTAATCCCAACCAAGCCTCCCGACGCCCACGTCGGTGCTTGGCGCGAACATATTACGAATATATTACGGAGGTGTTTGGAAATAAAAATTACCATACTGCGCTATACAAAAGATAGAAAACTAATGCGTATTATGAATTCCACAAAGCATTTTTAATTTAGCCGCATATAATACATATAAGATCAAATAGGGAAAATAACAACAGTTTTTAAATAAGCAAAGATAATGATTTTTATACAGCCAAGCACTGGCTGTATGGCGATATACTATCCGCAGCGTGCACCGCGCGCTCCCTGCGCACGGCGCGGGGCGGCGGGCGGCGGCACGCGAATAAAAAACAAGACTATATTTATTATGTTGTGTTTGTTAGGTACATTTTCCGATTTTCGCCGTGTTAGCATATTAAATATTTAATAAAATGTCGACTAGTATGGAAGAATATGTAAATTTAACTCCACCTGAAATCATTAACGAGGCGCGTAATGCAAGTAATAGTTTATTGCCTCCAAAATCAAACGTAAGTATTTGGCGGCATACGAATGTTTTATAAAGTGGAGGAATGACAAAAGGGCGCAATCGTTTTCCGATAATTAGATGTTAGGACCACATTATTTTTTTTTACTCACAAGTGTGTTGAAAAACGTCGTACGATACACGTGTGCATTTGGTCATTACGCACACTCGCCTCTTGTGCGTAATGACCAACTTTGCACACTTGTTTCGTAATGTACTATTATAGTTCTAGTAAAAATGCTTGGTATGTAAATTTTGTGATTTTTAATATATGGATCGAATATTTCAAGAACAACATAAGTGGCGCAGTGGGTGGCCTGGAGCGTCAAAAAATCAAATTTAAAAAAAAATCTTTCGGAACCTGAACATAAGAAAAAATAAGTTCAAGAGGGCCTCTTATAACTCGGAATAATCCGATAACTACTTAGTTTTAAATAAAAATTGATGGTTAAACAAATTTACCTTAATGAAGTTTGACCATAATTATACAAGACGTTGCTTCCGAAGATATTTAATTCACTAAGCAGCTCGCTCTGCTATGTACCAGGCATGACACAATTTTTAGAGATTCAAAAATAAAATAAAAGAAATTTCTACCCTACCCCGATACATCGCCGGTCACCGCGGCGAAGGACTTCATTCCTTTAGAGCAAAATTTCGAAATGTGGCGCTTGGGATATCGTAATATGTATTTTACATATTGATTGGGACGGGCGGGTTATAAATATCTTCGGAAGCAACGTCTTGTATAATTATGGTCAAACTTCATTAAGGTAAGTTTGTTTAACCATCAATTATACTACGACGTTGCTTCCTCGATATTTAATTCACTAAGCAGATGTTTAGAGCCATTGCGAAATTTGCAAGATTTTTATTTTTAAATCATTATAATAATAATAATAGTTATTATTTTTTAATGTGAGATATTAGAAGAATCCTTAGATACTTTGATATAGGATGATTAGTTACATGAATAAATACGAATGTAGTTGTATCTACGACTATCTTCCACAAAGATATTAGATTTAAATGAAAAATTTACGAAATAAGATAAAAAAATCTTCGAATAGGCTATATGATGCAATGCCGGTTTTTTCATTTTGTAAAGCAAAATGGTGAAAAAAAAAAAAAAAATTAAAGCTTATCAAATACAATGTTTAAGTTCTATAGAGTACAGACTTTGGTTGCTAGCCTTGATATTTTGGGAGAAAAAATGTCAAGCAGTTAACAAGAAACAGATTAAAAGTTCTATGAGTATACCCTATGGGACAATAATTAACATAATCAAATTAACACTATAGTTATTCCCTGTGTGACAGGATATTAAGATTTAACAGGCTTATTTGGGAATAAGATATGTTAACTTTAAAACGTAAATATTTACTAAGAGAGATGTGATGGATGAACATTTTTTAGTCAGCAATAGTGAACTCAACGCAGGTAGATATGTTTGCCCAGAGTTAATTTTACGAATATCGACTAGAATTTTTACTACCTACTGTCAGGAAGCTTTATTGTATTGATTATGAACATATACTTCTGGGTGGTTAATGTGTTAAAGGACACGATACTAATTTAGGATTCTTTACTATAAGTACTAAGTACTCGAGAAATATTTTTACCTGACAAATATATATTAATTTGCAAGGAAAAAACATGAATAAGTATGCAAATTTTGAGGTCGGTACATTTCTGTTGAAGTATACTAGTAAAACTTCACTGTTTTAATAGACTATACTTAGCCGAATATATAGGTGAATCGGCCACAGTACGATGATTTCACTATAACTTTTGTTATGAGTACGTACTCGTATGCACGTGCCTTTAGTTAGAACTATTAACGAAATACTGAATTCAACAAACGAAATTCAAGTGTACTTACTGTACAAGCTTATTATGTTTCCGGCAACAAGTACATATTAAGAAGAAAATAGTTATGATACTTAGTTTTCCGAAAGAAGAATCTAAAAGTTATGTAACGTATAGGCAAAGGACGTGTAATGACAAGAGGGTATTTAATTGTGATTAGATTCTCGATAATAGATTACTTCTCCAAATGGTAACTTACACGCAAGTCATTGCAGATGATCTTTGCTAGGAGTAATTTGTGATAATTACTGTAGCTGTAGAAAAAATAAAAGTCCATTTTATACTACATTATAACATTATTATTTCTTTGTATCGATCAAAAAAATCGCATCTAAATCACAAAGATCGATATCTATAATTATGCATCAGTTGTTGAATTAAATTTGCGGAGGAAATTGAATTATTAGTAGAATGATGGGGATATTGGTACCAAATATACGAGTATACGTAGAATATTTATCACATCTACGATCAGAAAATAGATATTGCTATATTGGCTATTTGAATTAATCCCCATAAACAGAAACTAAAAGCAACATAGTGAGTATCTAATTTTGTTCAGTACTTTGCTTGCTCAAGCTTGAGCTAAGGGCTAATGTCTAATTCTTAAGAAACAAGTCTTTGTATCTTACTTTAATTTGTCCAAAAGGAAAAAAAACAGTACTTTTACTGGCTTAAGGCACTTTTATTCCATTTATGAGGTGCTTTAGAGCGTTTTGCTGTATTACAGTGAACGTAAAAGTCGGTAAATTAGATTGAAAAGCTTAATCATGTGTAAGTATTGAAATATAGTATGTAGTAATAAGTAAGTACACATTCTCAGTTTGTATTACGTATTATTACTTATTGAATTTGGATGAGGTCTGCAAAAAATCAATCAAGAGGCAGAATCTTTATGTATATTATAATCTTTATGTATATAAAAATACATGGGCAACTGTCAATGAAGTGAGTTGCTAATTATAAACAGAGAAAGAGACCGGTATCGGGTATTGACCCGATATTGGGTGATTCCGGAGTCATCCGGACTGAAAATGAAAATATTTCATTATACATACTTTTAGGAGAAAATTGATCGCCCGAAGAGTTTATTTAAAATACTGTTTAATTTGACGCCATACACAATAGTGACATAAAGTACATTGTTGGTTATGTATATATGAAATATATACACATAACTGATTGATCGATTGATCAGTCAATTTATTAAAAGTATTAAATAAGTGTATCAGTCGTGTATATTGTAAATCCAGGGTGTTTCGTTAGTATAATTACTTACTGTGAACGAAACCAAAAAGTAAATTATCTAGTTTATGTATATTTGGCGAATAATCATCTCTATTGATGAGTGGATTTCTTTTTCTTAGTTTACCGAACTCCGTATCCCAACTTCCTCTTGGGCTCCATGCGCTTCATCCCAATGTTTAGATATTTGGTATGAGTACATACCTGTTATGATGACCAGCAATGGTCGGCGATTTTCATCAGTCCTGATGTACAAACGTTTATAACAACAGATACATACAGATAATCTGTCACTACCAAGAGTTGTGAGACTCGACTCGCCCGTGTTTAGCTGAAATGAACAGAGCTGAGTTAATACTGACAGTGCATGGTTATAACATCAATGTAGTTCTAAGAACTTACGCAGCCAGAAAAAATAATACTTGACTGTGTCAGTCTAGTAAAGTTTTGATAAGTATGAGATACTTAAAGGGTGTTCGAAATGTTTAGTAAGATACACACTTTTGTTACATGGTTATCACCCGATAATATTACTATTTTCATAGTTATACCTTGGATAGTAGTTTGTCTACGATAGCATCGGAGTTCTATATCTGACTGATAATGTGTAGATTTGGCTACAATCGCATTGTAGTTCTGTATGTGCTAATATTAGTGTGTATAAAATAAGTAAGTAAGTAAATATACTTTATAAACCAGGCTACGATCGCGTCGTAGTTCTAATGGGTAATAATGTGTATACCTGACTACAATCGCGTTGTAGTTACATAAGGTAATCATCATCATCTCGAGTCGAAATGGCAAAAATTAGACTAATTAAAATTACATAATAATGTGCACACGCGACTACAATCGCATTGTAGTTCTATATGTGCTGTTATATAGGTGTAGTATACAAACTAGACTACGATTATATCGTAAGTATATTGGGTAATACTTTACTTAGCGCGAATATTTTGTAGTTAGGCCTCTTGATTGGGCCCATTTTGCGTATGGAGACTGGGCGGCCGCATATCTTCTGCGTTGTTGTTGTTCTTCTGTCGGACTATATGTGCTTGACTATAGTGTAAAGCTCTGATTACAATCGCATTGTAATTCTAACCCCGTCTACAATCGCATTGTAGTTCTATTGGGTCGCAATGAGCACACGTGATTACAATCGCATTGTAATTCTATATGTGCTTGACTATAGTGTATAACCTTGATTACAATCGCATTGTAATTCTAAAGGTAAATATATATCCCTGTCTACAATCGCATTGTAGATCTATTGGGTAATGCACACTCGACTACAATCGCATTGTAGTTCTATATGTGCATAGCACAGTCCACACGTAGATCACTCGTAGTCCACCCGTAGATCACCCGTAGTCCACCCGTAGGTCACCCGTAGTCCACCCGTAGAGTACCCGTAGATCGCCTGTAGACTCCTCGTTGACTACCCGTAGACCAACCGCCATCATCATAGCTATTTTAATGTGCCCAATATTGGGACACAGTCCTTCCCATGGATGGGTAAGGAGGATTAGGGCACCAAGTGGGCCCAATGGGGTTTAATGGGTTTTTAAGACTGTGTGAATACAGCTGAGACCGACCCATTCAGTAACTAACGGAGTAACGTTAAAATCGAAAAAAACCGAAAGCGTACAAGATAGGTACGTACGTTTTTATCACAATAAACAATTAAGCAATTGACGTAACGAATAAAAGTTTACTTTTAAATGTTGCAGTGATGACAGCTTTAGCTTGGCTAAAATCTTGTTTACACAATTATTCCAGGGTCTTCATTATAGAATTGGACCCAGACCTATTGCGAATCTAAATTCTGAACATACTTGTAATATCGTAGTTCAATATGATTAATCTTTCATCAACAAATAACCCAATTGGGCCTTGCGTTTAACTTTTAACGACGGTAAGAACAATCAAGTAATAAGAAGAAAATTATCAATACATATGTAGATTCGTGATTTTGCCACGAAAAAATGTTTTTACAAATGTAAAACATAAACATGCGACGCATATTTAGGTTACGATTCATGTAAAATCGCAACTCACGACGCGAGATACTATTCGCGATATTGTAATATGTAATATCATGCACAGACAATTCCAAGATAAAAGGAAGGTAGGTGCATAGTAGGGTCAGCGGAAAAAAAAATCAATTGGTCTAACGACCGTTGTTTGTTGAGTTTATGATTATATGTTATCAAAGTACCCGCAGGTTTACACAGGTGTGATGTAAAATCACGGTTACGTACGAGTAATAGTAGCCAATGCAACATAAATATGTAGTTATCTAACATTTTGTTAGGCATTATAACTTTTTCAAAGTATCGTTAATGTTCAAACAAGATATTCAGGTAATGAAAAAATACTTACATTTTTCGTTGTTTACGAGTGTAATGAACTTAAAGTACGTCATTTTCCACTGACACTGAAGTTATAAATTAATTTTAAGATATTCCATATACTTGGAATAAAAAGAAAATAAAAAATAAAAATATTGTTGTGTGTTGCCATGCCCGCACACAAAAAGCGAATGAAGTCCTTCGCCGCGGTGACCGGCGATGTATCGGGGTAGGGTAGAAATTTCTTTTATTTTATTTTTGAATCTCTAAAAATTGTGTCATGCCTGGTACATAGCAGAGCGAGCTGCTTAGTGAATTAAATATCGAGGAAGCAACGTCGTAGTATAATCATTTTTAGATTTACTATTTTCACAATTCCTGATAAATAAGCAGTTTGCCGTTCACTCAAAAGGCATATAAAATCTATTATAATAAGCAAAAAGTTCGTAATATTGAATTAGCAAAAATATCATATTAGGCTCATGTAATTTAAATGGAACCGTATTCCATATTTAAATTAGCATTAAGTTACTTGAGTGCGTTCCATTTTCGAGAGTCGAGAGCGGGACCGATGAGTTAATTTATTTTGAATTTGTATGCGATTTTGATACATTCACCTTTGGGTTATAAACCCTACATAATAATTATACTTTAAAAGTATTCTAAAATAATTTGAAATTCACTGATACATAGGTAGGTAGGTACTAATAATTTCCGTCGTTACTAAGGAAAGCTGTGTTAATGAAAGTATGTAGACATAGGGGGAGAAGAAGGCCTAAAAAGAGATGGATGAATTGTGTTGGGGATGATATGACGGTATTGGGAGTGGATGAAACTGTAGCTAAGGATAGATAATTGTGGAGAGAAAGGACATTTTGCGCCGACCCTAGATGATGGGATAAGGTAAGGCAGATGATGATAAACAATAATTTCCGTGGTGTAGTGATTAGTACATACCTACGCCTTTTTTAGGTCTTAAGTTCTGATCCTAGAGGGTATAAATATTCCAATTCGAAAAATATACTATTTTTAACCAAATAAAATACACGGGTACTAAAAAAACGTGACACTTCAATAAGTAAAAAAATACAAAATCAAAAATCTACTGCTCGGATACCCTCGCAAAGATTTACGATAATACATACGTATAAGGAGTTAAGGAGCAATCCGGTCCTTTATAAGTCTTGATGCCAAAAGGTAATCCCTTAAGAGGTACGAACAATCCTAGGTTTCAATTACGTGAGCGGAATTGGCCAATTTCCTTCCATCCTACTACAGACAACAATTATAATGACCGTGGCGAAAAAAAGAACTAACGTAACTTCATAGACTACGGAGAGTAACTACGTATAGTGGCGACCTCACCTACTTTCAATGTGTTTGTTGTCGCGCTGTATTCAGCCTAGCCTATCATATATCGTACCCCAGTTACACGTACCGAGTAAACGGGCGAGACAGTAAATCGCCGAGTGAATTCCTAGTACTCGGTGCGTCTGAACACTACGCCGAGTGCGCCGCCGAGCGTTTCGCCGAGCAAATGGGCGAGACAGTAGCTCGGACCCTGTTCTACTTACTAGGCCGAGTGAACGGCGAGTGACCTCCTCCCGCTTCCCCGCACTGTCTCGCGCGCTCACTCGGCGCGTGTAAACGGACTGTCTCGCCACTCGCCGCTCGGTCATATTCGTCATAACTCCACTACCGCGCATTTTTTCACGTCCGCACTGTGGCCTCGCTCGATAAAATTGCACTGTCTCTCCTAAATGCTAGATGCGTGTAAACAGCTACTCGCTTATCTCACGCCGGGTCACTGTCTCGGCCGAGTAGCGTTCACTCGGATTTACTGTCTCGCCGATTTACTCGGTACGTGTAACTGAGCCTTAACGAATACCCCAGTTACACGTACCGAGTAAACGGGCGAGACAGTAAATCGCCGAGTGAATTCCTAGTACTCGGTGCGTCTAAACACTACGCCGAGTGCGCCGCCGAGCGTTTCGCCGAGCAGCGAGACAGCGTTTCGCTACTGTCTCGCCCATTTGGGCGAGACAGTAGCTCGGACCCTGTTCTACTTACTAGGCCGAGTGAACGGCGAGTGACCTCCTCCCGCTTCCCCGCACTGTCTCACGCGCTCACTCGGCGCGTGTAAACGGACTGCCTCGCCACTCGCCACTCGGTCATGTTAGTCATAACGCCACTGCCGCGCAGTATTTCACGTCCGCACTGTAGCCTCGCTCGATAAAACTGCACTGTCTCGCCTAAATGCTAGATGCGTGTAAACAGCTACTCGCTTATCTCCTGTCTCGGCCGAGTAGCGTTTACTCGGCGGTTTACTGTCTCGCCCATTTACTCGGTACGTGTAACTGAGCCTAGAGTGTGATTCAAGGATGTAATCACAGAAATCGAAATAATAAGACTCCGAGAAATATCACCTGTCTTCGAACACAATAAATTCGTCCGTTATTCATTGAGTGACTGAAAGACAACGTACATCCAAAACTACAAACCACATCATCTATATTGGGCAAACACAGTTACAAAGGTCTTTATATTAAATGTTTTACTGTGTCATATCCTAAGCAGAATAAATATTTAAATAGTAATTTCCTCCACTCATAGTCGACGGGCTAGCAACCTGTCACTATACCTGAATCTCCATTTCATCAGAGAGCCCACTATTCAGCTAAGTGTGGCCTTCGAGTCTCACGAGTCTTGGCTCTGTCTACCCCGTAAGGGATACAGACGTGATTCTATGTATGTATGTAATTTCCGCCTGCCAAGCGTGGCGATTACGGCAAAACCCTCCATGGATGAAATCCTTGGGGAGGCCTTTGTCCAACAGTGGACGTCTTTCGGCTAAGAGAGAAGATGTAATTTTAATTAAGTAACTACTGGGCATAGGAAGCTGAAATTTGGCATGTAGGTATAGGGAGTGTAGGGGAGCTTTTCCCGAATTTCCCACCACGGGCACAAAATCCTTATTATGTATTTATTTATCAGTCTAGCCGTTACGATTCTTTGCGTCAGTTTTAATCAAAATTACGATAATATCTGTCGCACAGACGCACACAACACGTAGGTATACGTTTATAGCAATGTCTAAAATTCAATTGTATTCCGTGAAACATAAGGGTTCAAATTGAATTCCCGAAGAACAATAAAAACAGAGATTAGCAGATCGCAAGGGAGGTCGACATAATAGAATGGGATCTCCTTAAACCATATAAATCGGCTGGCACCAGTGATAGGCCCGGTTCAATTGCTTATAAATCCCCAAAACGGTTATTGCCTGAAAAATGGGAGGGGTGGGGTAAAAACGCGGTTAATTTAATACTGTCTGTGATGTTAGTATATTAATTTGATCGGAAAAAAACATTTTATCAACCAAAAATGGAACCTAACTTTTTTGGGAATGATGTAAAAATGTGTTAAAACACCCTGTGTGTAATGTGCTTGTTTAAGTTGGTACCTAACAATAGATTACTAGCGGCTACAACCGCGTGAATTTTCCACGGGAACAGCGCATTTTTCCGGGATGAAAGGTACCCTATGTCCTTCTCAGTACTTCTGTGTATTCGAAATTTATAGAAGATTGGTTCAATAGATAAACCGTGAAGAGGTAACAAACAGATAACCTCACTTTCGCATTTAAAATATTAGTTAGGATTAGGATATTGATATCTTGGTTCTTACAAAAAAAAATTTTTCAACGTCGAACCATAATGTTGGCGCGTTTCGAATCTCAACATCGAGACAAGTTTTGTTAGGCACTCAACGTTTCTCAAACTCTCTCTCTAAAATGAAAATAATACTTTAGCAAATGGAAACTCGAAGGAAAGCGACATAAATTCAAATGTTTACTCGGTTCTCGCGTGATTGTGTCACTGGCACTCGACAAACGCCCGCTTCAAACTTTGAGAACGACTGTTCAGTGTTCGCAAGACGAAGAAAAAATGTTAAGAATCGAGGGATCGAGTCGGTGTGGAGCAAGTGCGGTTTATTACTCTGTGAGTTTTCGATTTGGTGGAATTATTTTAAGCAAAATGTAAAGTAATAAGATTTTTTTTGCGGAAATATCGTTTTTAGCACAAACTTTTTTGTTTTACTAGCCTCGCCCCGGGGCTTCGCTCCCGTGGGAATTTCGGAATAAAAAGTACCCTATGTGCTATACCCGGTATTTTTCTACTCGTATAACAAATTTCAGCAAAATCCATCCAGTAGATTAATAATAATAATAATTCTTTATTTCACAACCAAAAAGCAAAATACACAGGGATACATATAACAAATTTGCTCCATTTACCAGCCGGCAACAGTCCACCTCCGAACTAGACGTTAGTCTGTATCTCAGAGGCGGCTTGCTTTCGGTATGGCACGGGGCCAGTCTTGTATACTTAGTATATACCAATATATATTTTAATTTAAAAGGCTGTAACATGAAACAACATTGACCAAGATTTCCCAAACTAGAGTCATCTGTTTTTTTGGAAAATCTTCTATTAATAATTTAAAACGTAAACTAACAGATAGGTTAAGGGCATATCTTGCGCGATTGAGTTATAAACTTTCTCATAAATTCTCAAACTCACATTTTTCAACTTCAACATTCGTATTTATAAAATAGGATAATAGGAAGTAGGATAGTAGTAAGTTAGTGGAGTAGGATTCTCGCCAGGGAGATATATAAGAAACTAGCTTTTGCCCGCGGCTTCGCCCGCGTGAATTTCCTACGGGAACAGTGCTTCATTCTATGTCCTTCACTGTACTTCTAACTATGTGTATGCAAAATTTCAGGAAGATTGGTTCATTAGATAAAGCGTGAAGAGGTAACAAATTCAACAAACAAATAAACAAACAAACTCACTTTCGCATTTATTATATTGTAGTGTATTCATGTTTATTTTACTTTTATTCTTGTCTATTTTACTATTATGATTACTTATTTAGCTCAAAATGTTCTTTTTTACACTTTCTATTGTAAAATTTCTACGTTGCTAAGGAATATTTCTTTAAACTTACCGTTATATCTTCATTTTTGGTTGTTTTATAGTATATATGTTTTTCCAACATATTTAATGTACTTTTCTACACTTTTCGATGATCACTTCTTTAAATTTTATTAAAATTATTTATGTCTTTCCTTATTATAAACAATTTTGATTGTCAAGCCAGCTTTTATTCTTGTCTATTTTACTATTATGATTACTTATTTAGCTCAAAATGTTCTTTTTTACACTTTCTATTGTAAAATTTCTACGTTGCTAAGGAATATTTCTTTAAACTTACCGTTATATCTTCATTTTTGGTTGTTTTATAGTATATATGTTTTTCCAACATATTTAATGTACTTTTCTACACTTTTCGATGATCACTTCTTTAAACTTTAAAGGTCTTGTCTCGGGGCCTGCTGACCCCGGGACCCTGCAAGCCTTCGCGTCGTTAATCAATATCTAACACGAAGAAGTTGCTGTGACCTGTGGATTGAAGTATGGAATAAAGGCACACACTATCGCCTGCCACCCCTGCTGTGCTGCTGTGACCTGTGGCCGAAGCCTCATATTCATATATCATTCATCATCAATGGGATTTCAGCGTGAGCGGATTACAACTCCTTAAATAAGCCAACTGTTACGTAGTACTACTAGGCAGGTACTTATCTTGGAGTAGGAGCCATTGACTGTGAGCCCTACCCCTAAGTTTGATCGATTTTAGTATGAAAGGTTTATTGTAATATGAAAGATTTGGTATGATAGGCTGGTATGAAAGTGTTGTCTATTAACCTTCAAAATTTTCACCTAGTGTTAAAATTTTCAGGGGTTTTGGGGGAAATGTAGTGTATTCATGTTTATTTAACTTTTATTCTTGTCTATTTTACTATTATAATTACTTATTTAGCTCAAAATGTTCTTTTTTACACTTTCTATTGTAAAATTTCTACGTTGCTAGGGAATATTTCTTTAAACTTACCGCTATATCTTCATTTTTGGTTGTTTTATAGTATATATGTTTTTCCAACATATTTAATGTACTTTTCTACACTTTTCGATGATCACTTCTTTAAATTTTATTAAAATTATTTATGTCTTTCCTTATTATAAACAATTTTGATTGTCAAGGATTGTGACAAGTCAGATTTTATTTTTCTAAAATTCTATAAATTTCTATGCGAACCTCTTCACAAATGTTCTAATTTCGTATTTTATTTGAAAATTATGAAGCAATACGAAATTCTAAATCGAGGCCTATATAAAGACACTGAATGTCAGACCGGGTCAGTCTTGATCTTCTGAGAAACAGAACGGTACGAACTATAAAGGTCTTGTCTCGGGGCCTGCTGACCCCGGGACCCTGCAAGCCTTCGCGTCGTTAATCAATATCTAACACGAAGAAGTTGCTGTGACCTGTGGATTGAAGTATGGAATAAAGGCACACACTATCGCCTGCCACCCCTGCTGTGCTGCTGTGACCTGTGGCCGAAGCCTGGATTAAAGGTACTCACTTTCGCCTGCCATCCCTACTGTACCGCCAGTACATCTTCAACCCTATTGTGCCGCCGGACAAACTTTACCCCCTGTCGGGATTTCCCCGGCTATCCTGTCCGTGCCGTATCCGTAATTTTATTTGGAACTCTATCCGTGTCTGTGCCGTATCCGTGATTTCTTTGGAACTCTGTCCGTGCCCGTGTGGTGTATTTTTTATATTTTAAATTGTATTTTCTATTAATTTAAATTAAATATATTTTAACTGTTATGTAGTAATAACAGATTTTTAAGAGAAATTAATATTTAATTTAAATTAATAGAAAATACAATTTAAAATATAAAAAATACACCACACGGGCACGGACAGAGTTCCAAAGAAATCACGGATACGGCACAGACACGGATAGAGTTCCAAATAAAATTACGGATACGGCACGGACAGGATAGCCGGGGAAATCCCGACAGGGGGTAAAGTTTGTCCGGCGGCACAATAGGGTTGAAGATGTACTGGCGGTACAGTAGGGATGGCAGGCGAAAGTGAGTACCTTTAATCCAGGCTTCGGCCACAGGTCACAGCAGCACAGCAGGGGTGGCAGGCGATAGTGTGTGCCTTTATTCCATACTTCAATCCACAGGTCACAGCAACTTCTTCGTGTTAGATATTGATTAACGACGCGAAGGCTTGCAGGGTCCCGGGGTCAGCAGGCCCCGAGACAAGACCTTTATAGTTCGTACCGTTCTGTTTCTCAGAAGATCAAGACTGACCCGGACTGACATTCAGTGTCTTTATATAGGCCTCGATTTAGAATTTCGTATTGCTTCATAATTTTCAAATAAAATACGAAATTAGAACATTTGTGAAGAGGTTCGCATAGAAATTTATAGAATTTTAGAAAAATAAAATCTGACTTGTCACAATCCTTGACAATCAAAATTGTTTATAATAAGGAAAGACATAAATAATTTTAATAAAATTTAAAGAAGTGATCATCGAAAAGTGTAGAAAAGTACATTAAATATGTTGGAAAAACATATATACTATAAAACAACCAAAAATGAAGATATAACGGTAAGTTTAAAGAAATATTCCTTAGCAACGTAGAAATTTTACAATAGAAAGTGTAAAAAAGAACATTTTGAGCTAAATAAGTAATCATAATAGTAAAATAGACAAGAATAAAAGTAAAATAAACATGAATACACTACATTTCCCCCAGGCACACACTATCGCCTGCCACCCCTGCTGTGCTGCTGTGACCTGTGGCCGAAGCCTGGATTAAAGGTACTCACTTTCGCCTGCCATCCCTACTGTACCGCCAGTACATCTTCAACCCTTTTGTGCCGCCGGACAAACTTTACCCCCTGTCGGGATTTCCCCGGCTATCCTGTCCGTGCCGTATCCGTAATTTTTATTTGGAACTCTATCCGTGTCTGTGCCGTATCCGAGATTTCTTTGGAACTCTGTCCGTGCCCGTGTGGTGTATTTTTTTATATTTTAAATTGTATTTTCTATTAATTTAAATTAAATATTAATTTCTCTTAAAAATCTGTTATTATTACATAACAGTTTGGCGCCCAATGTAGTGTATTCATGTTTATTTTACTTTTATTCTTGTCTATTTTACTATTATGATTACTTATTTAGCTCAAAATGTTCTTTTTTACACTTTCTATTGTAAAATTTCTACGTTGCTAAGGAATATTTCTTTAAACTTACCGTTATATCTTCATTTTTGGTTGTTTTATAGTATATATGTTTTTCCAACATATTTAATGTACTTTTCTACACTTTTCGATGATCACTTCTTTAAATTTTATTAAAATTATTTATGTCTTTCCTTATTATAAACAATTTTGATTGTCAAGGATTGTGACAAGTCAGATTTTATTTTTCTAAAATTCTATAAATTTATATGCGAACCTCTTCACAAATGTTCTAATTTCGTATTTTATTTGAAAATTATGAAGCAATACGAAATTCTAAATCGAGGCCTATATAAAGACACTGAATGTCAGTCCGGGCAGTCTTGATCTTCTGAGAAACAGAACGGTACGAACTATAAAGGTCTTGTCTCGGGGCCTGCTGACCCCGGGACCCTGCAAGCCTTCGCGTCGTTAATCAATATCTAACACGAAGAAGTTGCTGTGACCTGTGGATTGAAGTCTGGAATAAAGGCACACACTATCGCCTGCCACCCCTGCTGTGCTGCTGTGACCTGTGGCCGAAGCCTGGATTAAAGGTACTCACTTTCGCCTGCCATCCCTACTGTACCGCCAGTACATCTTCAACCCTATTGTGCCGCCGGACAAACTTTACCCCCTGTCGGGATTTCCCCGGCTATCCTGTCCGTGCCGTATCCGTAATTTTATTTGGAACTCTATCCGTGTCTGTGCCGTATCCGTGATTTCTTTGGAACTCTGTCCGTGCCCGTGTGGTGTATTTTTTATATTTTAAATTGTATTTTCTATTAATTTAAATTAAATATTAATTTCTCTTAAAAATCTGTTATTACTACATAACAGTTAAAATATATTTAATTTAAATTAATAGAAAATACAATTTAAAATATAAAAAATACACCACACGGGCGGTTATATAGGCCTCGATTTAGAATTTCGTATTGCTTCATAATTTTCAAATAAAATACGAAATTAGAACATTTGTGAAGAGGTTCGCATAGAAATTTATAGAATTTTAGAAAAATAAAATCTGACTTGTCACAATCCTTGACAATCAAAATTGTTTATAATAAGGAAAGACATAAATAATTTTAATAAAATTTAAAGAAGTGATCATCGAAAAGTGTAGAAAAGTACATTAAATATGTTGGAAAAACATATATACTATAAAACAACCAAAAATGAAGATATAGCGGTAAGTTTAAAGAAATATTCCCTAGCAACGTAGAAATTTTACAATAGAAAGTGTAAAAAAGAACATTTTGAGCTAAATAAGTAATTATAATAGTAAAATAGACAAGAATAAAAGTTAAATAAACATGAATACACTACATTTCCCCCAAAACCCCTGAAAATTTTAACACTAGGTGAAAATTTTGAAGGTTAATAGACAACACTTTCATACCAGCCTATCATACCAAATCTTTCATATTACAATAAACCTTTCATACTAAAATCGATCAAACTTAGGGGTAGGGCTCACAGTCAATGGCTCCTACTCCAAGATAAGTACCTGCCTAGTAGTACTACGTAACAGTTGGCTTATTTAAGGAGTTGTAATCCGCTCACGCTGAAATCCCATTGATGATGAATGATATATGAATATGAGGCTTCGGCCACAGGTCACAGCAGCACAGCAGGGGTGGCAGGCGATAGTGTGTGCCTTTATTCCATACTTCAATCCACAGGTCACAGCAACTTCTTCGTGTTAGATATTGATTAACGACGCGAAGGCTTGCAGGGTCCCGGGGTCAGCAGGCCCCGAGACAAGACCTTTAAAGTTTAAAGAAGTGATCATCGAAAAGTGTAGAAAAGTACATTAAATATGTTGGAAAAACATATATACTATAAAACAACCAAAAATGAAGATATAACGGTAAGTTTAAAGAAATATTCCTTAGCAACGTAGAAATTTTACAATAGAAAGTGTAAAAAAGAACATTTTGAGCTAAATAAGTAATCATAATAGTAAAATAGACAAGAATAAAAGCTGGCTTGACAATCAAAATTGTTTATAATAAGGAAAGACATAAATAATTTTAATAAAATTTAAAGAAGTGATCATCGAAAAGTGTAGAAAAGTACATTAAATATGTTGGAAAAACATATATACTATAAAACAACCAAAAATGAAGATATAACGGTAAGTTTAAAGAAATATTCCTTAGCAACGTAGAAATTTTACAATAGAAAGTGTAAAAAAGAACATTTTGAGCTAAATAAGTAATCATAATAGTAAAATAGACAAGAATAAAAGTAAAATAAACATGAATACACTACAATATAATAAATGCGAAAGTGAGTTTGTTTGTTTATTTGTTTGTTGAATTTGTTACCTCTTCACGCTTTATCTAATGAACCAATCTTCCTGAAATTTTGCATACACATAGTTAGAAGTACAGTGAAGGTCATAGAATGACAGATAGGTTAAGGGCATATCTTGCGCGATTGAGTTATAAACTTTCTCATAAATTCTCAAACTCACATTTTTCAACTTCAACATTCGTATTTATAAAATAGGATAATAGGAAGTAGGATAGTAGTAAGTTAGTGGAGTAGGATTCTCGCCAGGGAGATATATAAGAAACTAGCTTTTGCCCGCGGCTTCGCCCGCGTGAATTTCCTACGGGAACAGTGCTTCATTCTATGTCCTTCACTGTACTTCTAACTATGTGTATGCAAAATTTCAGGAAGATTGGTTCATTAGATAAAGCGTGAAGAGGTAACAAATTCAACAAACAAATAAACAAACAAACTCACTTTCGCATTTATTATATTGTAGTGTATTCATGTTTATTTTACTTTTATTCTTGTCTATTTTACTATTATGATTACTTATTTAGCTCAAAATGTTCTTTTTTACACTTTCTATTGTAAAATTTCTACGTTGCTAAGGAATATTTCTTTAAACTTACCGTTATATCTTCATTTTTGGTTGTTTTATAGTATATATGTTTTTCCAACATATTTAATGTACTTTTCTACACTTTTCGATGATCACTTCTTTAAATTTTATTAAAATTATTTATGTCTTTCCTTATTATAAACAATTTTGATTGTCAAGCCAGCTTTTATTCTTGTCTATTTTACTATTATGATTACTTATTTAGCTCAAAATGTTCTTTTTTACACTTTCTATTGTAAAATTTCTACGTTGCTAAGGAATATTTCTTTAAACTTACCGTTATATCTTCATTTTTGGTTGTTTTATAGTATATATGTTTTTCCAACATATTTAATGTACTTTTCTACACTTTTCGATGATCACTTCTTTAAATTTTATTAAAATTATTTATGTCTTTCCTTATTATAAACAATTTTGATTGTCAAGGATTGTGACAAGTCAGATTTTATTTTTCTAAAATTCTATAAATTTATATGCGAACCTCTTCACAAATGTTCTAATTTCGTATTTTATTTGAAAATTATGAAGCAATACGAAATTCTAAATCGAGGCCTATATAAAGACACTGAATGTCAGTCCGGGCAGTCTTGATCTTCTGAGAAACAGAACGGTACGAACTATAAAGGTCTTGTCTCGGGGCCTGCTGACCCCGGGACCCTGCAAGCCTTCGCGTCGTTAATCAATATCTAACACGAAGAAGTTGCTGTGACCTGTGGATTGAAGTCTGGAATAAAGGCACACACTATCGCCTGCCACCCCTGCTGTGCTGCTGTGACCTGTGGCCGAAGCCTGGATTAAAGGTACTCACTTTCGCCTGCCATCCCTACTGTGCCGCCAGTACATCTTCAACCCTATTGTGCCGCCGGACAAACTTTACCCCCTGTCGGGATTTCCCGACTATCCTGTCCGTGCCGTATCCGTAATTTTATTTGGAACTCTATCCGTGTCTGTGCCGTATCCGTGATTTCTTTGGAACTCTGTCCGTGCCCGTGCGGTGTATTTTTATATTTTAAATTGTATTTTTTTATTAATTTAAATTAAATATTAATTTCTCTTAAAAATCTGTTATTATTACATAACAGTTGGCGCCCATCGCATCTTTTGGCTCTGTCTCTCCTCTAAATTCTAAAAAACACACCTACACGTTCTCTTAATTTTGGCTTAGATTCTCGACCTTAAACACTAAATTAACTTCACACTGGTCTCTTTTTCACATAGAACTCATTCATACTAAATATTTATTCAATAAATATTTATTTTATTGACTAACTTGACTTGGACTTAGACTCTATAACTTGACTTTAACTCTTTACTAAACTAAGGTACTATACTTAGGTACTTTACTTTGTACAAGTACTCCTAAACTTTTACTAAAATGTCTCGTCCAATTGCATATAGTCTGCTCAATAAAGCCGAGTTAGAATACGAAGTCAAGGTTAGACTGGAGGAACCAGCTGATAAGCTCCCTCAATTAAAAAAACAAGTCGTTTCGCTTACGCAATCTATATTGAGCGATGACATTATAGATTCTCCTTTGCCAATTGAGGATGATCTCAACGGGATTGAAGCTACATTAACTTACACTGAATTAAAATTAGTCTCACTTGAGTCGGGTAACTCAAAAATTCTCCCTAAAATAGAGACTTATTTAAATCATCTACACTATCGCTTAGATAGAATTGATTTAGATTTACACAATGATAAAAAAGAAGAATTTGATGTCCTCAAAAATAAATTTGTCGAACTTGAAAAACGATTTGAACCTTTTACTTTTCTAAACGCAGAGCAAAATGTTTCCACGCCCACTCCACCCCTTCCTCAAATTACAACTTCACCTCTTCCTCAATCTTCTTCTTCTGTTCTCAGTAGTTTCAATCCTGAAATCCTACAAAATTTGGTACTTCCTTCTTCCTTAAACGACCTAAAAAAGATTTGCTATGATGGTAAAACCTGTCCGAAATCTTTTCTTCAAAAAATAGAAGAATTTCGTATTTCTCGAAATATTTCGAAAGAGAAACTTCTAAACAAAGCTTTCGAAATTTTTACTGACAATGCTTTACATTGGTTTAGATTTCAAAAAGAACTAAATTCTAACTTAACTTGGGACGAAGTTACTAATCTTTTGATAAGAGACTTCGGTGAACCTGACTACGACTATAAACTACTAAATGCCATCAGGAATCGAACCCAAGGTGACAATGAATCCATTGTAATTTATGTCTCACTTATGTTCGGTATGTTCTCACGTCTTACCAAAAAACTTTCCGAGTTTGAGAAACTCGAAATTTTACTAAGGAACATAAGACCTTGTTATTCGATGTTCGTAGCCTTAAAAGATGTTGACTCTGTCGTTTCTTTGATCAATACCTGTCAAAGTTATGAGAAAATTCTAGATAGAGATAAAAACTTTAAGGAACCTGATAATGAAAATAATTCTTTTAGCTCAGAATTTAATTATAAATTACCTTCCCCTTCTACTTCTAATGCTAAACAATTCTTCAACAAAAATAATTTTCAGTCTCAATTTCAAAAACATACTTACTTTAATAAAAATAACTCTCAGCCTCAATCGAAGCAATCTGTAAATACAATTAATAAGTCTGCTAGTGTATCTCCTAACCCTAATATCTATTGCGTACGCTGTCGTACCAATGGTCATTCTCTTAACGAATGCCCTCAACCTAGATTTTTAATATGTTTTAAATGTGGTACAAAAGATGTTAAAACTCCTGATTGCCCTAAATGCAATGCAGGCAAATCTTCAACTAATTCAAAAAACTAAAATGTGACTTGGATAATAAATTTAATCAAAAAGATTGGAATGATTGGTTATTAACAATAAAAAACTTTTTCCTCTGTTATAGAACTTCTTCTGTTCTCTATGAGAATGAAAAGGATTCTAATCGTCCTTTTATCAATATATCAATTGATAATGTTTCATTATCAGGACTTTTAGATAGTGGCAGTTCTTTAACTATTTTAGGAAAAAATTCACATCTTGAAATTCTGAAATTGGGTTTTTCGTTATCCAAGTCTAAGTCGGTTGTTGTGTCTACTGCTAATAATCATAAACTCAAATCTTTAGGTCACTTTGATCTTCCTATTACTTTTAATGGTCAAACTCACTTAATTAGAGCTTTCGTTTTCCCAGAAATAACTCCCTCACTAATCCTTGGGGTAGATTTTTGGAAAAAGTTTAACTTAGTACCTAACTTATTTTCTACAATATTTAATAATAATTGTCTTGCAATTTCAGACGATAAAAAAATTTTACCTTACGATAATCTTTCCAAATCTCAGAAGGATATCGCTGATGATATCATTAATCGTTTTAAAAGTATTTCTTTTGAAGAAAAGGGTGAGTTAGGTCGAACTAACCTAATTTGTCATAAAATCGATACTGGCGATAATCCTCCCATTAAACAACGCTCGTATAGACTTTCTCCCGTAAAACAACATGCGCTAATCAACGAGGTTGATAAGATGCTTGAATGGAAAGTTATTGAAAAATGTGAGAGTCCTTGGTTATCTCCCGTTTTAATAACTCCTAAAAAGAATGGCGAATGGCGATTCTGCGTCGATAGCAGAAAACTTAACTCAATTACTCGAAAAGATGCTTATAGTCTCCCTTTAATTAATGAAATACTGGATCATTTAAAAAATGCTAAATACCTTTCTAGCATTGATATTGCTAAAGCTTTTTGGGAAATTCCCTAAATCCTGCTGACAGAGATAAAACAGCATTTTATGTGCCTGGTAGAGGAATGTACAGATTTGTTGTCATGCCCTTCGGACTTACTAATGCTCCAGCTACTCAACAGCGTCTTATGGATACGTTATTTACTCCTGAATTTGATAATAAAGTCTTTTGTTATCTTGATGATATCGTTATTATTAGCGAATCATTCGAGGAACATATATCGCTTCTAATCAAAGTATTTGAAAAACTATCTTATGCCGGTCTAACTATTAACTTTGAAAAGAGTGTATTCTTTAAAAACGAATTAAAATACTTAGGATACGTGGTAAATGAACACGGTCTTTGTGCTGATCCTAAAAAAATTGATTCTATTCTGGAATACCCTATTCCATCTTCTCGTAAAGAAGTTCGTCGATTTTTAGGAACATGTAGCTGGTTCCGTCGATTTATTCCTAATTTTAGCACTATTGCTGCTCCGCTTAATAAACTAAATAGTGGTGGTAAAAATGCTGCTAAATTTATTTGGAACTCTGAAGCTAATCAAGCTTTCCTGAAATTAAAAGAAGCTTTAGTAACTACACCAGTACTTTCTTGTCCTGATTTCAATCTCCCTTTTTCAGTGCACACTGATGCATCAAATTTTGGTATAGGAGCTATGCTTACTCAAATAAAAGAAGACAAAGAAGTTGTCATAGCTTATATGAGTAAATCTCTTAATAAAAATGAACAAAACTATTCTACTACAGAGAGAGAAACCCTTGCTGTTATCACTGCTCTCGAACATTGGCGTTGTTATTTAGACAATGGCAGACAATTTGTCATTTACACGGATCATGCTGCTCTAAAGTGGTTTCTAAATCTGTCAAATCCTTCTGGCAGACTTGCTCGATGGACTGTACGTCTATCTTCTTTTAACTTCATTCTAAAACATAAAAAAGGTAAAGAAAATGTAGTACCGGATTTGTTATCTCGTTCTAAAAATCTATCGGATAATAAAACTAACTTAAATGTTTCAGTTTTAACGGTGGAAGAACAGTATAATAAAGTTTTACAAGGCTGTCAAAACAATCCTGATAGTTTTCCAAACTATACTATTAAGGACAATAAGCTTTATCGTTTTTCTCGTTCCCTTCATACTATAACGGATGACTTCGTATGGAAAGAAGTTCCTCATCCTGGTGATAGAGAAAATCTGATTAAAAGTAATCATGGTTTGCCTGGTGAACCTCACCTTGGAATTTTTAAAACCTATAAAAAACTTTCTCTTTTATATTATTGGACAGGAATGTTCAAAGACATTGCTCAATTAATAAGTGAATGTGAGTCTTGTCTTGCTTATAAGCATCCTAATCATTCACCTTATGGTCCCATGGGTAAACCTAAAGTTTGCTCAAGACCCTTCCAATGTATTTCTCTTGATTTAATGGGTCCTCTTCCCATGACAAGAAAACGCAACCAACACATCCTAGTTGTGAATTGTTGTTTTACTAAATATACTTTAATCTTTCCCCTTAAACGTGCTATCGCCAAAGATATTATCGAATGCCTAGAAAACTTTGTATTTCTTATACATGGTGTACCTCAAACTATTATTATGGACAATGGTTCTCAATTTCAATCTAGAGAATTCAAAAAACTTCTGGATAACTATAAAATACCTTTTATTTTTTATTCACCTCATTATTGCCCGCAAGTCAATCCCACTGAAAGGTATAACAGAACTATTGTTACGGCTTTAGCGTCTCTTGTAGGTGATGATCATAGATCCTGGGATATTTTTCTTCCAAAAATCCAATATGCTATGAACAGTACAGTTAATGCAGTTACGGGTTATTCCCCAGCATTTCTAGTTTTTGGCAGGGAAACTATCAGCTGTGGTTCTGTTTATACTCCTACGAATAACCTTGACGAATTTACTTTCTTACCTCGTGATATTTATGCTACTAATATAGGATTACTTGCGACAATTTTTGACAAAGTGCAAGTAGCTCTATTTGACTCCCATACTAAAAATAGTGTTCGATATAATTTACGACATACTATAAAAGAATTTAATGTCGACGATTATGTTTGGCGTAAGAACTATGTGCTCAGTAATGCCGGTTCTTACTTTAGTGCCAAATTAGCTCCTAAATTCGTTCGGTGTAAAGTTATACAAAAACTCTCTCCACTGGTATATATCCTTGAGGACGCTAGCGGTTCTCGTGCAAAATGGCACATTAAGGATATCAAGACTTAGAATTTATTTTAATTTTACTTTTACTTGACTAATGTATATACTTTATTTTTGTTTGTTCCCATCTTCATTTACTAGTTACATTTTTGGCATTTACTCATTTCCTATCATTTTCATTGTTATCATCGGCTCTTAAGCCTCTAAAGAACTAAACTAAAAATGTTCTTCTACATCTCTCTACACAATCTTGTGTTGAGTCTTTACCTTGCATTACTTAATGTGCACTACTCTCTTTACGCAAGTTTGCGTTGCGTACTCTTTATTTATTTCTTTCTTTGAGCGGTTGACAACTCATAAAATAAGCCCTTGTTATACCTAAGAAATACTACTATACTTACATACATTCATTATTTCCTGTATATATTTTCATCATATCTTTATTACATTACTTTCTTTCTAATGAGCGGCTGACTACTCATAAAATAAGCCTTCAGTCATATCATATTCATATATCATTCATCATCAATGGGATTTCAGCGTGAGCGGATTACAACTCCTTAAATAAGCCAACTGTTACGTAGTACTACTAGGCAGGTACTTATCTTGGAGTAGGAGCCATTGACTGTGAGCCCTACCCCTAAGTTTGATCGATTTTAGTATGAAAGGTTTATTGTAATATGAAAGATTTGGTATGATAGGCTGGTATGAAAGTGTTGTCTATTAACCTTCAAAATTTTCACCTAGTGTTAAAATTTTCAGGGGTTTTGGGGGAAATGTAGTGTATTCATGTTTATTTTACTTTTATTCTTGTCTATTTTACTATTATAATTACTTATTTAGCTCAAAATGTTCTTTTTTACACTTTCTATTGTAAAATTTCTACGTTGCTAGGGAATATTTCTTTAAACTTACCGCTATATCTTCATTTTTGGTTGTTTTATAGTATATATGTTTTTCCAACATATTTAATGTACTTTTCTACACTTTTCGATGATCACTTCTTTAAATTTTATTAAAATTATTTATGTCTTTCCTTATTATAAACAATTTTGATTGTCAAGGATTGTGACAAGTCAGATTTTATTTTTCTAAAATTCTATAAATTTCTATGCGAACCTCTTCACAAATGTTCTAATTTCGTATTTTATTTGAAAATTATGAAGCAATACGAAATTCTAAATCGAGGCCTATATAAAGACACTGAATGTCAGACCGGGTCAGTCTTGATCTTCTGAGAAACAGAACGGTACGAACTATAAAGGTCTTGTCTCGGGGCCTGCTGACCCCGGGACCCTGCAAGCCTTCGCGTCGTTAATCAATATCTAACACGAAGAAGTTGCTGTGACCTGTGGATTGAAGTCTGGAATAAAGGCACACACTATCGCCTGCCACCCCTGCTGTGCTGCTGTGACCTGTGGCCGAAGCCTGGATTAAAGGTACTCACTTTCGCCTGCCATCCCTACTGTGCCGCCAGTACATCTTCAACCCTATTGTGCCGCCGGACAAACTTTACCCCCTGTCGGGATTTCCCCGACTATCCTGTCCGTGCCGTATCCGTAATTTTATTTGGAACTCTATCCGTGTCTGTGCCGTATCCGTGATTTCTTTGGAACTCTGTCCGTGCCCGTGCGGTGTATTTTTATATTTTAAATTGTATTTTTTTATTAATTTAAATTAAATATTAATTTCTCTTAAAAATCTGTTATTATTACATAACAGTTTTTATTTGAAAATTATGAAGCAATACGAAATTCTAAATCGAGGCCTATATAAAGACACTGAATGTCAGTCCGGGTCAGTCTTGATCTTCTGAGAAACAGAACGGTACGAACTTTAAAGGTCTTGTCTCGGGGCCTGCTGACCCCGGGACCCTGCAAGCCTTCGCGTCGTTAATCAATATCTAACACGAAGAAGTTGCTGTGACCTGTGGATTGAAGTATGGAATAAAGGCACACACTATCGCCTGCCACCCCTGCTGTGCTGCTGTGACCTGTGGCCGAAGCCTGGATTAAAGGTACTCACTTTCGCCTGCCATCCCTACTGTACCGCCAGTACATCTTCAACCCTATTGTGCCGCCGGACAAACTTTACCCCCTGTCGGGATTTCCCCGGCTATCCTGTCCGTGCCGTATCCGTAATTTTATTTGGAACTCTATCCGTGTCTGTGCCGTATCCGAGATTTCTTTGGAACTCTGTCCGTGCCCGTGTGGTGTATTTTTTTATATTTTAAATTGTATTTTCTATTAATTTAAATTAAATATTAATTTCTCTTAAAAATCTGTTATTATTTAAAAATCTGTTATTATTACATAACAGTTGGCGCCCATCGCATCTTTTGGCTCTGTCTCTCCTCTAAATTCTAAAAAACACACCTACACGTTCTCTTAATTTTGGCTTAGATTCTCGACCTTAAACACTAAATTAACTTCACACTGGTCTCTTTTTCAGATTGAACTCATTAATACTCAATATTTATTCAATAAATATTTATTTTATTGACTAACTTGACTTGGACTTAGACTCTATAACTTGACTTTAACTCTTTACTAAACTAAGGTACTATACTTAGGTACTTTACTTTGTACAAGTACTCCTAAACTTCTACTAAAATGTCTCGTCCAATTGCATATAGTCTGCTCAATAAAGCTGAGTTAGAATACGAAGTCAAGGTTAGACTGGAGGAACCAGCTGATAAGCTCCCTCAATTAAAAAAACAAGTCGTTTCGCTTACGCAATCTATATTAAGCGATGACATTATAGATTCTCCTTTGCCAGTTGAGGATGATCTCAACGGGATTGAAGCTACATTAACTTACACTGAATTAAAATTAGTCTCACTTGAGTCGGGTAACTCAAAAATTCTTCCTAAAATAGAGACTTATTTAAATCATCTATACTATCGCTTAGATAGAATTGATTTAGATTTACACAGTGATAAAAAAGAAGAATTTGATGTCCTCAAAGATAAATTTGTCGAACTTGAAAAACGATTTGAACCTTTTACTTTTCTGAACGCAGAGCAAAATGTTTCCACGCCCACTCCACCCCTTCCTCAAATTACAACTTCACCTCTTCCTCAATCTTCTTCTGTTCTCAGTAGTTTCAATCCTGAAATCCTACAAAATTTGGTACTTCCTTCTTCCTTAAACGACCTAAAAAAGATTTGCTATGATGGTAAAACCTGTCCGAAATCTTTTCTTCAAAAAATAGAAGAATTTCGTATTTCTCGAAATATTTCGAAAGAGAAACTTCTAAACAAAGCTTTCGAAATTTTTACTGACAATGCTTTACATTGGTTTAGATTTCAAAAAGAACTAAATTCTAACTTAACTTGGGACGAAGTTACTAATCTTTTAATAAGAGACTTCGGTGAACCTGACTACGACTATAAACTACTAAATGCCATCAGGAATCGAACCCAAGGTGACAATGAATCCATTGTAATTTATGTCTCACTTATGTTCGGTATGTTCTCACGTCTTACAAAAAAACTTTCCGAGTCTGAGAAACTTGAAATTTTACTAAGGAACATAAGACCTTGTTATTCGATGTTCGTAGCCTTAAAAGATGTTGACTCTGTCGTTTCTTTGATCAATACCTGTCAAAGTTATGAGAAAATTCTAGATAGAGATAAAAACTTTAAGGAACCTGATAATGAAAATAATTCTTTTAGCTCAGAATTTAATTATAAATTACCTTCCCCTTCTACTTCTAATGCTAAACAATTCTTCAACAAAAATAATTTTCAGTCTCAGTTTCAAAAACATACTTACTTTAATAAAAATAACTCTCAGCCTCAATCGAAGCAATCTGTAAATACAATTAATAAGTCTGCTAGTGTATCTCCTAACCCTAATATCTATTGCGTACGCTGTCGTACCAATGGTCATTCTCTTAACGAATGTCCTCAACCTAGATTTTTAATATGTTTTAAATGTGGTACAAAGGATGTTAAAACTCCTGATTGCCCTAAATGCAATGCAGGCAAATCTTCAACTAATTCAAAAAACTAAAATGTGACTTGGATAATAAATTTAATCATAAAGATTGGAATGATTGGTTATTAACAATAAAAAACTTTTTCCTCTGTTATAGAACTTCTTCTGTTCTCTATGAGAATGAAAAGGATTCTAATCGTCCTTTTATCAATGTATCAATTGATAATGTTTCATTATCAGGACTTTTAGATAGTGGCAGTTCTTTAACTATTTTAGGAAAAAATTCACATCTTGAAATTCTGAAATTGGGTTTCTCGTTATCCAAGTCTAAGTCGGTTGTTGTGTCTACTGCTAATAATCATAAACTCAAATCTTTAGGTCACTTTGATCTTCCTATTACTTTTAATGGTCAAACTCACTTAATTAGAGCTTTCGTTTTCCCAGAAATAACTCCCTCACTAATCCTTGGGGTAGATTTTTGGAAAAAGTTTAACTTAGTACCTAACTTATTTTCTACAATATTTAATAATAATTGTCTTGCAATTTCAGACGATAAAAAAATTTTACCTTACGATAATCTTTCCAAATCTCAGAAGGATATCGCTGATGATATCATTAATCGTTTTAAAAGTATTTCTTTTGAAGAAAAGGGTGAGTTAGGTCGAACTAACCTAATTTGTCATAAAATCGATACTGGCGATAATCCTCCCATTAAACAACGCTCGTATAGACTTTCTCCTATAAAACAACATGCGCTAATCAACGAGGTTGATAAGATGCTTGAATGGAAAGTTATTGAAAAATGTGAGAGTCCTTGGTTATCTCCCGTTTTAATAACTCCTAAAAAGAATGGCGAATGGCGATTCTGCGTCGATAGCAGAAAACTAAACTCTGTTACTCGCAAAGATGCTTATAGTCTTCCTTTAATCAATGAAATACTGGATCATTTAAAAAATGCTAAATACCTTTCTAGCATTGATATTGCTAAAGCTTTTTGGGAAATTCCCCTAAATCCTGCTGACAGAGATAAAACAGCATTTTATGTGCCTGGTAGAGGAATGTACAGATTTGTTGTCATGCCCTTCGGACTAACTAATGCTCCAGCTACTTAACAGCGTCTTATGGATACGTTATTTACTCCTGAATTTGATAATAAAGTCTTTTGTTATCTTGATGATATCGTTATTATTAGCGAATCATTCGAGGAACATATATCGCTTCTAATCAAAGTATTTGAAAAACTATCTTATGCCGGTCTAACTATTAACTTTGAAAAGAGTGTATTCTTTAAAAACGAATTAAAATACTTAGGTTACGTGGTAAATGAACACGGTCTTTGTGCTGATCCTAAAAAAATTGATTCTATTCTGGAATACCCTATTCCATCTTCTCGTAAAGAAGTTCGTCGATTTTTAGGAACATGTAGCTGGTTCCGTCGATTTATTCCTAATTTTAGCACTATTGCTGCTCCGCTTAATAAACTAAATAGTGGTGGTAAAAATGCTGCTAAATTTGTTTGGAACTCAGATGCTAATCAAGCTTTCCTTAAATTAAAAGAAGCTTTAGTAACTACACCAGTACTTTCTTGTCCTGATTTCAATCTCCCTTTTTCAGTGCACACTGATGCATCAAATTTTGGTATAGGAGCTATGCTTACTCAAATAAAAGAAGACAAAGAAGTTGTCATAGCTTATATGAGTAAATCTCTTAATAAAAATGAACAAAACTATTCTACTACAGAGAGAGAAACCCTTGCTGTTATCACTGCTCTCGAACATTGGCGTTGTTATTTAGACAATGGCAGACAATTTGTCATTTACACGGATCATGCTGCTCTAAAGTGGTTTCTAAATCTGTCAAATCCTTCTGGCAGACTTGCTCGATGGACTGTACGTCTATCTTCTTTTAACTTCATTCTAAAACATAAAAAAGGTAAAGAAAATGTAGTACCGGATTTGTTATCTCGTTCTAAAAATCTATCGGATAATAAAACTAACTTAAATGTTTCAGTTTTAACGGTGGAAGAACAGTATAATAAAGTTTTACAAGGCTGTCAAAACAATCCTGATAGTTTTCCAAACTATACTATTAAGGACAATAAGCTTTATCGTTTTTCTCGTTCCCTTCATACTATAACGGATGACTTCGTATGGAAAGAAGTTCCTCATCCTGGTGATAGAGAAAATCTGATTAAAAGTAATCATGGTTTGCCTGGTGAACCTCACCTTGGAATTTTTAAAACCTATAAAAAACTTTCTCTTTTATATTATTGGACAGGAATGTTCAAAGACATTGCTCAATTAATAAGTGAATGTGAGTCTTGTCTTGCTTATAAGCATCCTAATCATTCACCTTATGGTCCCATGGGTAAACCTAAAATTTGCTCAAGACCCTTCCAATGTATTTCTCTTGATTTAATGGGTCCTCTTCCCATGACAAGAAAACGCAATCAACACATCCTAGTTGTGAATTGTTGTTTTTCTAAATATACTTTAATCTTTCCCCTTAAACGTGCTATCGCTAAAGATATTATCGAATGCCTAGAAAACTTTGTATTTCTTATACATGGTGTACCTCAAACTATTATTATGGACAATGGTTCTCAATTTCAATCTAGAGAATTCAAAAAACTTCTGGATAACTATAAAATACCTTTTATCTTTTATTCACCTCATTATTGTCCGCAAGTCAATCCCACTGAAAGGTATAACAGAACTATTGTTACGGCTTTAGCGTCTCTTGTAGGTGATGATCATAGATCCTGGGATATTTTTCTTCCAAAAATCCAATATGCTATGAACAGTACAGTTAATGCAGTTACGGGTTATTCCCCAGCATTTCTAGTTTTTGGCAGGGAAACTATCAGCTGTGGTTCTGTTTATACTCCTACGAATAACCTTGACGAATTTACTTTCTTACCTCGTGATATTTATGCTACTAATATAGGATTACTTGCGACAATTTTTGACAAAGTACAAGTAGCTCTATTTGACTCCCATACTAAAAATAGTGTTCGATATAATTTACGTCATACTATAAAAGAATTTAATGTCGACGATTATGTTTGGCGTAAGAACTATGTGCTCAGTAATGCCGGTTCTTACTTTAGTGCCAAATTAGCACCTAAATTCGTTCGGTGTAAAGTTATACAAAAACTCTCTCCACTGGTATATATCCTTGAGGACGCTAGCGGTTCTCGTGCAAAATGGTACATTAAGGATATCAAGACTTAGAATTTATTTTAATTTTACTTTTACTTGACTAATGTATATACTTTATTTTTGTTTGTTCCCATCTTCAATTACTAGTTACATTTTTGGCATTTTCTCATTTCCTTTCATTTTCATTGCTATCATCGGCTCTTAAGCCTCTAAAGAACTAAACTAAAAATGTTCTTCTACATCTCTCTACACAGTCTTGCGTTGAGACTTTAATTCGCATTACTTAATGTGCACTACTCTCTTTACGCAATTTTGCATTGCGTACTCTTTATTTATTTCTTTCTTTGAGCGGTTGACAACTCGTAAAATAAGCCCTTGTTATACATAAGAAATATACCTAAGAAATACTACTATACTTACATACATTCATTATTTCCTGTATATATTTTCATCATATCTTTATTACATTACTTTCTTTCTAATGAGCGGCTGACTACTCATAAAATAAGCCTTCAGTCATATCATATTCATATATCATTCATCATCAATGGGATTTCAGCGTGAGCGGATTACAACTCCTTAAATAAGCCAACTGTTACGTAGTACTACTAGGCAGGTACTTATCTTGGAGTAGGAGCCATTGACTGTGAGCCCTACCCCTAAGTTTGATCGATTTTAGTATGAAAGGTTTATTGTAATATGAAAGATTTGGTATGATAGGCTGGTATGAAAGTGTTGTCTATTAACCTTCAAAATTTTCACCTAGTGTTAAAATTTTCAGGGGTTTTGGGGGAAATGTAGTGTATTCATGTTTATTTTACTTTTATTCTTGTCTATTTTACTATTATGATTACTTATTTAGCTCAAAATGTTCTTTTTTACACTTTCTATTGTAAAATTTTTACGTTGCTAGGGAATATTTCTTTAAACTTACCGCTATATCTTCATTTTTGGTTGTTTTATAGTATATATGTTTTTCCAACATATTTAATGTACTTTTCTACACTTTTCGATGATCACTTCTTTAAATTTTATTAAAATTATTTATGTCTTTCCTTATTATAAACAATTTTGATTGTCAAGGATTGTGACAAGTCAGATTTTATTTTTCTAAAATTCTATAAATTTCTATGCGAACCTCTTCACAAATGTTCTAATTTCGTATTTTATTTGAAAATTATGAAGCAATACGAAATTCTAAATCTTTAATTTTGTTAACAGTTGGCGCCCATCGCATCTTTTGGCTCTGTCTCTCCTCTAAATTCTAAAAAACACACCTACACGTTCTCTTAATTTTGGCTTAGATTCTCGACCTTAAACACTAAATTAACTTCACACTGGTCTCTTTTTCACATTGAACTCATTAATACTCAATATTTTTTCAATAAATATTTATTTTATTGACTAACTTGACTTGGACTTAGACTCTATAACTTGACTTTAACTCTTTACTAAACTAAGGTACTATACTTAGGTACTTTACTTTGTACAAGTACTCCTAAACTTCTACTAAAATGTCTCGTCCAATTGCATATAGTCTGCTCAATAAAGCCGAGTTAGAATACGAAGTCAAGGTTAGACTGGAGGAACCAGCTGATAAGCTCCCTCAATTAAAAAAACAAGTCGTTTCGCTTACGCAATCTATATTGAGCGATGACATTATAGATTCTCCTTTGCCAATTGAGGATGATCTCAACGGGATTGAAGCTACATTAACTTACACTGAATTAAAATTAGTCTCACTTGAGTCGGGTAACTCAAAAATTCTCCCTAAAATAGAGACTTATTTAAATCATCTACACTATCGATTAGATAGAATTGATTTAGATTTACATAGTGATAAAAAAGAAGAATTTGATGTCCTCAAAGATAAATTTGTCGAACTTGAAAAACGATTTGAACCTTTTACTTTTCTGAACGCAGAGCAAAATGTTTCCACGCCCACTCCACCCCTTCCTCAAATTACAACTTCACCTCTTCCTCAATCTTCTTCTTCTGTTCTCAGTAGTTTCAATCCTGAAATCCTACAAAATTTGGTACTTCCTTCTTCCTTAAACGACCTAAAAAAGATTTGCTATGATGGTAAAACCTGTCCGAAATCTTTTCTTCAAAAAATAGAAGAATTTCGTATTTCTCGAAATATTTCGAAAGAGAAACTTCTAAACAAAGCTTTCGAAATTTTTACTGACAATGCTTTACATTGGTTTAGATTTCAAAAAGAACTAAATTCTAACTTAACTTGGGATGAAGTTACTAATCTTTTGATAAGAGACTTCGGTGAACCTGACTACGACTATAAACTACTAAATGCCATCAGGAATCGAACCCAAGGTGACAATGAATCCATTGTAATTTATGTCTCACTTATGTTCGGTATGTTCTCACGTCTTACCAAAAAACTTTCCGAGTCTGAGAAACTCGAAATTTTACTAAGGAACATAAGACCTTGTTATTCGATGTTCGTAGCCTTAAAAGATGTTGACTCTGTCGTTTCTTTGATCAATACCTGTCAAAGTTATGAGAAAATTCTAGATAGAGATAAAAACTTTAAGGAACCTGATAATGAAAATAATTCTTTTAGCTCTGAATTTAATTATAAATTACCTTCCCCTTCTACTTCTAATGCTAAACAATTCTTCAACAAAAATAATTTTCAGTCTCAGTTTCAAAAACATACTTACTTTAATAAAAATAACTCTCATCCTCAATCGAAGCAATCTGTAAATACAATTAATAAGTCTGCTAGTGTATCTCCTAATATCTATTGCGTACGCTGTCGTACCAATGGTCATTCTCTTAACGAATGCCCTCAACCTAGATTTTTAATATGTTTTAAATGTGGTACAAAAGATGTTAAAACTCCTGATTGCCCTAAATGCAATGCACGCAAATCTTCAACTAATTCAAAAAACTAAAATGTGACTTGGATAATAAATTTAATCAAAAAGATTGGAATGATTGGTTATTAACAATAAAAAACTTTTTCCTCTGTTATAGAACTTCTTCTGTTCTCTATGAGAATGAAAAGGATTCTAATCGTCCTTTTATCAATGTATCAATTGATAATGTTTCATTATCAGGACTTTTAGATAGTGGCAGTTCTTTAACTATTTTAGGAAAAAATTCACATCTTGAAATTCTGAAATTGGGTTTCTCGTTATCCAAGTCTAAGTCGGTTGTTGTGTCTACTGCTAATAATCATAAACTCAAATCTCTAGGTCACTTTGATCTTCCTATTACTTTTAATGGTCAAACTCACTTAATTAGAGCTTTCGTTTTCCCAGAAATAACTCCCTCACTAATCCTTGGGGTAGATTTTTGGAAAAAGTTTAACTTAGTACCTAACTTATTTTCTACAATATTTAATAATAATTGTCTTGCAATTTCAGACGATAAAAAAATTTTACCTTACGATAATCTTTCTAAATCTCAGAAGGATATCGCTGATGATATCATTAATCGTTTTAAAAGTATTTCTTTTGAAGAAAAGGGTGAGTTAGGTCGTACTAACCTAATTTGTCATAAAATCGATACTGGCGATAATCCTCCCATTAAACAACGCTCGTATAGACTTTCTCCTATAAAACAACATGCGCTAATCAACGAGGTTGATAAGATGCTTGAATGGAAAGTTATTGAAAAATGTGAGAGTCCTTGGTTATCTCCCGTTTTAATAACTCCTAAAAAGAATGGCGAATGGCGATTCTGCGTCGATAGCAGAAAACTTAACTCAATTACTCGAAAAGATGCTTATAGTCTCCCTTTAATTAATGAAATACTGGATCATTTAAAAAATGCTAAATACCTTTCTAGCATTGATATTGCTAAAGCTTTTTGGGAAATTCCCATAAATCCTGCTGACAGAGATAAAACAGCATTTTATGTGCCTGGTAGAGGAATGTACAGATTTGTTGTCATGCCCTTCGGACTTACTAATGCTCCAGCTACTCAACAACGTCTTATGGATACGTTATTTACTCCTGAATTTGATAATAAAGTCTTTTGTTATCTTGATGATATCGTTATTATTAGCGAATCATTCGAGGAACATATATCGTTTCTAATCAAAGTATTTGAAAAACTATCTTATGCCGGTCTAACTATTAACTTTGAAAAGAGTGTATTCTTTAAAAACGAATTAAAATACTTAGGTTACGTGGTAAATGAACACGGTCTTTGTGCTGATCCTAAAAAATTGATTCTATTCTGGAATACCCTATTCCATCTTCTCGTAAAGAAGTTCGTCGATTTTTAGGAACATGTAGCTGGTTCCGTCGATTTATTCCTAATTTTAGCACTATTGCTGCTCCGCTTAATAAACTAAATAGTGGTGGTAAAAATGCTGCTAAATTTGTTTGGAACTCAGATGCTAATCAAGCTTTCCTTAAATTAAAAGAAGCTTTAGTAACTACACCAGTACTTTCTTGTCCTGATTTCAATCTCCCTTTTTCAGTGCACACTGATGCATCAAATTTTGGTATAGGAGCTATGCTTACTCAAATAAAAGAAGACAAAGAAGTTGTCATAGCTTATATGAGTAAATCTCTTAATAAAAATGAACAAAACTATTCTACTACAGAGAGAGAAACCCTTGCTGTTATCACTGCTCTCGAACATTGGCGTTGTTATTTAGACAATGGCAGACAATTTATCATTTACACGGATCATGCTGCTCTAAAGTGGTTTCTAAATCTGTCAAATCCTTCTGGCAGACTTGCTCGATGGACTGTACGTCTATCTTCTTTTAACTTCATTCTAAAACATAAAAAAGGTAAAGAAAATGTAGTACCGGATTTGTTATCTCGTTCTAAAAATCTATCGGATAATAAAACTAACTTAAATGTTTCAGTTTTAACGGTGGAAGAACAGTATAATAAAGTTTTACAAGGCTGTCAAAACAATCCTGATAGTTTTCCAAACTATACTATTAAGGACAATAAGCTTTATCGTTTTTCTCGTTCCCTTCATACTATAACGGATGACTTCGTATGGAAAGAAGTTCCTCATCCTGGTGATAGAGAAAATCTGATTAAAAGTAATCATGGTTTGCCTGGTGAACCTCACCTTGGAATTTTTAAAACCTATAAAAAACTTTCTCTTTTATATTATTGGACAGGAATGTTCAAAGACATTGCTCAATTAATAAGTGAATGTGAGTCTTGTCTTGCTTATAAGCATCCTAATCATTCACCTTATGGTCCCATGGGTAAACCTAAAGTTTGCTCAAGACCCTTCCAATGTATTTCTCTTGATTTAATGGGTCCTCTTCCCATGACAAGAAAACGCAATCAACACATCCTAGTTGTGAATTGTTGTTTTACTAAATATACTTTAATCTTTCCCCTTAAACGTGCTATCGCTAAAGATATTATCGAATGCCTAGAAAACTTTGTATTTCTTATACATGGTGTACCTCAAACTATTATTATGGACAATGGTTCTCAATTTCAATCTAGAGAATTCAAAAAACTTCTGGATAACTATAAAATACCTTTTATCTTTTATTCACCTCATTATTGTCCGCAAGTCAATCCCACTGAAAGGTATAACAGAACTATTGTTACGGCTTTAGCGTCTCTTGTAGGTGATGATCATAGATCCTGGGATATTTTTCTTCCAAAAATCCAATATGCTATGAACAGTACAGTTAATGCAGTAACGGGTTATTCCCCAGCATTTCTAGTTTTTGGCAGGGAAACTATCAGCTGTGGTTCTGTTTATACTCCTACGAATAACCTTGACGAATTTACTTTCTTACCTCGTGATATTTATGCTACTAATATAGGATTACTTGCGACAATTTTTGACAAAGTACAAGTAGCTCTATTTGACTCCCATACTAAAAATAGTGTTCGATATAATTTACGACATACTATAAAAGAATTTAATGTCGACGATTATGTTTGGCGTAAGAACTATGTGCTCAGTAATGCCGGTTCTTACTTTAGTGCCAAATTAGCACCTAAATTCGTTCGGTGTAAAGTTATACAAAAACTCTCTCCACTGGTATATATCCTTGAGGACGCTAGCGGTTCTCGTGCAAAATGGCACATAAAGGATATCAAGACTTAGAATTTATTTTAATTTTACTTTTACTTGACTAATGTATATACTTTATTTTTGTTTGTTCCCATCTTCAATTACTAGTTACATTTTTGGCATTTTCTCATTTCCTTTCATTTTCATTGCTATCATCGGCTCTTAAGCCTCTAAAGAACTAAACTAAAAATGTTCTTCTACATCTCTCTACACAATCTTGTGTTGAGTCTTTACCTTGCATTTCTATTGTGCACTACTCTCTTTACGCAAGTTGCTTTGCGTACTTATTTATCTATTTCTTCCTTTGAGCGGTTGACAACTCGTAAAATAAGCCCTTGTTATACATAAGAAATATATAAGAAGTACTATACTTACATACATTCATTCTTACTTGTAAATATTTTCATTATATCTTTATTACATTACTTTCTTACTGATGAGCGGCTGACTACTCATAAAATAAGCCTTCAGTCATATCATATTCATATATCATTCATCATCAATGGGATTTCAGCGTGAGCGGATTACAACTCCTTAAATAAGCCAACTGTTACGTAGTACTACTAGGCAGGTACTTATCTTGGAGTAGGAGCCATTGACTGTGAGCCCTACCCCTAAGTTTGATCGATTTTAGTATGAAAGGTTTATTGTAATATGTAAGATTTGGTATGATAGGCTGGTATGAAAGTGTTGTCTATTAACCTTCAAAATTTTCACTTAGTGTAAAAATTTTCAGGGGTTTTGGGGGAAATGTAGTGTATTCATGTTTATTTTACTTTTATTCTTGTCTATTTTACTATTATGATTACTTATTTAGCTCAAAATGTTCTTTTTTACACTTTCTATTGTAAAATTTCTACGTTGCTAAGGAATATTTCTTTAAACTTACCGTTATATCTTCATTTTTGGTTGTTTTATAGTATATATGTTTTTCCAACATATTTAATGTACTTTTCTACACTTTTCGATGATCACTTCTTTAAATTTTATTAAAATTATTTATGTCTTTCCTTATTATAAACAATTTTGATTGTCAAGGATTGTGACAAGTCAGATTTTATTTTTCTAAAATTCTATAAATTTCTATGCGAACCTCTTCACAAATGTTCTAATTTCGTATTTTATTTGAAAATTATGAAGCAATACGAAATTCTAAATCGAGGCCTATATAAAGACACTGAATGTCAGTCCGGGTCAGTCTTGATCTTCTGAGAAACAGAACGGTACGAACTTTAAAGGTCTTGTCTCGGGGCCTGCTGACCCCGGGACCCTGCAAGCCTTCGCGTCGTTAATCAATATCTAACACGAAGAAGTTGCTGTGACCTGTGGATTGAAGTATGGAATAAAGGCACACACTATCGCCTGCCACCCCTGCTGTGCTGCTGTGACCTGTGGCCGAAGCCTGGATTAAAGGTACTCACTTTCGCCTGCCATCCCTACTGTACCGCCAGTACATCTTCAACCCTATTGTGCCGCCGGACAAACTTTACCCCCTGTCGGGATTTCCCCGGCTATCCTGTCCGTGCCGTATCCGTAATTTTATTTGGAACTCTATCCGTGTCTGTGCCGTATCCGAGATTTCTTTGGAACTCTGTCCGTGCCCGTGTGGTGTATTTTTTTATATTTTAAATTGTATTTTCTATTAATTTAAATTAAATATTAATTTCTCTTAAAAATCTGTTATTATTACATAACAATATTAGTTAGGATGCGTGATAAAAATCTCACGTCCTTTTAGTTGAGAATATCCCTCGTCGAAAACTGATCCTTGGTGTCATCAGGTCATGCTTATCTTAGCAATAATATAATGCATTGTCATCGAAATGGTAGCTGCGTGTAAAATTTTAACTATTTATGTGGATCGGTAGTAGTTAATTTACCTTGCAAGATTTGACTCTATTATATATCCATCGCTTCTAAATAGAGATTTTTTTCATTTTTTGTTATAGGAAAAACTCGGAACTTATTTTACCGATTTGGCACATCCTTATAACTTTATTAGATACTTCATTAGATACTTATCTTTCATCCCTATATCTATGGGCATGGAACCAGTTCCATACAATCTTTCCAGAAAGATAACGCTATCTTTATAAAAATCTCGATTTTTGATTTCATTGAAGGATTAAATAAGGCGCTAGCGAAATACAAAATCAAATTGAAATCACTTTTTTGGGTAGTCGAGGAAACATCGCATCAAAGTCAAAGTCAATTATTTTTATTCATATAGGCTTATATAATAGCACTTATAAATCGTCACATTCTTGTTTTTTAGTTAGTTGACGTCATAAAATTACTTAAAGCTAAGTAAACTTAGCTTAGCCACCGCCTCCAAAGCGCAAGTGGAGAAGAGGCGGCGCAACAAACTCCACTGCTGCATTTCATCCAAAAAACAAACGATAAAAAAACTGTGAATTAAATCGAATTGAAATTTTAACTGTTCCATAGATACAGCCTTCGCCACGTCGCGACGTGGCTGACGACTGTACCGACGCGTCGGTACAGTCGCCTGCTGGATATGTTACCCCACATGGACCGTCCGCAAAAGCGATGAACGCGTAGGTTATGTGCTGTCTGTACCACTGGTATCGATCAATTAAGGTTTCCATGGCAATTTTACCCGAACCGTAATAGAATGAAGGGCGGCATCGAAAAAAAAAACAGAACAATATAAAATTTCTAACAGAGTTAAAAAAGCTTTCAATTTATCATAATCGTCATTATTTTTGATGGAAGCTTTCGTTGAATAAAATTTTTAGGATGATAGATTTTGTAGTTTATTTCGTGAATTGATACCTTATAAATAAATATAAATAAACGATACAGACATATTTATTTTTGATAATAAACATTTATTTGCGCTCAGCAAATACCAACTCTACGTCAAAGGGCATGTTGTATAGCAGGCTATATCATGAGCAGTTCCCCAAAAATCAGAAATAATATCAAAAACCGATTAAGACCGTCATATATTTGTTTTTTCGTGATCTTGTTATGGTACAAAAATACATTTAATATCGCTTAATATCGTATAATGGCGATACTGACATGGCGTCCGTACGTATGTTCAGAAATTATGATACAGAAAATCAGATACAATGCTCGATATTTTCATTATATTTTAGAAAATTAATTAAAGTAAATGTTCCAAACATATGTTACATGCAATATCACAAAAACATATGTGTATTTCACATAAATAGATGAATCCATACTAATATTATAAATGCGAAAGTTTGGATGTGAGTTTGTGAATTTGTGAGTTTGTGAGGATGTTTGTTACTCAATAACGCAAAATCTACTGGACGGATTTCGATGAAATTTGGTACAGAGGTAGATAATGACCTGGAATAGCACATAGGCTACTTTTTATCCCGGGAAAAAGCACTGTTCCCGTGGGAAATTCACGCGGGCGAAGCCGCGGGCAAAAGCTAGTAATAAATAAAATAAACAATTCTTTCCCGCGGCACGTATGTAATAAAAGTACATTTTTGAACGTACCGGAAATCGAAACTGTCAAATGAAGCGTGTCAACGTCAAAATATAATGGGTGTCGGCCATTTTGGCGGAACTCACCTAACCTTCATTACGATTTTGTTAACAAAATGTACCATAGAAAGGCTACGAATTTATCGGATTTACTTATAAGGCATTGATACTGACCCAAAAATGAAAAGATCAGGGCGTCAATTCCACTATTTAACTTAAAATCACCGACCAACTGCCACACAATACTCATAAGACATCCATAGGTCCCATAAAGGGTATTCTGCAACAAGTAATTCGTGTTATTATAGTGTGGGAATAAAGTGTCTATAGGATGTCAGTCTAGGTGTTGTTGATTAATCTTTGGTGTTTCCGTCGCTGCTAGAAAAAACTAGGTACTATTATTTAATAATAAAATTCAAGCTCCTTTTTTCCGCTAAAAACGTATGAAATATTATCAATTAGAATTAACATTGATATTTTGACATAAAGGGCATGTTGTATAGCAGGCTATATCATGAGCAGTTCCCCAAAAATCAGATATAATATCAAAAACCGATTAAGACCATCATATATTTTGTTGTTTCGTGATCTTGTTATGGTACAAAAATACATTTATTATCGCTTAATATCGTATAATGGCGATACTGACATGGCGTCCGTACGTATGTTCAGAAATTATGATACAAAATATCAGATACAATGCTCGATATTTTCATTATATTTTAGAAAATTAATTAAAGTAAATGTTCCAAACACATGTTACATGCAATATCACAAAAACATATGTGTATTTCACATAAATAGATGAATAATAAATAAAATAAACAAATTCTTTCCCGCGGGTACGTATGTAATAAAAGTACATTTCTGAGCGTACCGGAAATCGGAACTGTCAAATGAAGCGCGTCAACGTCAAATCATAATGGGTGTCGGCCATTTAGGCGGAACTCGCCTAACCTTCATTACGATTTTGTTGACTAAATGTACCATAGAAAAGCTACGAATTTATCGGATTTACTTATAAGGCATTATATTAACCCAAAAATGAAAAGTTCAGATAGGTGCTTATGATATAGCCGGCTCCCCATACATTTTGTGCAACAACCCCTTTCAAATCCTCTCCCGTTGGATTTTTGATATAAGTGCAATTCATGGTTTTATTCTAAGAATCTGCAAACTTCTGACAAATCCAATATACGAGAACAATAAATATAATTTAATCCTATTCGTCCGTTCTTTGAATGTTAATAAAATAAAGAAAAACAATATTCAAAGAGGAAATGGGTGAATTATTGCCGTTATCCGAATATCCGAATACCTTGTTCAGTAGATTTGTCAGTATTCCCGAAAACACTACAAGAGGGAATATTTAAGTGGTAGGTTTTATTTATTGGGGTGCCCTGAATGTGCTATGAATCACCGTGAGCAGGAACCTTATGACTGAGGTAGGTCGCAAATTTGTCCCTCAGGCCAATTGCCTGTGGGATATTTGTTTGGTCCTTACAGTACAATCACGTCTTTATAACATACGGGATAGACAGACCCAATGGTTTCAGAAACATGAAATATTTAGCTGAATAGTGGAAAAGGAGAATTTTTTTAATAGCGACAGGTTGCCCAACGATTTATTAGAAAAACCTTAATTGTAATGTCCAAAATGATTGATTTTTATGATCTACTAGCTTTTGCCCGCGGCTTTGCCCTCGTGAATTTCCCACGGGAACTGTGCTTTTTCCCAGGATAAAAGGTACCCTATGTCCTTCTCCGTACTTCCAGCTATGTGTATGCAAAATTTCAGGAAGATTGGTTCAGTAGATAAAGCGTGAAGAGGTAACAAACAAACAAACTCACTTTCGCATTTATAACATTAGTTAGGATAGGATTTGGGAAAAGAAGCAGCTGATCCATTTGAATTTTTTTAACCCTTTCAGAGCAGCATGGACTTTCCTTATAAAAATACCTATGTTTCAAGCTAAACATCGTAAAATCAGATCATTTTTACAGCCTTTCAAATCCTTGAAGTACGTTACCTACTCTGAAAGCTACCAACGCATACCATGCATATATATATAACCAGCTTGAACAAATATCTTCATCAATATTTAAATTCCTAACGAGTTAGACCCAGTAAAGAGCCTTATCTTCGCTCTTACCTTTGATCTGAAGAGTACTCAAACCCCATCCCGTACTTTGACCGTCGATTTGTTTGTAATCCACTTTATACGAAGATCTCGTAATTTAATGAAGGTGTAATAGCAAAGGATGTGTGGACACAATGGATGAAATACGGAATGAGTATGTAACAAAATTAAATATGTTAGCGGACTCGCATTTTCAAATCTATATAAGCGAGCGCAACCGTAATTCGCCCCTTATTTGCTGCGCGTTCGTCGAGCTATCATCAACACGTCATTTTGGTGATATTCTTCCGTCACATAATTTTTCCGTATTTTCGTTCCTGTTTATTTTGATTAATTAATTTTTGATAATAAATCTTGTCGAAGTATATATTTTTTTAATTTAAATTCCGCTTTTGAGTTAAACATATTATTATTTTGTATAGAAATGAGTAGTACCTTTGTACTTATAGTTTTACTATTTTTTATGTAACATATCTATGTATTTGTTGTGTACAAAAATAAAAATAAAAAAAAATTAATCGCTAAACATATTAAACGCCAAGTCAATATTAAAAGAAAAATAATCTGACTGATTACAAAGTTTTATTAAAGAAATAGGCAACTCTATCCTTCAATTCGCTGAAATATTAAAACCGCACAAGAAAAGCTAAAACAGACTTAAATAGCTGGTAATTAGGGCGTGTTTTAATTGGATGTCTCTGGGTGACAAGTAAAATATTGTCCCCGGGTCTGGCAGGCATCATAGCATGCACCTGGGACCAGGCAAATAAGATATCTATCAAGGCGTAATCCCTTAGGGCAGGTGGATGTTTTTAATCAATTTGCTAACTACAGGGTTATTTTTTAACTCTCTCTCTCTCTCTCTCTCTCTCTCTCTTTCTCTCTCAGCCGAAAGACGTCCACTACTGGCCAAATTTTTGCAATATGCTATTTATTTTATTTTTATATATGCTTGGAATACAACTACGTCCTAAAGAAATTTATATAGTAAAAGAATAACATAAAATTTCAACTTTCCATACTGAGTCCCATCAGCTGATCGACCAATTTGTATGGGAAGCAAAAAATTTTTTTTCCTTTTTTTTGGAAACCTGCTCAATTTCATCAACCAAATCTGCTGCGAAAATTTGGCCAATGTTTCAAAATTACCCTGTATAAATACAAAGTCACAAAACTCCGAAGACGATAAGGGTTATCGCTTCTTCGCTCACTAGATGTCGCTAGTGGCGAGTGACGTCTGTCAGATGGTACAATACTTCTCTTCTTCTCTCAGCCGAAAGACGTCCACGGCCTCCCCGAAGGATTTCCACAACGACCGGTCCTGCGCTGTCCGCATCCATGCGCATCCCGCGACCTTCACCAGGTCGTCGGTCCACCGAGTGGGAGGCCTGCCAATACTACCTTTTCCGGTTCGTGGTCGCCACTCGAGAACTTTTCTGCCCCAACGGCTATCTGTTCTGCGAGCTATGTGCCCCGCCCACTGCCACTTAAGTTTGGCGATTCTGCGGGCTATGTCGGTTACTTTAGTTCTCCTACGGATCTCCTCATTTCTGATTCGATCACGCAGGGAAACTCCGATGGTACAATACTGTCATTTAAATTTGACAACTGATGACAGTTGTACTATCTGACAGACCTCACTCAACAGTGGCGCTAACTAGTGACCGGAAAAACAATACCTCGTTGCGTTATTTTGACGTCGCATTTATATATTTGTACAAAAAATTTGTGTACAGATACAAAAATAAATATGTGACATCGAATTTTAAATTTTTGGTTTGTAAACGTGTTATTAGTGTGCGACAGGGTGATATGCAGCTGATGACATTTCATGCAAAAGCATATTGTTCGGGACACACCCGAGAATTTTTTAGAATTACCAATTTTAACGCAGCGGTATTTATCTTACAGTATTATGGCAAGTAAGATTACTGGGTGGTTCTTCGATAAATATTATTTTTATCAATATTTTGGTTTTTTTTAAACCTCAATGAAAGGGATTTTGGCTTAACTAAATGCAATCTAGACGTTCTAAATCTAATATTGAAAAGAGAGGCACACTTTTATTTTTCATATTTAATGCATAATTTTATATTTTTTAATTATTCGTGTTGAGGCAAATGATAACATTATACTGAGAATGATATCATCAAAGAACATAATGACGCCATGTTGCAGTTAATGATGTAAAAGGTTTCATTTTGGGAATTTCACAATAAACACTTAGGTACATAATCAATCAACAATGTTTATTTAACAAATTTTGACATAAAAGTAAACAATTAACAAAACTAAACGATCGAGATCCTCATGTTCCAATTCTTTGGTAGTATAATCACTTAAGTACTATCAACTACTTATTATTAGTTATTTACTATAAAAACAAAATATAATGACAGTCATGTGAGTCATGTAATGAATAATTAACTTATGAAACATTTATTCGCAGTCAAAATAAACTTTCTTTTTTCGACCTTAAACAAATTTTGCGAAGAATTTAGTATATGTTTTTACAGCATTATTAAGTTTATTGATGCTGTTAAAACATCTCCTATTACCTTATTAATCAGCATCATCAATATGTATGTATCTCTTTGAAAAACTAATAGTATATATAGTATATAACTATTATTATTAGGTAGTATATATAGAATATAACTATTATTCACAACGGCAAGTTGCCTACAATGATGTAGCATATAATGACGAGTTGAGAAAAAAACCTGCATGGACACGTTTGTAAGCCATTAAACTATAGCAATGATTTACTAAAAAAAATCAATTGATATTGGTTACAACAATATAAACAAATGACAATTATACGTGTGTAATTCAAGGAATTTAGATTGCTTACACGAATGACATGTTTGCTGACAAAATATAAATAACTATGAAAAATTACTTACATTTCTTAGATGCGTGCCACGTATTGCTTCGCCAAGATGTCCGGGCCGGTGAATTACAGTTGCGTTCGCAATAAAGTTTTTAAGTTATAAATTTTTCCAACGGTATGGCGATGAATGACGTTTTTTCGTGACAATATTTTAATTAAAATTTTAAGTTGGTTATTGACAAGAGTTTCGGAAAATTATTATGTAAACAAAGGATACCTTCTTAAACTTTGGAGTGGAACACGGCAAGACATGTTTATGTTGATTTTAATTATTTTAGAGGCCAACGTTGATTAAAGGTACGCAATTGGAATAGGAGCAAAATGACGTTTGGCGATGTTTTCAAAGCGTATATTGATAAATATAATATACAATTATTTTTTTTACTTGATAACGTATAAAATACTACGAAATTTAAATAAAACTCAATTCAAATGCATCCCAAAAAATTATTGTCTTGAATTATTACATCGGAAGGCATATTTAGACATTTTTGAAGAACAACCCTACTAGCTGTTGCCCGCGGCCTCGACCGCGTGAGTTTCGCTTAGATGAAAAATCTTTTTGTGTTCCAAACTGTAGTTACCTAAACGCCAGGACTCAAAATTTTAGCCATTTGGTTATCCCGTGTCTCGCGGGAATATATTAGGTACTCGTAGTTCAGTCGCAGTGTTTAAATCTTCGAGCAACAAGGACTTCCGCGCGCGGTCCGTGTTGCTCTATGGTTAAATGAATCAAACGTGATATTTCATTCAATACACGATCTTCGTCTGCTCGTTATCTACAATTTCCCGTATACCACAACTCCCACCCCGAGTCCCTCTTTGTCCTATCCCGTGTCCTGTCTATTTATACGTCAGTAGAAAATGCTCATCAGGTTGAACTACTTTTGCTAAGGCCCCATTTCCATTTATTTTATAGAGTAGCTGGTCTCTTGGGGTTCTTCATGAGATGTTCCATAATCTTCAATTTTTATACGTCAGCAGAAAATGCTCATCAGGTTGAACGATTTTGCTAAGGCACCATTTCTATATATGTAATAGTGTAGCTGGTCTCTTGGAATTCTTCATCAGATGATCCTGATCTTCTATTTTTATACGTCAACAGAATATGCTCGACAGACAAGAAATTCCAAAAAAATATTTTTGCTTTCTATTATTCTTTATAAGTGTCCCTCTATCCATTTCAGTCAAAAATACTAAATGTACAGACAAAATATTTTTACTGTTTTATTATATGTAGATATAGATTTTATAGGTATATTTTATGGTTAGGTACAAAAAACTACGATTTGTATAAACTTTTATAACATATTTGCTCGTAAAGTGTCACTTATTTCACCAATTTCAATATTGTGTTATATCATATTACGCACTTGTGCGTTATTGTAAAGTAAAACGCACGCTCCGTCTAAAAACGAACGATACTTTTTTCAATCTTAGCAAATAGTTTTTATGTCTGAAAAATGGTCAACATTTTATGAATAAAATTAACATTAGGAGATAAATTAAATAAAAAAATAATTCTTTTAATTAATTTTTACAATAAATTATATCCATTTATCTGTAACAAAACACAAAAATATGAATTTACTTTATTAGAATACTGGCTGGTTTTTGTGCCTTTGCCTAAAAAAAAGCGCTGATGCGCGCGCATCGATAATTTGTGAACAAGTAAAATTAATCCGCGCGCTTTTTCTTTGGTATTGTCGTTTTCCGAGTTTTTTTTAAATATTTCCTCGCAAATATGTTATAAAACGTCGTATGACATACGTGCGCTTTGAAAATTACAGCCTTTGCTTTCTTGTAGCCCTCGCCTACGGCTCAGGCTAGCAATATCGCCTCGGCCGTAATTTTCAACTTACCGCACTTATATCATAATGTACTATAATTGATTTTGCTAAACTAGGACGATTTGTGGTAATAAATTAATTTAATATAAATCAAATTGCAGTGATTTAAACTAACCAAAACCACACATACCACATAGTCAAATTGGCTAAGGCATAAGGTCCAATTACATCAAAATAATATAGTGGGTCTAATGGGCCGTCGAGTTATTGAAGCATAGAGATAGTTTTTTTTTTTTTTTACTTAGAGACACAGACAGCTTAGGTCTATGTATTGAAGACATTAATGCCTTAAAATTATCGCACACAAGAAAAAAGCTATTTTCCTTATCTTTACCTAGACAGAAGACTCACTGGAAGAAGCACATTTTCACAAAGCGTAAAGCCCTTAGTATGCAGTTTCGAAAATACTTGTGTATGCTGAACAGGAAATCAAAGTTGTCATTGGAAAACAAACTTCTTATTTATAAATGTATAATAAAACCTACATGGACATATGTGATACAACTCTGGGGAACATCAGCAAATTCTCTGGAAATCCTACAACGTTTCCAATCTAAACTCCTGCGAACAATAGTAAATGCACCATGGTAAATTACTAATGCACAGCTCCATCGGGACCTAAATATCCCAACAGTCTCAGAGGAAATTAAGAATAGAATGCCTAAGTATAAGGACCGATTATTGAACCATGCCAATGAGCTTGCAGTCGCTCTTATGAAACCGTGAATAGTATTTTCAAGATTGAAAAGAAAATCACCCCTGGATTTGTGTACTTAATGCGAAGACCTTGATAACTATTACAAGTAGAGTAAAACTTCTGAATTGAAATTAGTGCTTATTCAATGGACTCGGACCCTAAGAGCTAGTGAGGAGAGACCTTAAAACTATTGTTTAATGTCGTAAATGGACAGATTGCAATAAAAGAGAAGTTAAAAAAAAAACCCTTATCAACCATTACTCTAGAACTCAAACCTTTTTTTGCTTTACCCAATGAGAACAAGCTAAACTTTTAGAGGTAAATGACGAAGATTAAATAGTTGAAAGTCTGATCATAGGATTTCTGCAACATAACAATCACAGAATTTTGAATCTCATTGGTTTTTAATAGTAGTTTTTTTACTCATACTAGTGATAAGAGCGGTTTAAAAAACAAAAGCTTTTTTAAACGCAATAATTAGCTAAGTAACGTCGATACCCAGATCAAAAGAGAACTCTACAACACAATGAGCGATTTTTCTGACAGCTAATTAAGAAAAAAAAATCAGTATAAAAAAATCTCAACAGATGGAGTTTTATCGAAAGCTGAGATGTAATAATGGCTGTACCTATATTGTGCGCTTTTTATTGGCAGCCAGAGGCAGAAAAAAGATCACCTAACAGTTTGACAGTTGCACAAATCACAATATTGATACTTTTTAGAAGTTTTTTTTACTAAGTTTTATTTTTTTTAAATGCCAATCCCGTGAATTTTTCCTTTTTGTATGGAACTTTTTCTCTCGCCTTTGCTTATCTATGAAATCATCTGAAACTATATATTTTTTTTTAATTTGGGTCTCGGAAAATCCCTCATTACGAAAACGAGTTTTATTCGCCTTGGATCTAACGTTAAGCAATATAATATAAAAATGTAATCTTTTAAAATACTTGTGTTAATAATAAAGCAGTATAATAAATCACGTCCCCCCCTCCCAACTCGCTTAAGATTATGACGTGACGTACCCCGCGTGGCAAGCGAGTCACTCAAGTGATAGGAAGGGACGTGACAACTTAGTTTACCTTTTTAATGGGGTGTAGCAACATCTAAATTGTTGCAGCAATATCTTAATAACAAGGGATAGTTGGAACTTACAGCCGTCTTTTCTCCACTTGCGCTTTGGAGGCGGTGGTAATCTTAGCTTTAAGTAATTTTATGACGTCAACTAACTATAAAACAAGACGATTTAAAAGGGGTACTCATTGGTCCCCTAAAATTCGCACCCTGTGCCCATTCGCACCTTCAAATTTTTGAGGTTTCCACCCGTCCCCTGATCTATGCTATTTTTTAAGCCTATTTAAATAAAATCAATTGACTTTGACTTTATAAATTCGCAAGTGAGTTTATTTGTTTTTTACTTGGTTATGCTTTATCTACTGAACCAATCTTTCTGAAATTTCGCATACACATAGTTAGGAGTACTGAGAAGGATATAGAGATATAGGCTTTTTATCCCAAAATTCTCACGGAAGCGGAGCCCGAGGACGCAGCCAGTTATGAATAAATATTCCTAGAAATTATTGAGTAAGTATACTAGGCCACATAGAAAAGTATACCACCTAGATACGAACCATTATAAAAATGGTATACTTTTCCATGTGTGGTACAGTGGTACGTATACAGTACATAATACAATTTACGCAATATTTTAAATTGAACCCAGTGTAAAAATACACATTTTTACTTTCAATAACATTCAAACATTACTATATAAGCGAGATTTCATTGCCTACAAAACAGATAATAAATGGTTTATATTTTATCGCGAATCACTGGGCCGCGAACGGTTCTGTATTCAATCGAATCTGTATTTTTTATTGACACGTAATATATTCTAATCCAGCGATGATTGATATCATTGCCATCAAATTTTCATTCATATTCAACATTTTCGTTTGATATTTTGATGTTTTTCTCTGTATCTGACGAGGGTTGTTATTCAAATTAAAACTTTTAATTCAATCTCAATCAAATTCTATTTTCCCGCTTATTTTTATCTAACATAAGGCACACAATAGTTTTAATAAATGTGCCAAGTGAAATGAGACTTGTAAACAGTCTTGAAAATTTTTATAGTCCAGTTTTTTTTTCGCTTAGATATAATGTAAATTTTGCCGAACACACTGGCGAATTTAAATCGACTCACGGCCTGATCATAGTTTATTTTATGACCGCCAGATGGCAACGTAGACCTACGGTCTACGTGCCTTCCATTGCATGAACATCGTCTCACTTATATGAGATATTATCATATTACACGATTTCTTGTAGGAGAGGTTATTGTATAACATCCTGGATCACGTTTTCCCCAGCTTTTGTTTTTGAAGACGTTTCGCTTTATTTGTACGAACAAGAAAAACATCCCGTTTTCTTTTCCGCATGCGGTGAGTGAAAAGATCTTTTCATTCGTTCACTTATTGTCTAGGTTTTCATTCAGCGCGGCCTTCCCACGGGAAAAAGCCTTCATAATTGTAAACGCGAATCTGTAAAACAATAATTTCCATGTCAGCTGAAAGTCCAATTTTCTGCGGTTTTGACAATGCAATTTCTATTCATGAGGTTTGGCGGCATGCAAGCGATGACAACGTATTATTTACATTTTCATTCAACTTTATCTGTATCAAAATAGGGATGAATTTATCGAATTTTGTGGGCGAAACTATGTTGCCGATTTCGTGTGAGTGGCGTACTATTTTGTTTCTTTTTGTACGTTTTACCCTGTACTCGGCGTTTACTCATATTTATTCCGCTACGAATACATTTTTTATGACTCTATAAACTGGTTCTTGATGAGAATGTCAACTCGAAGGCTATGAAACTGTATTTTTGTCGTCAAAATATAGTGCTTAATAACTGTCGCTTCTGTGAAGGAAAACATCGTGGGGAAACCTGCACTCGGGTTTATGATTATCAGCTAGTGTGTGAAATAGAGAAGGCAATGGCAAACCACTCCATTAACATTGCCAAGAGAGTCGTTGTGTGTGTTTCATTCCATATAATGACCACGACCCTCAGTCATGAGGAAATACGACTAAAGAGAGAACTGTCGCTTGTTGCTTAAATATACTTTTGAACTACGCGTTTAGTTTATTCATTCAATTTGAATTGTTATTATTTTTTGTGTCAGAACTCGGGAGTTTTCAACAGGTAGCTGAATGGAAGTTAACAAAAACATTTTTAACATATAAAATGCTTTTTTCAATCTAAATTTTTACCAGAGTTATTTTTACATTTCTATTAGAACTTAGTTAAATTTCGAGATTTGATTAAGATGAGAGAGAAAGGACACCTTGATTATTTATACTTCTCTTACGGCCGAATACTGAAACGTCACTCAAGTATTTGACGGCGTCTTAAATGTTTGAGACGGTCTTACATGCAAAATTGGTATACTCAAACGTCAATTTTGAGCACGTTTTAGATTTGAGAGAACTCGAAACTAAATAGGTCTCAAACTCCTTTCAGTGCAAAATTCGTATACTGAAAGACTACTCAAATTTTTTTGCTGTCAAATGTACTGTCAAACCATTGTCAAACCGACTTGGGTGCATCTGAGATCTAAGAGTGGTCGCGAGGTCTCCCAAATCTGTGATCGTATTGATTCTGATGTTAAAATAATGTATTTATCGATACATTATTATCTACAGACACTAAAATCAATAACTTTTCACCTATGTATTATTTTGGCATGTGCAGTGAAGAATTACACAACGTTGATCTTTCTTGCTGTTGGTGCCTGCATAAAATATCCTGCAAAAACCCGCTTCTACGCTTACACGTTTTTGGCAGTGAAATACAAATTGTTTTATTTTTTTTCATATATTCCACTGATCCATTGTAAAAAAAGGATTTTAATGAAATAGTGGATACTTTGGGTATATTATAGCATCAGTTCCATTCCATTTATGTTAGTAGATCGGGACGGAGCCGATACATTTTTACCCGACTACAGCGAAACAAAAAGGAGGGTTATTGGTCATAGAGGTGTCTCTTCCTAAAGGCCATTCACTCATTGCGACGTTTTGCAGCGATACAATCGCGATGCAGTACCAATTCAATAGCTAGTGGCGTAGCTGTAGTGTTACAGTCGCGATGCAAACGCGAAACAGCATCGTTACAAATGCGATACAGCATTAATACAAACTCAATGAAACAACGTTCAGTATTTCGTTGATAGGCACAGGCAGACATCTGAATCGATTCAAACGTGCGTATGCGTCGCTACTCACTCGCGCATGTATCGATACTCATGTCGCAAAGCAATCGCGCGGCTGAAAAACGCGGCGGTTGTATTGTTGAAAAAAGTCGCAATGTGTGAGTAGGGCCCACGCCACAGAATAAATAGGTATTATTATACCTGAGCAAAAACGATTCATTCTACGAAAATTTATAACGATTTGTTGGTAATTATTTACGTTTATTTTCATTATTTTTTATAATAAATATGATTTTATCACGGAATAATGAAATAAATTGTAAAATAAATAAAACTTTTATTTTTTATGTTATTTTAACTAAATTATATGGTAAAGGAAAATTATTTTTTTCAAACAATTTTGCGTAAAAGGAGGTTATTGAATGAACGTGAATGATAGGAAATGACGTAAATTACTTTAGGTCTGCTTAGCTGATAATGGCTTCCAAACGTTTGAGTAGCTTTTGTGTATACCACTTACTTTTTGGCAGATGCTTAGATTTTTGAGCGCTTCAGCTGACTGTTGCATCTGAGTGACGTTTCAGTATTCGGCCGTTAGTCAAACAAATATAGAAGTTCTTTATAATTTTAATATTAGGAATTATACACTTAATGTAGATATATTTTCTCTTTTGCCATTAAAATTAGGAAGATAACAATTTTCTACATCTATTTAAAAAAATACTGTGTTTCTCTTTTTCTACGGAATCAGCAAAGCAGTACCTTTTAAGTGTTTTTCATTTTACAAAATAATACAAAGTATAAAATAAGCTGCTACAAAAGCTTATGCTCAATTCAATGTAAAATAATATTTTCTTTTTGCTACACATCAGAGATGAAACACTGTATGTAACATTTTAATAACAGAAACTCCTACAGCAGCGATCCGATCTTCGCCTGTCAAATCGAGGAAACATAACTATGCAAAATGGTTTCTTTCTGATACATAACTTTGTAAAATAGTAAGAAAATATATACTTGAAGTATCAATTGATACTTCCAGCAGATATTTTCTCATTATAGGTACTAATTCTGTGGATGTATCAAATAGGGAACAACTTAAAATAAATTGAATGTTGAATAAAGTGCAAAGAGAAGCGGGGCTCCAGGTTGCAACCAGAAAGAGTAACTGAAGAAAAAAAAAATATTACTAGACAGACAGTAAAATTTAACTAAATGTCATTTTATATATGGTACCATGTAGTTAGAGAATTTTGATTAAAAAAACCATTTTCTATGTCTATAGTACAAATACTCCGCCCTTGATAACGTAATGTCAGAAATTCGGAATACCTTACACATCTATATCTGGAAAATGAGCCCTGAAATCTTAAGTAAAAGTAACCTTTTTTGGGCTTTTATGTAATAATAGAGCCAACATTGATACTAAATCATGTAAATCGACTGGTTCATTTGTGTTTGTGAATCAATTGCGAGAGATAACCGGTTAGCCGTGACAAAGTGGGTGTTAGTTGTGAACGCGTCACGCTGATTTATGATAACGATGAAATGTACGTTACATTACATGTGAAATATCTGCTGTGGAATAGTGTAGAGTGGATCTATAGAGAGATAATGGATTTGTGTAATAATTTATTTGGTTTTGGGCAATACGCAGTTTCAATAAGTTGATTAGGGTGACCATAAGTTCGCAAATTAAAAAGGTAACCTTATCTACTTTAGATGACAAAAATGACACGAAAAAGCCGGCGGCGGCGTAAAAATACGTAAATTCATGCTGTCACACTATTTAATCACAAATAACGCGCTTTTAGCGCTTTTAAGCTTATTTAATGGAAATAAATATCAATATAGAACTTTTTGTGTGAGCTATTTGACGACATATTTATTTTGGTGACTACTAGCGCCGCAGTGGGAAGCAATTGAACTAAATTTGAATCACTTGACTGATTTTACGTCCGCCCTGTTCATAGGGCTATGTTACACGTTGGACGTTGAATGACGATTGTTCAATTAACGTTTAGCCTAGTCATTCAATTGAATACGGTCATTCAATGAACGAGCTAGTTATTCAATCAAATAGCAGATTAAACCAGATGACTGCGACATATATACTGAATATATAAAAGAATACGAAGTAATAAACATCACTTCGTAGATTATCTGCTGGTCACAAACCACAGTTTTATGCCAAAATACAGTGGAATTTTAACGTGCAGCCAGCAGTAAACATTTGGCAGTTGCTATATCTTCCACTTCGGGAATCAAACACAAACAATGACATTAGCAGACGAGGAAGACGCGTAAAAAGTTGGCAAAGTAAGAGCAAGGTAAACACTGACCTGTAAAAATAAAAGTTAGTTACCGCGTTTTGCGACATACCCTATTTATCTTTTGTGGAAAGAACACGTTATAAAATAATCTTGTTTAGTTGGAAGAATGTTTGAATATATGATACTATTTGAAAATATGGTACTTTTTGAGACACCATATTTTAAATCATGTTATGTTTAATTCATGGCAGTTATAAGTACTTTTATTTTGTGATCTCATGCTTAGAATAATAATAATTTACCTAAGCGAGAACATATAAATAGTAATCTGTTTTTTATATATTTCTTATATTTTGTATAGTTAGCGTTATCTTTTAATGCCATACAATACATATTACACATATTTCAGTTTAGAAGGCCCTAACGTATTTGCTAAAATTTTCATTTTATTATTAGCCATTGTAGTGATAACTACAGAATTATTTTGAACTTCTAACTGGTTAACCTTGCATATCATATTTTGGGTGAAATAGTTGATATATTGGGATATTATTCCTGTGGCGTATTACCTGCATGATAGGCTCTCGACGCATCACAATAGCAGGCATTCAAATCCATTAGTTTCCAGACAAATTGAATTGGAAAGTGAAACACCGGTACACAAATTTCATATGTTGTTTTTACAATACTTGATAGGAAGACAGGGAGACCCGCACCGCCGCCTTCGATCCGATGTCCCTGTTCGGGCGCCATTGTCGTGTATAAAAAATAAAAAAAATAAAAAGTGTATTGTTGGTTGCTGTGTGCGCAGGGGTCTCCAACTATTTGAAGTGAAGACGGGCAATATCCCTGCGCAGTGCGATTATACACGAACAATTACTTTATAGAAAGCCGGATGTAATGCTCAGGATAGAGCCTCGCACTTTTGAAGTACAAGGACCTCTTGTCTAGTAAGCCTTAGGTCCTGGGAGTCATGGGCAGGGTGATATCATTAATACGATATGGTTGGGGTAGAATATAGCATTTTATTCCATAAACACACTAGCCGCTGAGGGCGGGCACATGTTATACTAATACCAAAATCTGATAATTCTTTGCCGCAATTAAAAGTTAAAATTAACATAAACCAAATATAGGGTACCTGGCCAGGTCCGTACACAAACGTCTGTGCGCACTTAGAACGTCGTTCCGTTCACCGTTATGATCCGTTGGGTTCGAGCACTGGCGCTGGTCGCGACATCAAAGAGGCACGGCGCTCCTGCGACGCTCCGTTGTATGCGAGATAGTAGACGCTGGCTGGACCTTCCGAGGTTTGCGCTGAGCCATTACAGGGACATCGGACCGTGGACCGCATGCAACGGCGCAGGCCCCGTCGTCGGCGACCCCAAAGTGCAACACACGGATCCTAACCTTATTTCCGAAGGCCGCATCGCCGCCCCCGAACTAATATATTTTTGAGCCTTTGAGTCCTGTGAGAGTGGCAGCTTTTTCTAAAAAATAGTTTTTAAATTTTTTGAACTCGCTCATTTGTTATTTTGAAATTTTGGTGATATCATTGACTGTAAAGTTATTATACTTTAGTGTTTGTTAGGTTTATGTGCGACAGGGTTGTAAGCATACATTTAATACAATTCATAGTAATTATTATAATATTACTAAATAATATTATAATTAATAATATAATAATTAATATTTTATTTGGGCTTCGCTATGAATAAAAAGCATAGCGCTCAGCCATAATTCCTATTTAATCTCAATTTGAGAGCTAATTTATTTTTATTGACAGGGAGTAACCTGTATATATTTAGAAATTTATCAATTATTATAACCTATTACATACCCTGACACGTATAACCTCACATTCTTGTCAACATGTCGGACGGCGAAAGGGAAGAGCAATATCACGAAGTAAGTGGGGAGGCAAACAAACCACCTACCACTACTACTTCCTCATTTGTTAATACACGACCACGGGGAGGTGCAATTGACACCCACCCACCCGGCCCTTCCACACTTAAAGCGTTACAACCCACATTGTCTCAACTAGGAGCTCCCGGTTCAGTACGTCAAGCCAACTCAATGGGTAGGACTACCTATGTTACGGAGACTAGGGAAGATGACGAACGCGTTATTCACATATTAAAGGAGGACCATTTGAGGTCGTGGAATTTAAAATTTTCTGGTGACTCAGACATCACAGATTTTTTCCTTCGAATTGATGATTTTAGGCGTAGTCGGAATACTTCGGAACATAAAGTACTGAAATGTTTTTTTGATTTATTTAGTGGTAGCTATCTTTGAATAGCATTATTAATGTTGCCACCGGGCACACACCATTTTTGTTAGCTAAAGGTCGGGAGATAATGACGGATGGCATGTTGCCGAAAAGAGGCGGCATTCCAAATTCGTTAATACCTTCAAATGACCAGTCGTTCAGCTCATTTCTTCTCCGCTAAACTAGCACCGCGCTTTGTGATGTAAAGTTGTCAGGAAGCATTCGGATGTTGTTTACAACCTTCAGGAGATAGAAACTGGCAAAGATGGAAAATATCATGTCCTGGACATAATAAAAGTCTCACAAGGTGTGTCCCCTAACTAGCAACTTTCTTATCTTGAACTTTGTTATGTTGGATTGGTATAACCAATTAGAGGCCTCATTTTTCACATATGACATGACTCACATGTGAAATTTTTTTGTCAAGCGTTTTCATGAAAACCAATTTCTTTTGTAACTACACACTCTAGGCGCCAGAGTAAACATAAGGATATGGATTAATACTCCTTAATTTTTGAGAAAAAAAGGAAAATAAGTTTTTTCCCTTATACAATGTCAGCCCAACGGCTATACATTTTAAATGTCTATTTATGTGAGATCTCTCCATTAGTTTAAAGACTTTATTAGGTTTACAATTTAATTACTAACTAGTAAATTATGTAGGAATGCTAGATTACATATATTTTAATTAAATCTCAAATAGTTTTTCTTATTATACATAAGTAAGAACTATATTACTTTAGATAATTCTTTATTACTAGTATGCTACTTGCGATTATCTCATTAGAAATCCAAGTACGATTTTTTAATGCAGGGGAATTGCAGCGGTCTGGCCAGACGCTGTATTCCTGACACTCAACATAAATTGAGTTAGTTTTAGAACTCTAGAACATACATTTTAGTTTAATATATGAAATAGCATGAGTTAGTTTCATATATAGCTGATAGTTTTATATTTAGAAATATATTGCCGTAGGATAGGTGAATGTTTTCTCCGGTTACCCCGGCTGTTTCGGCTAAGTACGACTTAACCTCTTTGCCGAAAAGGGGGGTATTGTAGTGATAACTACAGAATTATTTTGAACTTCTAACTGGTTAACCTTGCATATCATATTTTGGGTGAAATAGTTGATATATTGGGATATTATTCCTGTGGCGTATTACCTGCATGATAGGCTCTCGACGCATCACAATAGCAGGCATTCAAATCCATTAGTTTCCAGACAAATTGAATTGGAAAGTGAAACACCGGTACACAAATTTCATATGTTGTTTTTACAATACTTGATAGGAAGACAGGGAGACCCGCACCGCCGCCTTCGATCCGATGTCCCTGTTCGGGCGCCATTGTCGTGTATAAAAAATAAAAAAAATAAAAAGTGTATTGTTGGTTGCTGTGTGCGCAGGGGTCTCCAACTATTTGAAGTGAAGACGGGCAATATCCCTGCGCAGTGCGATTATACACGAACAATTACTTTATAGAAAGCCGGATGTAATGCTCAGGATAGAGCCTCGCACTTTTGAAGTACAAGGACCTCTTGTCTAGTAAGCCTTAGGTCCTGGGAGTCATGGGCAGGGTGATATCATTAATACGATATGGTTGGGGTAGAATATAGCATTTTATTCCATAAACACACTAGCCGCTGAGGGCGGGCACATGTTATACTAATACCAAAATCTGATAATTCTTTGCCGCAATTAAAAGTTAAAATTAACATAAACCAAATATAGGGTACCTGGCCAGGTCCGTACACAAACGTCTGTGCGCACTTAGAACGTCGTTCCGTTCACCGTTATGATCCGTTGGGTTCGAGCACTGGCGCTGGTCGCGACATCAAAGAGGCACGGCGCTCCTGCGACGCTCCGTTGTATGCGAGATAGTAGACGCTGGCTGGACCTTCCGAGGTTTGCGCTGAGCCATTACAGGGACATCGGACCGTGGACCGCATGCAACGGCGCAGGCCCCGTCGTCGGCGACCCCAAAGTGCAACACACGGATCCTAACCTTATTTCCGAAGGCCGCATCGCCGCCCCCGATCCGATGTCCCTGTAATGGCTCAGCGCAAACCTCGGAAGGTCCAGCCAGCGTCTACTATCTCGCATACAACGGAGCGTCGCAGGAGCGCCGTGCCTCTTTGATGTCGCGACCAGCGCCAGTGCTCGAACCCAACGGATCATAACGGTGAACGGAACGACGTTCTAAGTGCGCACAGACGTTTGTGTACGGACCTGGCCAGGTACCCTATATTTGGTTTATGTTAATTTTAACTTTTAATTGCGGCAAAGAATTATCAGATTTTGGTATTAGTATAACATGTGCCCGCCCTCAGCGGCTAGTGTGTTTATGGAATAAAATGCTATATTCTACCCCAACCATATCGTATTAATGATATCACCCTGCCCATGACTCCCAGGACCTAAGGCTTACTAGACAAGAGGTCCTTGTACTTCAAAAGTGCGAGGCTCTATCCTGAGCATTACATCCGGCTTTCTATAAAGTAATTGTTCGTGTATAATCGCACTGCGCAGGGATATTGCCCGTCTTCACTTCAAATAGTTGGAGACCCCTGCGCACACAGCAACCAACAATACACTTTTTATTTTTTTTATTTTTTATACACGACACCATTTCAACTCGATAATTACTGTCTAAAACAAATACTATTTAAAAGTTGTTTAAAGTGCACTGTAAAACTAAACAACCGCTTAAATTTATCAAAGCGAGCGGTCCAAGCAGGTCTATTTAGAAGGAATTTGTTAAGTAGAACAAATAAGGATTGCGCACCAAGAATCTTAGAAGCGAGTGGAGTCAAAAATAATAAATTAATTCACGATATTTAAAGACACCAAAGAACTACTACTACTTACCTTACTACTCTCTGTTTGGTCTTATGGTTGAATGGTAGAGAATGCCATATGGCGTTAAGTCCACCATTTGTACATAATTTCTGAAATTTTGTATATAAAGTTTTAAATGAACAAAAGAACCTCCACCTCCTGTACTCATATTCCTCATGTATGAGGGCCATGTTCATTACATAGAATGAAATACACATAACGGCTTTCTTAGCAATATGAATGGAGTGAAGAAAGTTGAACTACACTGCTGGTTTCCTCATGATATGTCCCTTCTCCGGAAGACAGATTGGTGTATACAAATTCCTGTGGCACGGCACAACTATGATTAGAACTTTAGACGTATCGCTCACAGGTACTTGTGATTAAATAAAAAAAATACAGCTGACTTCAGAACCTCCTCTTTTTTTAAGTGAGAGAGTGAGAGATTGTTTACTAAGTTGATTGTTTGATTATTTAGTAAGTTGCAATTAAAAGAAACACCGTACGTAAGTTAAACCAAATACTAGAGTACTAATATACAAGAGTTTATATAGTACTAGCCACGCCCCGGGGCTTCGCTCCCGTGGGAATTTTGGGATAAAGTACCCTATGTGCTATTCCCGGTATTTTTCTACCCGTATACCAAATTTTATCGAAATCCGTCCAGTAGATTTTGCGTGATTGAGTAACACACATTCTCACAAACTCACAAAGTCACATCCAAACTTTCGCATGTATAATATTAGTAGGATTTGGTTAAACTTACTAAAAATATATAAGTTTCTAACTGATACCTATGTTTTCACTTCTGAAGTGTTTTTTTATATAAAAAATCACAGTAATATTAGTAAGTAAGTAAAAACTCTTTATTGTAACAAAGATTATGTACAGACACTTTGAAAGTAAACTAGAATTAGTACAAATAATGGGCCTAGGGACAAACAGAATTTTAATAAAATACGAAAAAAAAAATTTTTTTGAAACTCTTGTCCACTCCAGTATTTATTATAACCTTCTTGTTGCAAACCCTTCCGTTATCGACGTAATAAAGCTGCTAAATTAAATTCTTCACTCGCCCCATTTCGGTGGAGTGTCCTCAGATTTTTATCGATGCCTTAACTTTGTTTATCGATATTAAAATCGCCTCGTTATTTTGATAACTCTCGAGTGATTCTTTTGCTCGATTATTTTGTTCAGTCTTGGAATGTAAAAAGGAATATAAAGAAACTCTTAGTCATTTTTTAATTACAAGTAAAATGTTTGCATGTTTGGGTCAATTGCTGAATTAAAACCAATTTATTTTATCCCACTGAGTAGTATCCCATAAAGTACATGAAATCCCATAAATGGGTGAAATTACATGCTGATTTATATCCGACTAATAATTTTACATAGAGCGGCAAACGAGCAAGCGGGTGGTAAACCCTGATGGTAAGCAATCACCGCTGCACATGGACAGCTGCAACACCAGAGGTATCGAAAGAGTGTTGCCGGCCTTTCAAGAAGACGTAGACTAGTTTTTTAAAGGTTCCTATCTTTTTTCCTGTTTTGGAAGCTGATCCCGGGTGCAACATTCGAATTTCAAGGACAAGGGAATTCCATAATGATATTTTTGATTTACGTAAACTACATTCAAGCAGAATTAAATTCACCTTATGAATGTCAAATAAAGAATGAGAAACTTATATATTTCTTAAACTAGCGACCCGTCCTCGTCCCGGCTTTTCACGGATATACATTTATATACCATCCTGTAGAGATCAGAAAGAATGCAGTGGAAAGATAAAACCTACTGAACCGATACAACATAAAAAGTTGGAAATTATAAATCGTCTAAATAATAGCAAAAACTGTATCGAAAATTCGTGGCGAAGTTTTTAAAGAAAATCTGAGTCGGGAAGCGACATTTACACTATTTATTAAATGATTCAATCTAGTCTTCAGATCACTGTCTTCTTGCGGACCCCGAGTTTGGGGCCAATCGGGAATCCGGGCTCCCAATTACCAGAGATTTACGGAATTGACCGAGTTCCTAAGTGTCCTCAGTCATTATTACGAGGATTTTCGGTTCGTTTCTTATTAACATAAGTAATTCTTTTCCTTTCGCACAATATTAGGAATCTTTTTCTGCGTAATTTGACTTATCAAACGCCTTAATCAAAAAAAACGTGCTTAGCAATAATTTAAAAAATTACCATTTCTTACGAGGCTATAATCTCTCTTGTGACATGCACAATTAAAATTAAAGATCATACTAATCAAAACTTCACATAAGCATCAGCAATTCTCGAAATTTACGGGAGCGAAGCTCTGGCGCGGAAGATCTTAGAATAAGTAAATCAAAAAAAATAAAGAAAAATTTCACCAAATACTTGGCTCAAAATAGAGACCATATTACATTTATCGATTATCTACATTAATTTAATAAAATGTCAATACTTCCATATGGCTGTAATCTTAGGAAGACAACCGTTTTAAAAATTCTTCCACAAATACTTAGAATGGAATGTTATTATGAACATTAACCGGAGGCTAAAGCTTGTCAATAAATTTGTCAATGAAACTCCTGAGTTGCCTGGTTTAACCCCAACGTTCCCGATTGACCCAGTTCCTTAGTCGGCACATTTTCCAAGCGAGTGCCTTTATTCGTATTGTAATAATAATAACCCATCACTTGGCTACATTCATCCCTTTTCCTTTTATGGGTAAGAATATTATGGGAATGGAAACACCATAGTAATATAGGTAGGTATAATAGATACTAGCTGGGCCAAGGGGCTTCGCTCCCGTGGTAATTTTGGGATAAAAGTACCCTATGTGCTATTTCCGGTATTTTTCTACCCGTATACCAAATTTCATCGAAATCCGTCCAGTAGATTTTGCGTGATTGAGTAACAAATATCCTCACAAACTCACATCTAAACTTTCGCATTTATAATATTAGTAGGACACACATTCCATTTCACTATTTCTTTTTTACTGGCCTTCTGCCCCGGCTTTTTCGGGAGGTACCTTCATAAATTGTAGCCTATGTCACTCAGGTATGATGTAGGTTTCTATTGGTGAAAGATTTTTTGAAATCGGTTCAGTAGTTCCGAAGATTACCCCAACAAACAAATTCACAAACACTTCATTAACAGTATGATAACTTAAACCCAACATTTTTCTTGTAAAATGTTGCCATGACAAGACCATATGGCTCGTACTACCAAATATATTCAGATCTCATGTAGATCCACCCTTCTTACTCTACACGCCCTACCTCTACAAGTCCTAATTTCATGAACTCTACACCTAAGTCAAAAAAGTATAATACTACTATACATATAATAAAACAGTAAAAATATTTTGTCTGTACATTTTGTATTTTTGACTGAAATGGATAGAGGGACACTTAAAAAGAAAAATAGAAAGCAAAAAAATTTTTTTGAATTTTTTGTCTGTATGTATGATCACGCTAATCTCCGAAAGAACTGAACCGATTTCAATGAAACTTTTTTTGTTGTATAGCTATTAAGCCTGGGCAACATTTAGGCTATAATTTATTTTGAAAACAGGAACACCTGATGAAGAACCTTAACAGAACATCTAAACTATAAGAAATATGGAAATGGTGCCTCAACAAAAGTCGTTCAACCTGATGAGCATTTTCTAATGACGTATAAAAATTGAGATCTGGAACATCTGATGAAAAACTGCAAGAGACCAGCAACACTATAACATATATGGAAATGGCGCCAGATTAAAAGTCGTTCAACCTGATGAGCATTTTCTGCTGACGTATAAAAATTGAAGATCTGGATCTGATGAAAAGCTCCAAGAGAGATTTTTCATCTAAGCGAAACTCACGCGGGCGAAGCCGCGGGCGACAGCTAGTTACTAATAAAGTATTTTGTATTGTATTAAACAGGACGTTTCACACTTATTTTCTTTCGGCATTTCTTCTCAGCAATAGTCTTTCCGAAATGCTAGTAGTTAGCTTTGAGACATAATATACTATGATTATATAATTAGTTTAGACTTGAAAAAGTGCCTTCTTTGAAGGCCAAGTTTCAATAAAGAATTTTCGACTTTTGATTGTGATTTAATTTGCCAAAATACACTTACCCAATTATGTAATTAATTAATTGCAATTCAAGCCATAACAATTTCAGTAGACTTGCGCGTGGTGAAAAATATTTTCCCATTTTCCATAACTCTCTAATTAACATGAGACTGTAACAAGCAGGCGAGTAATGAAACTGTTGCAAATTAAAAGTTTGATTTTTTTATGTGTTTCCATGTCTGTTTCACACTTCCGTCCCCTTTCATGAAATCTCTCCCACCGATTGAAGGAAAGCGAGAAGGAAAATGTTATCGAAAACTTTACATTTCACTTAAGGCAAGTTTACTCTTTTCACCCAGGCACAGGGCGGGCGCTTCATAGAAACGGGGCGTCAAATATACCTACTACTATTACAAATAAAACTGATATCCGTGAACACGTCAGTAACACGTCAATGTGTGTTTTCATAGTCATAGCGTTTCAATACACACAAGAACGGGGGAGAAGTGCGGGGGGTGCCATATTGCGGGAGGGGCAATGAGTTTCCTTTCTGTACGTAGTACTAATATTAATTCTGTGACCCAAGTGATATCACCCAGGTGAAAAGAGTGGAATATACCGCAGATCAAACTGACCCCTATGTCACCGAATCCAATCTCAGGATTATCTGCCATCGACTGTACAATTCTTACAAAAAATTATTGCATCAGTTTGATGCGTATATGTGAACGAAGCCTCCAAACCCGGGTAGTAAGTGACTAAATTGCATATTGTTTAATTTAGGCGCTCTGAAGTTTTGTACAGCAAAAGGTATCATCTCGAGTCACGAAATTATGATTTCTAATCTAACTTTTAATTGCATAATCTTGAGAGTTGTTCTTTTAGTATTAACTCGAAGTCCTTAAGCAACTTGAGTTAGATACTTAATTAAAAGGAGAGAGAAATACCATCTACTGAATTACTGTCTTTTAATAAGTACGTATACTGTATACGGTATATTATACGACAAGTTACTGTAAGATGGCGTTGCACTAGATGTTCAGAAGCAATTTTATAGATTTACTAGCTGTTGCCCACGGCTTCGCCCGCGTGAGTTTCGGTTATGTTATAATAAATATGTTGCCCAGGCTTAATAGCTATACAACAAAAAAAGTTTCATTCAAATCCGTCCAGTAGTTTTTGCGTGAAACACGTACATACATACAGACATACCTACAGACAAGAAATTCCAAAAAAATATTTTTGCTTTCTATTATTCTTTTTAAGTGTCCCTCTATCCATTTCAGTCAAAAATACTAAATGTACAGACAAAATATTTTTACTGTTTTATTATATGTATTGATATACTTTTTTCATACCAAATCCCTACCGATATACCTACCATCAAAAAGAGAAAATTGTTCGAACATTATCGCGAACCATAAAGTCAGATTTTTTTTTATGATTTTTTTTTTCTAAGTCTATTTCGCGAACCTTAAATGTGTTTTTGAAACTAGACCTTCAATCAAGTTGACGGTTTGTCAGTTTTCTACAGATTGTACTGAGCGATTTTCTGACAGCAAAATTAAGTAAATAAAAATCAGTATAAAAAAGTCTCAACACAACAGATAGCGTTATAAGAAAACCGAGTCGTTATAATAGCTAAACCTATATGGTGTGCTTTTTCTTGTCAACCAGAGGCAGAAAAAAAAACCGGCCAAGTGCGTGTCGGAGCACGCATAAAGTAGGGTTCCGTAGTCATTTTTGGCACCGCGCTGTTTTGCATTTCTTGCAAGAAAAAAGTATATATTTTTATTTTATATATGATTTCAAAAGTATTCATCACAGGATACCCGAAATAATTTTAAATAAGAGTTTCCGCGCCTGTTTCTTTACGTGAGTGATTTGAAGTTTATAGGTCCAAAACTTAAGAAATTACAGGGGCCCTGTAATTTGGACACCGTGTAAACGACTTGGGCGGGCTATATCTCGCAAATAGTAAAGCTGATAAAAAAGTGTTGTATGGAAACCCTACCTTATTATCATAGTCCTTTTTACCGATATCCCACACAAGGGGGTGCACTCAAAAAAATAATTCACCCCCCCCTTTACATGTATGGGGAGGTACCCTTAAAAAGGGATAAATTTAAATTTTTGTATTTTTAAAAATGAGATCTATATGTGAAGTATACATGCTGTGACAGACTAGGACGGACGGACGGACTGAACGATCTTATGAAGGTTCCTTGTCGGACTACGGAACCCTAAAAATCACCTAACAGTTTGAAAGTTGCACAAATCACAACATTGATACTTTTTAGGTTTTTTTTTTTTACTAAGTTTTATTTTAAAAAAATGCCAATCCCGTGAATTTTTGCTTTTTGTATGGACTCGCCTTTTACTTAAGCGCCATCTATGAAGTCATCTGGAACTATTTTTTTTTTAAATTTGGGTCTCGGAAAATTCCTCCTTCGGGGAGTGTGCTCATCATGGAAGTTTAAGTACTTATTACTTCCATGGTGCTCATGACCTGCATGAGCTCATACCGCCTGCCCCTTTCTTCAACCGGGCAACCAGACGCACTGCGGGCTATCAACCCTTCCTGGTTGATATTCCCCCCGCACGCACCATGTGCTTTTCGTACAGCGAAGCAATGGATTTCCCTGCCTTCGTCTATGTTCCCGAGCACATACAACCTGACCTTCTTCAAAACCAGAGTGTAGATAGGTTGCTTCTGGGTAAGCTCGCTACAGCATAGACCTCATCTCTGTCCTCGAGCAAGATTGTGATAAAAAAAAACACTTGCTGATATCGTTCGCTTCACTCGCCGGGTATAGATGCTCCTAATATCTCCCTTTAAAAGTCTATTTCTGAACATTATTACTAAAAGCCTTGAAGTACTGAGCAAACAATTGAATATACATGCGTAGTGAGGTAGGTAGGTACACGTCCTTGATCGACCTTGTTCCTGATCTCGCGAACTTTGCCAACTCAACGCTGTGTCTACATTGCCTGCCCAGGAGCTAGAATCTAATCCAGTTTACATTTGTTCCTACTAGCTACACCCGGAGCTACATCCCGAAATCCCGGATTTCGGGATAATAAGTACCATATGTGATATTTCCGGTATTTGTCTACCCGAGTACCAAATTTTATCCAAATCTGTCCAGTAGATTAAAAGTGTAGATTAAAATCCAAACTTACAGCCAGACACATGCATTCTTATTATAATATTAGCAGGATTAGTGGAATTTATGCAGTTAACAAAATATTTAGTTAGGTATTCATTCAGGCCACACAACTACTCCATTTCTACTACGCAAAATGACGAAAATTCTGACTACTGTATTCTTGCAAATAAATATTGATTGATAACCTGCGCCTTTCGAGCGTCCAGTCACAAAAATAGATACAAAGATAAAAAGTTCGCTACTTCTATTTCCTTCGTACCTCCTTCTTGCAACACCAATCTTGGATGTTATCGGATACGACAACTCTGTTTTGCTTTAATTAAAATGTTTTCTTTGATCCAAATGAGCCTGATTGGGGTCGATAAGGCAGCTGGGGTGTTTACCCACGAGTGGGTGTATATGGGAAGGGACTTTAAGGGTACAAATGGGTGGTTGTTGGGTTAATTAGTTTAAAATAACGCCTGTTGGTTTCACGGAAAACATGTTTGAGGAGAAATGAAAGGTTAAGTTTAATATTTCATAGTTGTGTATTAATTATAAAAACTTAGGAAACATTTGAATTGAAGCATAGAGTTAATATAAGTACTACGTACAGAAAGGAAACTCCCTGCCCCCCCCCCCCGCAATATGGCACCACCCCCCCGCACTTCTCGCCCGTTCTTTACAAACTTCTTTGTCCGTTCTTTGAAAACGCATACATTGACGTGTTACTGACGTGTTCACGGATGTACAGTTTCATTTGTGGTAGTAGTAAGTATATATGACTCCTCGTTTCTATGAAGCGCCCTCGCTGTGGTTGAAGTAAGGAATGATTAATATATAAGGGTATGTATGTTATACCTATACAATAGTAATAGTAGTATGTGTATTTAATTCAATATACCAAGTTTTAATCCGGGAGTTTGATAGTGTGAAAATAAATATGATATTCAAGCAGACGAAGCCGCGTGCAACCACTAATAATTTGGAAACTGACTCGGGGTTCATTATTTAGGTACTATATTATCGTAATGTTAATCAAGTTGCGTATTCTCTAGATAAATCTGACGTTGTATTTAGTGTCACTGCGATAAATGTCTGTCCCTCTTCAAGATACGACTATACCCACAGATTATAATAGGCTAGATACCATATGCTTGCGACTACAGAATTCAGAATGTTATAAGACAACTTTAAAAGCATCTTCAGTATTCATAGAGCAACACGGATCGCGCGCGGAAGTCCTTGTTGCTCGAAAGCAGTATTGTGATATGACAATGAGTGTTGCTCGTTCATAAAAAGTAACGGAAATACTAAATTGAATTTAAAATTAGAACCTAATTTAGATACTTTTAGTGTTATAAAATAAGTAGCAAAAAAGTTTCAGAATCCTTGCTGATTATGTCATGGCCCTAAAAAATAGAGCGTCTGGTGGTAATCTGATTTCTGCGCATGCTACTGAACGTGCCCGATATTTGAGCGCTTTATTTGCGATTTCTAAACGCACGCAAGATCGTAGTCGTGGCAAAAAAAAACAAAATAATGTCAAATGTTGCAGTAACAGGTGGCAAATTTTTTACAAGTGGCATTAAAAATTGGTATATTTCACTCATGTCGTAGATATGACAATAATGACACGCCCTTTAGTATTTCGTAACGATGCGGTATCTAATTTGTTATACTTAAATCTATAGCTATACCCAACATTAATTATCATGATTATACTAATTTCGTAGGAAACCGACCCTTTTATCTTCAGTGTGAATTTGTTGTTTTTATTATTATATTCTTAACTCTAGAATCAGTATAAATGTGTGTTTAATTTTATAGCTAGCTTCCCGTATTAACAAATTCACACGCCACGCGCTAGGAAGGTGCAAACTACTAAATGAATTGGCCTCCAAGGAGCCACAGTGACCTTTGGAAATCTTCTGGGAAGGTTAAAAGTTCCCAAGCCTTAGCGTCTCGATATTTCACAACGGGGTTCCTTTATGACAAGGGTCAGGCATATTCTTTTACTTTTAAAGTGAAATCTGAATTTTGCTTAGATTGAAAGAGGGACGAAATACGGGGTACATAAAATCACGTCTTTATCCCTTAAGGGGTAGACAGAGCCTTGGTTTGTCGATTCTTGAGTCGTGAGATTCGAAGGCCACGCTTAGCTGAATAGTGGGCTTTCTGATGGAATGGAGATTCAGATATAGTGACAGGTTGCTATCCCATCGCCTATGAGTGCCAATTTTTTTACGCAATCTGGAAACGCCAGTATTATTTTTAAATTTGCCGCCACTTTTTGTTACTACCATTGCGAGTATGTCTTTTGAATAATCCTACCAAAATCCTATTTGTTGTCCCATCCCTCACGCACAACCTTGCTGCATTCGAGTGAGACAAAAAACTCACAATAGTCGGGCGCGTTTGACAAGTGGAGTGTCATTCGTTGAAGATTAAAAGCCATTTTTCTCCTCGCGTGGTAACGCCGTGTGCCGTTAAAATATTGATAGAATTAAGCTAATTTATTATTTGAGCCCTTACATAGTGAAACGTGAACTTTGTAAACATTTATGTGGTGAAAGAACTAATCGTCGTGTGGTTCCTGAAGTTCCCGCCGCCGGCTGACATAACCTCAAAGCCACGCCAACTCCAGATTTCATCACAAGGTTGGTGCAATTCCTTATACCGCGGCTGCCTTCCCTTTAGTATAGTCCTTGCCCAGGGCAGCTTGCAGTTATCAGGTTCAAAGGACATATAGCAACAAATATACCTACAGTCCACTAATTTGTTATCCACAAACGGCATACTGGCGCATCCACAATCAGTATATTGAGTTATTGAGGAAGAATCACAATGCAAGGTATCAAAATTGTACAAAATTTGCAATACTATGGCGGAATCCATACACGACAACAATTTTTTCTTGAATTATATGGATGTAATTTTCAGCATGATTTTTTTCTTCTGAGTTAGTTTATGAGAGATGAAGCTATTTGGGAAAGTTCATTAATTACATGTGACGTCATACTAACGACATAAAAATGGATGATTATAATAATATGTTTGTTGTTATATGTCTTTCACTCAAAAACTTCTAAACAGTTTTCGATGAAATTTGGTACAGGGGTAGAATGAAACCTGGAATAAAACAAAAGATATTTTTTATCCAGAAATTCCCACGGGAGCGGAGCTCCGGGCGCAGCTAGTATTACACACACACACATATATATATGTTAGCACACTCGAAAAACAAATATCAAGGAATAACATTCTTCTTTTCCAAAAGCGGAGTGGTAGCTGATGGCTGGCAGAAGATGGCGCAGGACAGACCCAAATTGTGAACCTTATTATCGGAGGCCAAGACTCATTTTGGGTCGCTGCGCCATATAGTTAGTTTAAGAGTTTGAAGCGGTGGTGGCCTAGTGGTAATGACACCCGCCTGAGGTCGGATAAGACCCGGGTTCAAATTCTGAGTTGCATGAGTTTGTAGACCAATCTGACTCATATATGTAGTTTGCTCATAGACCACCACTTGCTTCCAGTGAAGGAAAACATCGTGAGGCATCCTGCATATTGGCTGACTGTTTAGCTTACTAGTGTGTATACGGCTACTGCCACTAGATAGCGGTAGTCGTACAAGTCATGTCAGATGCCTTTAGGCGACTTGAATAAAATCTGACACCAGTGTTAGTAATAACACACTCGATAAGATGAAGGTACGGTAAGGTACCTATCTGTTAGTCTTTAATTTGCTATCAAGGTCGCGTGGAGGGCTGAGGCCGGTATCTGCCGGTCGCCATGGCAACGAAGCCCGAGGCGCTTCCTACCCATTGTAGGACCATTGTCGCTTTGTTACTGGGTTTTGCCCGCGAATTCGTCCGCGCATAAGTTACTATTGTTATTTATCCGCGCAGATTGTAAAAGTCAATCGAGGGAAAGGGCTTTAAACTGGGGATTCCTCCACTCATAGGCGATGGGCTACCAACCTGTCACTATATTTAAATCTCCATTCCATCAGAGAGCCCACTATTCAGCTAAGTGTGGCCTTTGAGTCTCACAACTCTTGGCTCTGTCTACCCCGTAAGGGATAAAGACATGATTATATCTATGTATGTATGTTAATATCTCAGGGTCTGTATCAAGATAAACTTTTTTGTAACGGCTGTATTTTGGGTTGTTCCCAAAGTACTCCATTCTTTTGTTCTAAAAAGATAAGAATCTCATACATGTATTCCCAAGTTACTCCACGAAATTATTATTATTTAAAAATACATATTATTTTGTTCCCATTCTACTCCATAGGTATTTTAATTTATTCTCAACTAGCTTTTGCCCGCGGCTTCGCCCGCGTGAATTTCCCACGGGAACAGTGCCTTTTCCCGGGATAAAAAGTAGCCTATGTGCTATTCCAGGTCATTATCTACCTCTGTACCAAATTTCATCGAAATCCGTCCAGTAGATTTTGCGTGATTGAGTAACAAACATCCTCACAAACTCACAAACTCACAAATTCACAAACTCACAAACTCACATCCAAACATTCGCATTTATAATATTAGTATGGATGTACTCCGCAGATTATTTGATATCAATTCTCAAACTACTCCATCTAAATAATTATAAAATATTTCACTATGTACAGTCTGTCACAAAATCGTTCAAGCAATATCGATCTGATTAAAGTTCTGAATAAGATTCTAAATTATGAGAAAAAAGTTGAAAGCAAGTTTGAATTTGAATTGAAAATGTGTGGATGTTAGCTTTTTAAATTGGATTTACAACGATTGTGAGTCGCAATCTAGCCGCTATGACGGAAATTGGATGTTTCTTTTTAGTAAATATTTTAATAAATTTTATTTTTAATATTTTTTTTAGTTTTTTCAAAATTATATTTTATCAATTATTCTTGAGTTTCCCTCAAGCCGAATTCCTACATTTTCATAGAAATCATGAATCTCTTTGCTTTGGTGGAAAATATGTAAAAAAGCTCATTTATGAATATGTTTTTGATAGTTGATTTTTGAATATTATGTTTAATTGTTGAAATATAGGGAATATATAAATGTTGATTATTGAATTGTAAAGTCTTTTATTTAAAATTGTCTTTATACATAAAAATATTGTAAGCTTTTGAGCCTGACAGTACTATACGTCAGCTACACTTTTTATTCTAATTAATGCTTTTTGATATTAAAATCGCGTGGAGTACTTTGAGAACATTTTAATATTACCGCGGAGTAGAATGAAACTTAATTTAAAATATTATTTTTGTCATGGAGTAGTTTGGGAACATTTTTTTGAGTACTTTGGGAATAACCCTATATTTTACTTATTATGTTTAACAAATAAATGTATTGATTGATTGATTGATAAAACCTAAACCAGATTTTAAGCTAGTTATTCAACAAGGCAACTGTGAAAACCGCATCAAATTTCATTCAGTAGTTTTACAAACAGACAGACATATAAAAATTGAAGACTATTTAATCTATTAGCCTATATACCCCTCATATTTTTCTTAAATATCTCATAAGTACAGACATAGACCAGTAACATAGTTAAACATACAGTACATAAGTAGTAGGTAGTAACATAGTTAGTAAATAAATAAATAAATAGTTTTATTATAAGTATGTCTTTTGTCCTTTGTAAAACAAAACCAAATACTTGTTGAGAAAGAGTATATTTTTATTTATTTATTCCATTTCATTAGAAAACAATATTCATTGTGTTGGAATTAAAATTACAAATAAAAACTTATATCTAAAAAAATACAATTTAAAATAATATTGAGGAGATAGATTAACAAGATTACAATTAATTTATTTAATTCAATTTAATTTAATTCATCCACACTATAAAAACATTTCTCCAACAAATAAGTCCTCAATTGCTTCTTAAATACTTTCACATTTGTAATTGTTTTAAATTACGAGGTAGTTTGTTAAATAGGTTTGTCGCTTGGAATTGTACGCTTTGCTTAGTTATTTTTAAGTGTGGTTGTAGTAAATTTACAATATTTTTTCGTCTAGAACTTAAACGCTTCTCTCTTTCTTGCTCTGTTTCATACTCATTTAAGTGTTTAACTAGATTTGTAAGTATTATTTGAATATACAAGCATGGTACAGTCAGGATCTCCAATTTCACGAAATAACTTCTGCACGACTCCGTCTGGTGTAAATGGAGCATTGTTCTTAATGCCCTTTTTTGCAACACGAATGCTTTGTTTATGTTATAATCATAGCTTTTCCCCCAAAATTTAATACTATATCTCAAGTGAGACTTAACTAGTGCGTGGTAGATCATTTTTAATTGTTATAAAGTCAATTCCTCTCTTAAGGCTGACACACACCAAACGGTGTCGCAGACGTGCTGCACTGCGTCTTGATTTGTATTATTTGAATTTGTACGCGGTGGTTCCCACCAACGGTGTCGCAGATGCATTGCGTTGCGTCTGCGTGCATCAGTCGGCCGGCAGTCTGCGCGATACAAACTGAACATGGCCTCGGTGCGGTCGCGCATAAGCGGAACGGCAACGTCGCTCTCTCGCTCGGGCGTGTTGACGTTGTATTTCGTAGGATTTTTTAGTCGAAAACACACCGCGGTGATCTATGCGTCTGCGTGCATCTGCGACACCGGCCGCAGCACTCCAGTTGTGAATATTTACAGATTTTAGTTTGGATTTTAGTGACTAGTGATCATGGATTTTGAAATATGCGAAAAGATAATTAATATAGTACGCAGTTACAAATGTTTACATGATCCACAGGACAAAAATTATAAGAACAGTTCATATAAAACTATGTTGTGGGAAAAAATTGGAAGGGAATTAGGAATTGAAAGTAAGTACTAAATAAAGATTATTATGTTGCAAGTTAAGTAATTCACTTGAAATGCTATCTTCCTCGTCGTTCGACATCTTGAAACAAAATGACAGCCGCGATCCGAAACGAAAAAACGGTGTCGCAGACGCACGCTGACGCAGCGCGCTGCGTCTGCGACACCACCGTGGAGCCGGTGTGAATTGCTTTTGCCGCAGCCGTGCTGCAGATGAAACGCACGGTGTCGCAGACGCATCCGGTGTGTGGCAGCCTTTAAGCTTCTTAGAGCATAACAAGCAGAACTTACTTTGCTTTCAATGTACTTTAGCTCTTCTTTCCAATTCAGATAACTATCATAATTTTAACCCCCGACGCGAACAGAGGGGTGTTATAATAAAATGATAAAACCTTCGGCTCTGGCATTCAAGAGTAATGGTGTAACAAAGAATCTTACATGAATGAACCCTAAAAATATCACACTATCTTTTTATTTTAAAGGTGAAAGTTTAGGTGTGAGTTTGTGAGGATGTTTGTTACTCAATCATGCAAAATCTACTAGACGGATTTTTGGTATACAGGTAGAAAAATACCGGAAATAGCATATAGGGTACTTTTTATACCAAATTTCCACGGGAGCGAAGCTCCGGGGTGCAGCTAGTCTTACATAAATGAACCCTCAAAATATCAAACTCTTTTTAGATAGTCCAATCTAATAATAAATAAATGTTACTTATGCCAAAGAAATAACCCTAGGCTCCATTACACTATCGGTTCTATAAACTTTAACAGCTCTTTAATAGCGAGAACGACCAAAGTGCAAGAAACGGTATCAATATTTATAGAATGGCGGAGTTAAAAATGCATCCACGTTAAGAGATCCTTTACTGCACCTCAGAGAAAACCATCGTCGCGAAGACTTTTAAGAGGAACAGGTATTTCCAAGCGAAGTTTACACGATATATGCTTAAAATATAAAAGTAACGTTTATGATTCTACTTTGACGCAAGACAATCCCATCCCATTAAACTACTTATCCCATCCCTTTATCCCATACAATTCCACTAAATATTTAAATACGAAAGTTTGGAATACTAGAGGAGTATTGAGTAATCACACAAAATCTACTGGACAGATTTTTATTAAATTTTGTAAATAATAAAAACAAAGTATAAAGTCTTTGTTTAATTCTTCAAAAATAATTAAACGAAAATAAATGATTGCTTGAATGATACTTAAATATTTCTATTCTAATTGACCGAGCGAGCGCAGCGAGCGAAGCGTCTCAGTTTCCACTAGCCGAAAATTCTTTTGTCTGTCCGGATGTTATCGCCTACAGGTCGCATTTCTGAACCGATTCTCATAAAATTTTGTGAGCAGGTTCAGTAATTTTATAGAATTTTTAGTCGAGCCAGTTTTTCGTTTTAAAAAATGGCGGAAGTATATTTAAAAAAAACACATATCTCAGCTATTTAAAAAAAAAAAACAAAAATGTCATTAGACGTTTTTTATTATTCGTATTAAGACGCAACTCATCGTTTAAAAGAGATAATTTCAAAGAGATTTAGGAACTCCCAAATAAATTATTGTGAATGGTACGAAAATAAATATTTTTTTTTTGTTGTTATAAATCATGCTAAGTTTGGTACTAAGTATATCTTTGGATAATATGCTTTTTTCTCTGTCTTCATCTTTATCTTTTCTTCTCATCATCTTTTAATCTTCAAAAATATCTCCAGGTTCTAAACTTGTTGTTGATCAAATACTGGGGAAAATATTGATATCATAGACATAGGAAAAAAATCATTAATTTTTTTTTGCTAGCTCTATGATTGAAATCCTTGAAATCGTTCTTTTTACTACTTCAATAAAAATATAGAACTTGTGCCGATTTTTTGAAACTTCCTTCCCAAATTACAACAACGACATAAAAAAATGTTGTTTTCAAATATTACGAGTATCTTTCGGCGGGTTGTCGAATAAAATGAACATTAATTTATTATTTTCCTTAACATTGATCCGTTACGGGATAATGCGTAACCACAGTAAATTAAAAGATATAATGTACTATATTTGCGTTACCTGAATTTTTTTTCAAATGTTAATGGATTGGTTTACAACCCTTCTCCATTTCACACATTAGCTTGTAAATCGTCGACTGAAGTGCAGGTTTTATCACGATGTTCAAACTCATGAGATGCAAAGGTTGGTAGAGAAAGCTTTTAGCATTAAGTCAGCCTTTTATGTATATAATTTTTACTAAATAAGGTTTTTAAAATAACTTTTTGTGTGAGACTGACTCTTATATATAGTACTAGCTCTTGCCCGCGGCATCGCCTGCGTGAATTTCCCACGGGAACCGTCCTTTTCAGTACTTCTAACTATACGTGTACGCGAAATATCAGGATGATTAGTCCAGTAGACAACAAATAAACAAACAAACTCATTTTCGCATTTATAATATTAGTTAGGATGACACAATTGATTATTTTATTTGCGACACAACGTGAAAATGCATACCTCCAGGTATAAATTTTCATGTTGTATTGAATTGCGCGCGTCGCATTACCGCGTTTGGCTAGCTATTCTATAAACTAAATTATCTGAACAACACTGGATCGTCAGCTTTACGGACAACGTACTGCTGTAACTTCCTCAATATTCCCATTGATGTTCAATTTAGATTTTCCTTAAGATATCGATGTTTGTGGATGAAGTTTGGAGTTCAGGGTATCGTATTACCAAGTTATACGTTTTTGTTTGATGATGATATTTGTGTACGAGTGTTAAAGTTAATTTAGATAAGTTTTTACTTGTTAGATAATGAAATAAAACTATAGTAGGAGATACTTCTTTCCAAGATCTGAAAAATAGAGGTTTTCAATTTTTGGCCGGACTATTATTTAAACATCGACAAAGTTAATTTTGTATAATTTGAGACAAGACGGGTGCATTATATTAAATCATTAATACTAAGAAGATTGTTTCTTCTTAGATTAGGTAGATACCTATTGCAAGACCTGTATTGTTATTGGCTTTATTGGGTACAAGTTTAGCGATGGTCCAGTCAACTGGACAATCCCAACTGTACTACAGACAATAAGCGATCAATTGTTTTGTATAAAGATTTCTTGATTTGATTTTAAAGTTTGCAGTAGATAGTGAATTCGTGCCAATGGTCTCACATCCAAGGATGCCGAAGATCGTGCAAAGTGGAGAAGAAAAAGTAGGAAAGCGAACCCTGGGCTCCGACGCGTACGCTGAGGATGCAACCGTAAATGCAAAAAGAGTAAGTCCTTAGGATTCAAGGCGGGCGGCAACAGCATCAGGACGAATGTCGATTTTTTGCACCTCCCCAACATGCATAGTCCACGGTCCTTGTGCCCCCCCCAGAAAAAAATCCTGGATCCGCCGTTGGAAAGACCCATTTGGGTTAGCACACCCTACAGACGACTGCAACACCAGGGGATGACGCGTTCGTAGCCGACCCTGAATAAATCTTTTTCACGCCCTTTTTGACGAACTCAACTAGGAGTCCGTCAAAATCCCAACTAATATTATTAAAGCGAAAGTGAGTTTATTTGTTACCTCTTCACGCTTTATCTACAGAACCAATCTTCCTGAACGTACACATAGTTAGAAGTACTGAGAAGGACATAGGGTACCTTTCATCCCGGGAAAAAGCGCTGTTCCCGTGGGTAATTCACGCGAGCGAAGTCGCAGGCAAAAGCTTGTATTATAAATGCGAAAGTGAGTTTATTTGTTTATTACCTTTTCACGCTTTATCTACTGAACCAATCTTCCTGTAATTTCAAATACACATAGTTAGAATTACTGAGAAGGACATAGGGTACCTTTCATCCCGGAAAAAAACACTGTTTCCGTGGGGAATTCACGAGCGAAGCCGCGGGAAAAAGCTAGTAATACACATAAAGTTATCCATTTCCAATACAATATTAGGCATGAAGCAGATAGTATTCACTGCACATGCATTTGGCCGGCATGAACGTAACTTTTTGCCGTGTCAGATGCATGCGTCAGATTTGCATATTATAGCGCGCAGCAAGAAACTATTCCAAATAAATTGACAGTGAGATACGTGCCGCATATTGGTCTACATTTCAAATATGTATCCAATAAAATACTCTGACTGCATATGAATAAAGTCCCTTTTGGAATTTCACCGAATTGGTGTACAATGCGATTAAAATGAGAAAAGTATGGGCTGTTAACTAACTTCAATCACATAGGTAATTACAGTCTGCGGGAAATATTTATTTTCAAAAATATTATTTTTATTAGCTTCCAAATAATTTTGCACAGTTGAGGTGCTAACGTGAAGTTAGCAATGAAAGGTTGTCAGTGCCGAATCAAACCTGCGCACAGCGCAGGGCACGTAACATGAACAAAAGAGTCATGCATTTGGGGGATCCACGCACCAATTTGGGTCCCCCATAATGTTTAGCCCCGAGGTACTCTTGCTACTAAACTAATCCGCCACTGAAGGCTATATATGTCACACGTCATGCGATTCGCATCGTCGATGACGAGAATCTCGTCAGCCGTCTCGATCCTCTGGCTCTGCGTAGGGATGTCGCATCCTTGTGCATTCTTCACCGAATGTATCATGGGGAGTGCTCTGATGAATTGTTTGACGTAATACCTGCCGCAGAATTTCACCACCGTACCATCCGACACAGGTTGAAGTTTCATCCATACCATCTGGATGACTGGCTGTCAACCACCGTACGTTTTAAAAGACACACGAAGTGTCTTTTAAAACGTACGGTGGTTGGCCACGGACGACCAAACTGTGGAACCAACTTCCTGCGGCGGTGTTCCCGAACCGATACGACATTGGAACCTTCAAAAAACGAGTCTACATCTTCTTGAAAGGCCGGCAACACTCTTGTGATACCCCTGGTGTTGCAGTAGTCCATGGGCAGCGGTGATCGCTTACCATCAGGTGACCCGCTTGCTCGTATGCCGCCCTATGTTATAATAAAAAAAAATATTAGCACCCAGTCCTATTCTTATTTTGATGGCATTGAAATTATTTTACAAATTTTTGGGGCAACACGAAAAATGGTATAGATTATTTTTTACTTACTTTTTTTCTTTTACCTATACCTACCTACGTTGAATGATAGCAAATGTGACGAATAATGTCTACATGTGAGTAGAAAAAATTCGCTGCGTAATTTCCACAGTAAAGGAAACCCACGCAATCATTTCGGTCCAATCACTCCATTAGCAAACCGATTGTTTTCAGAATCAGAAGCAGCGTTCCAGAAATCCTGACTGCGATAAAATTGTCAGCGGGGAAAAAGGCGGAATCAACACCTTCCTTCCAAAGGCAGGTAAGGCTTGAGCTACATGGAACAGACCTGTCGTTGTTGGCTAAATTTTAATAAAGATTCCAATAAATAAAATGTTGTGCCAAAAGCAGAATTTTTGATTATGATTTTTCTCATCACACATTCACAATTCACACTAATATTGTAAAGAGGAAATGTTTGTAAGTTCGTGAGTTTGTTTGTAGGTAATCTTAGGAAATGCTGAACCGTTTTCAAAAATTCTTTCACCAATAGATAGCTACATTATACCTGAGTGACGTAGGCTACAATTTTATGTACTCGTATGTTTACCTGTTTTGTTTGTTTATTTAAACTTTATTGTACACTAGCTGTCGCCCGCGGCTTCGCCCGCGTGAGTTTCGCTTAGATGAAAAATCTCTCTTGGAGCTTTTCATCAGATGTTCCAGATCTTCAATTTTTATACGTCAGCAGAAAATGCTCATCAGGTTGAACGATTTTTGCTAAGGCGCCATTTCCATATATGTTATAGTGTAGCTGGTCTCTTGGAGCTTTTCATCAGATGTTCCAGATCTTCAATTTTTATACGTCGGCAGAAAATGCTCATCAGGTTGAACGATTTTTGTTAAGGCACCATTTCCATATTACTTATAGTTTAGCTGTTCCGTTATGGTTCTTCATCAGGCGTTCCAGTTTTCAAAATGAATTATAGCCTATATGTTGCCCAGGCTTAATAGCTATACAACAAAAAAAGTTTCATTCAAATCCGTCCAGTAGTTTTTGCGTGAAACGCGTACATACATACAGACAGACAGACAGACAGACAGACAGACAGACAGACAGACAGACAAGAAATTCCAAAAAAAATTTTTTGCTTTCTATTGTTCTTTTTAGGTCTCCCTCTATCCATTTCAGTCAAAAATATTAAATGTACAGACAAAATATTTTTACTGTTTTATTATATGTATATAGATAAAAATGTACAGTACAAAAGGTGGACTTAATGCTAAAAGCATTGTCTCACAGTTAAACCTTAGGGTTCTAAAACATTGTACCAAAACTAGAATTTTTGATTATGGTTTATCTTGTATACATTATTAAACATTGTTAGTACTAAAAGTAGAATTTATTGATATGATTGTTATGCAAATTGTCCTTTTTTAAAGTCTATTCCTAAGATCGTAATGGAAGTGGTAATAACATCAATGTGTCTCATCCTTTAAGGAGTTCCAGAAAAACGCCGTGTCATTTCGCCAGTCTGGATCGATCCTCCCCCTATTTTACCTGTCAGATAAGCAATATCTTCGTATCTTCGCACCTGTCGCCGCCGCGTCAAAACTTCACAGGGACCAGACATGGGCTAGGGTCCGACCTTTTTCAAAAGGTCTAGTTTTAGGCTGGTAGCGGCCTAACTGACTGATCCGAAATAATTAGACGAAAATACTTGAAATTTTTCTGAGAGGTTGATGTAAAATATCTATTCGCGCGGCTTGCCAATCAGCAAATCGAATCGGAAATTGACTCGAATGCGGTGACGGAAAACGGCATGATACGTCGTGCCTCAATGCTTATTTGTTTTACATAGTAGTTTTTTAAATTGTCATTCAGCTGAGAGAGCACTGGCGCACTGTAACACAGGCCCTGCCTTATACAGGCACCAGTCTCCAATATAACTATATAAGTATTTTTTTGTACGCTATGATTAGTATAACTTTTTAGTTATGTAAGTGTTATATGGAGAAAATAAACGAATTTTTACTTTTTTTACTTTTACTTTTTTACATCAATCGGGCGCTGGGGTTTTTTATAGAGTTATCACTTGGAATACCTGAAATTAGATTTTCTTGAGGTGATACATGCATTTGATACCAATGGACCACTCAATCCAACTACCTACCAAAGTTAGGAAAGTTATTCCAATCAAACCACCTAACAGTCCACGTAATGTGTGAACAAGCTAATTATTAAAAATAAAAAACACGACTGACGAGTTTTTACTCAAAAAGTACATACAAACATATAAGTTATATACATTTTTGAAATCGCCTTCTAAAGCCCTTCAATTTGATACCCCACTCGATAAGATTGATTAAATTTTATTTTTTTGGTCTGCTATTTATCGCATATATAATCCGCCATTTTGTTTTCATGGTGACGTCATATAGCCTATGTCACTCGGAGGAATGCAAGGAATCTAAAAATACCTCTTACATCAAAATCGGTTAAGCCGTTCAGGACTTATGGTGGAATAAAGAAACTTACATACATACATACATACTTACATACATACATGAACCCTGAAAACATAACACTCCTTTTTTGGTCAGTCGTGTAAAAAGGAAATTAGTAGGGCTGTAATTGGACGCTTTGAATACGTCCGCTTACTCTGGGAGACACCGATAAAATCTTACGAGTCGAGTGTCTCAGTAGTGAAGCAAAGAGCAATTTTGAGAGCGCGTAGCGCCTTGAAGATACTGAAAAAATGCTTTCAATTCGTTGGAAGCTTTTCATCATTTACATATTTATTTTTAAAACAGTGCCAGTTTGGGTTTCGGCCAGCAACGGTCATCACGCCGGACTGCCACACCGGAGGCCCCGGGTTCGATCCACGGACAAGGAAAATGATCTTATTATCATATCTCAAAAGATAAAAGCCCCAAAAAAAATAAAGAGGAACAAAAATCTTTTTCAGATTGACCTGGGTCTTGGATGTATATCTATCTATATTTGTATTTGTTATAAATATAGTTTCGTTGAGTTATTATCCCATACCACAAGTCTCGAACTTACTTTGGGGCTAACTCAATCTGTATGATTTGTCCGTATATATATTTATTTGTATACTAGCTTTTGCCCGCGGCTTCGCCCGCGTGAATTTCCCACGGGAACAGTGCTTTTTCCCGGGATAAAAAGTAGCCTATGTGCTATTCCAGGTCATTATCTACCTCTGTACCAAATTTCATCGAAATCCGTCCAGTAGATTTTGCGTGATTGAGTAACAAACATCCTCACAAACTCACAAATTCACAAACTCACAAACTCACATCCAAACTTTCGCATTTATAATATTAGTATGGATGTAAAAGTCCACTGGAATAAGTTGTCGAGATAATGATCATGACGACAATTAGCACCTACAGGCCACAAAAATTATCCAAAAAGTAACCTTAAAACATTCCCTTACCCTACACTAAGCATTTATTAACCTTTCATTTAAGCTGTTGTTCCCGCATTATATTTTTCGTGTCGCATTGAAAAATTAAGGTCTCGACATAAAAAGGTGGCCCAAAGGCAAAACATCCATCAGCCACTTCGTTTGGGGTTTATTTTCTGGAAACGAAGTACAAGGAACACTAACCTTTTCCAAAATAACGTTATAAAAAAGGTTTATTGCTTTACGTCCGCGTATTTTATTTTGCTTTGCTTTTGAAAAATACGAGTTTTGAAATAGAAATATGAAGTATTTTTTACCCGCAATGCTTTAAACTAAATTCTATTCATAAGACCTGGATAAACTGTGGTCACAGTTTATATTTGGTGAATATATGATAGCTATTTTATTACACGACGTGATGGACGGAACGGAGATAGTAAGTGTATTCCTAATGTTCCTTTCGTTTATCAGCAATGGTATCTAGGTGTTGTGATTGTCTCACTAAAGGGCCATTTAGATGGTACAAGTTTCTTGCCTGTTGTATACAATTAAAATTAATTGTATACAACAGGCAAGAAACTGGAACTTCAAATGAAGCAATAATTTACTTGACGCATATACCATTTCCTTTTATTCTTTCACTAGCTGTTGCCCGCGGCTTCGCCCGCGTGAGTTTCGCTTAGATGAATACTCTTTTTGTGCTCCAAACTGTAATTACCTAAACTCCAGTACTCAAAATTTCAGCCATTTGGTTATCCCGTGTCCCGCGGGAATATATTAAGTACTCGTAGTACAGTCGCGGTGTTAAAATGAATCGAAAGTGATGTTTCATTCAATAAACGATCTTCGTCTGATCGTAATCTACAATTTCCCGTATACCACCACTCCTATCCCGAATCCTTCTTTGCCCTATCGCGTGTCCTGTCTATTTATACGTCAGTAGAAAATATTCATCAGGTTGAACGACTTTTGCTAAGGTCCCATTTCCATTTATTTTATAGAATAGCTGTTCTCTTGGAGTTCTTCATCAGATATTCCATAATCTTCAATTTTTATACGTCAGCAGAAAATGCTCATCAGGTTGAACGACTTTTGCTAAGGCGCCATTTCCATATATGTAATAGTGTTGCTGATCTCTTGGAATTCTTCATCAGATGATCCCGATCTTCGATTTTTATACGTCAACAGAAAATGCTCATCAGATTGATAAACTTTTGCAAAGGTACTATTTCCATATTTCTTATAGTTTAGCTGTTCTGTTAAGGTTCTTCATCAGGTATTCCAGTTTTCAAAATCAATTATAGCCTATATGTTGCCCAGGCTTAATAGCTATACAACAAAAAAAAATCATTCAAATCGGTTCAGTACTTTCGGAGATTAGCGTGATGATACATACAGACAGACAGACCAGACAGAGGTCTATTATTCTTTTTAAGTGTCCCTCTATCCATTTCAGTCAAAAATACTAAATGTACAGACAAAATATTTTTACTGTTTTATTATATGTATATAGCGTCAAATAAAGAGATTTTTTCTTTGTCTATGATTCATACTCGTAACTTACAATTTATTTAGGTGTTGTGTGCGTTAGTACATAATATCTCGATAGGTGTTGTCCTTTTCCGAAACCCTCTTCTTTTTATCACGGCCTAGTGCTAACTTCCAGTAATTCCAACATGATATACTGAGCGACTGACAGACAAGGCATAGCCATAGCTACTTGGCGTAGGAAGCTGAAATTTCGTATACATGTAGGTCCTATATGGAGTGTAGGAGAGCTCTGAGAGAATATCAAGCAAAAAGTGAAGTCAGAGGAGAAAATGCAGCAGTGGAGTTTGTTGCGCCGCCTCTTCTCCACCCTCGCTTTGGAGGCGGTGGTAACCTTAGCTCTAAGTAATTTTTTGACGTCAACTAACTAAAAAACAATAATTTGAAGATTCAAAAGTGCTATTTTTAAGTCTATTTAAATAAAAATAATTGACTTTGATCCCGAAATTCACACTGAAACAAAGTCCCTATGCTAGTATAAATATATGTCTCTTGACAAAGCTACAGTTTGATATTCAAGCCCACCCTTTGAAATGTTACATTGTGAGACGTGTCATATTGTCCCAAACGTGACAGTAACACGATACCACTATTTATAGTTACGAGTGGAATATTAGTTCCGAAAGTGTCAGATACCTACTTCATTATCAAGTAAAATGTTACAAACAGACATACGGAGCAATATTCTATTCTGGTTATTGTTTGCACGCAATAAATAGTATTTCTTTTAAATGCTTTTTTTTTCTTTTATAGGACTATTTGATTGACCTTAATGTAAAACCTCAAAGTAACTTTTTTTTTCTGATGTTTCTTATCGAGTGTATACATACAGGGTATCTATACATATAATAAAACAGTAAAAATATTTTGTCTGTAGATTTAGTATTTTTGACTAAAATGGGTAGAGGGACACCTAAAAAGAACAATAGAAAGCAAAAAAAATTTTTTGGAATTTCTTGTCTGTATGTATGTATGTACGCGTTTCACGCAAAAACTACTGGACGGATTTGAATGAAACTTTTTTTGTTATATAGCTATTAAGCCTGGGCAGTTTTCAAATCAATTATAGCCTATATAGGCTATAATTGATTTGAAAACTGGAACACCTGATGAAGAACCATAGCAGAACAGCTAAACCATAAGAAATATGGAAATGGTGCCTTAACAAAAGTCGTTCAACCTGATGAGCATTTTCTGCTGATCGAAGTTTACATCTATGAAAATGTGATATTTAAAGAAAAATCTGGAACATCTGATGAAGAACTGCAAGAGACCAGCTACACTATAACATATATGGAAATGGCGCCTTAGCAAAAATCGTTTAACCTGATGAGCATTTTCTGCTGACGTATAAAACTTTAAGATCAGGAACATCTGATGAATAACTCCAAGAGACCAGCTACACTATAACATATATGGAAATGGCGCTTTAGCAAAACTTGATTAATCTGATGAGCATTTTCTGTAGACGTATAAAAATCGAAGATCCGAAACATCTGAAACTGTTTGGAACACAAAAATACTTTTCATCTAAGCGAAACTCACGCGGGCGAAGCCGCGGGCGACAGCTAGTTTGAAATAAACTAATATAACCTTCCTAGGGGTGAAAGTACATCTTTTTGTATGGGACCGACTCTGAAATCTCAAAAAAAAATACTCGCCCAAAATGTATGGAAAGCTGATTTTTTTTGAGATTTCACAGTCGGTCCCATACAAAAAGATGTTCATATTTATGAGTACTTTCACCTCTAGGAAGGTTATTAGTTTATTACAAATAACCCTGTATATGTGTGTTTGCTGGTGTCAGATTTTTTATACGACATTACAACTACCGCTATCAAGTGGCAGTTATCATATACACACTAGTAAACTAAACAGTCAGCCAGTGTGCAGATTTCTTGATGATGTTTTCCTTCATCGGAAGCAAGTGTTGGTCTATGAAAACTACCATAGTCAGATTGGTATGTGTTTACATTTCACGTAGCACGAGTAGGATTCGAACCTGGGATCTTTTGTCACTCGATTTTTATATTTATTTATTGGAGAGACTTATTTGTAACAGCTTTTCCCCGCGTGCCTTTTTTTTCAGGATGAAAGGTACCCTATGTCCTTCTTAGTATATCTAACTATGTGTATGTGATATTTGAGGAAGATTGTTTCAGTAGATAAGGCGTGAAGATAACAAACAAAAAAAAACAAACAAACATGTAAACAAACTCACTTTCGCATTTATAATATTAGTGAGGATCAGGATAGTATAATAATGCAAGGATCGATGTGCTATACTATATTGATTGTTAGAAAATGCATTTTTAATGATGTTCTAGTGCTCATAAAAAATGCCGCTAGAACTTTAAAATAACCCCACGTTTTATAGATCGTTATAGGTCACAACTCGCTGACATAAAATTTACCGTTACTAACCGCATTTCACGGTAAGTTAACTTGATTAATTAACGCTAACTAAAAGGATTTCGCTGGAGAAGTAAGTAAAAGAAACAACATCATAGTATAAATCAGATTGCTTTAATTTATTTTAGTTTTATACAAATCGAATACTACTTACGATAGTCAATTTTAACGAATAATTTTACCCGTTGGATTTTATTTTACAAATTTACCTTTGTATTTTACTTTTTCATCTATTATAAAAGCCTCCATAGGGGCTTTTCATTATAAACTTACATAAACGCTCGGTCTTTACTTTATTCAACTTACTGCAGTCGTCTTTTTATTAATTTAATTTATTATTTGACTATTTAAGCCACAGGAACACAATATGGAGTATGTGTAAAGTGGAATGAAACAACTTGGTCAATATTCGAACAATTGTAGAGTTTCCTTCAGGGAAATTTAGCAAAAGCAGAGTCCCTAGGGCTGGCCCAAAAGTTTTCGCATGAAATAGGATAGACCCACGAGTTTTTGCATCGGTTCATCAGATAACATAATCGATTTGGAGATTACCAACTCGAGTCAGCAGCAAAATCTAAATAATGCTAAGTCGTACTAAATCGCTTTCTGTCTTAAGTAGTTCTATTTCCATTGTCAAGAATAGAGATGGTAGATTCAATTCTATAACAATATTATGTCTAGGTATTGTTTTAGATTTATCCGATGTTACTAGATTCTTATTTATTTCCTTATTTTTAATAAATTTGGGTTTGTGATATCTGGGTACATTTTTATTGTTAACCTATATGATAACAAATGACACGAGATAGGTATATTTTTGACCTATTATACCTTTGAGAAATAGGGCAATAAAGATCTTATTTTTTTCTTAGATGTATTTTTTATTGTTTTCAATTAATATGTTTTGATAGGCCTTGGACTGCTTTGGTTAAATTTACCTATAGGTTGTCATATGATCTGAAGGCTGTGTGATGACAGACTCGTAAGCATGACTGTAGCGTGTTCTTATCAACTGATAAGAATATAGCATGACGTTGTGTTCTATACTTGGCAATAAAATACGATATAGCAAGTGCTCTTAAGATTGATAATGAGTTAACCACTGCTTGATTTATATGCAAATGTACACGTTGGCCCTTACTACACTGCGGCCAATTGACATATAGTCGACCATATTGTTCTTTGACCTCCTTTAAAAAAGCAACATAAAGAAGAATTGAAAACATATGGGGTTTTGGCCTGCCTGGTATTAATATATTTTATTGTAAATCTTATAAATAGTATCATTCAAAACACCATAACATAGAGGTTGTGTGAAAAATTTAGTTCTTGTGTGAACACATGAATATATAAACAATAAATAGGATCTTTTGAAATAGAAATCTTAATTTGAAGCATTTACATAGAAGCAATTTTAACCTTTAAAAAAATCATAAGGTTACTAAATGTTTTAATTTAATATTAACATCACAAGTGGTTAACTCATTTTCTGTAAGTTCTTAAACGAAAACATTAATTTTGTATATAGTAGTGTAAAATGATACAAGAGTGTGTGAGAAAAGTGTTATAGATTCCAAATCTTAAACTACAGTATTCTGGGTTAGAAATGTACATGGAACTCCAAAATACCTGTTTTACGATTAAAGCATTTAGTTTCTGTTGTGCATTATGCTGGTTTGTATGTCTGTATGATTCATAATAAAATAATATATATTGACGAATATTAAATCTTTCAGAGTTTTGAGCTCTTGTAAAGGTTTGAAAAGCCAATTCTCCAATCATATCTCTAAAATTACTAGTCTCTAGTACATGATTTTTGCGAAAACGAAAACGCGAAAACGAAACTTTAAAAAATGAGAAAAATATCTTTAGTTTTGGACAAAGAATTAAAATAAGTATAATAACTTTCATATTTAAAAAAAAATTAAAAAAAAAATCTATTGCTAATGACAGTAGCCGAGAATTTGAACTAAATATATATTTTTTTATTAATTCATAACATTACATGTATCATTGGATCATGGTAATAAAATATCATGCGATCATGATAATTAAATATGATAAAACGATCATACAGACAGACAAAAGTATGTTTTAAGTAGAAGTAGATTAAACATGGGTGTAAAATGGTTCCTCAGTGTAATGAAATTCGGATAGAGGTAATAGAGCTAAGTGATTTATAGACATAGTTGTGTTGAAAAGTTGGCAAAAATATTTGTTAAATATTTGTTATATCCAACATGACTTTAAAGTCAAAATATAAATCAGTAAAATGTTTCAACATTAACATTGAGTAGATGTTATTTAACCGCGATTTTGAAATTGTATCAATAGGCTTAAATTTTGAGCCGAAAATATCGAAATGTCAATAGTTAATTAATGTCAATTATAATATCAAATAAAATATATATAGCAGTACAGAATACTAATGTTGTATCTCTTTTCACAACTATGTCTAGAATAGCTAAAATAGATATCAAAATTAAGCACATTCAGTGATTACGTAAAAGATATGAAAATAAGGTGCGACCTACCGATCGATGTATGTTTTTGACAGTTGTGTTACGTCTACCCGGTCCCATTCAGGCGATCTGTTTTGTGTTATGTAGAATATTATCTACGTTACTTTTATTATGTTTATTTTATTTTATCAAAGCTCGGACCGCAGGCGAAGCCCTAACAATCGTTTTCACAACCTCTCAATTATTTTTTTTTAAAGAAAATAAGTTTTAAAATTGGCTGGTCGGACCTCGTCTGCCGTCCGATCAAACATTAACATTAAATTATATGTTAACAAACACCCTAGTTCGTTTTTATTTTTACAATAAAATTCTCAACTTTATACCTTTATTTATACCCCTATAACCCAACTTAACTTCAATATTTATAAACCCTATGTTTTGGCACTAACAAATCTAATTAAACATATCAATTAATTTTACAATTTCATTTCCTTATCACTTCCAAATGGAACTATACACATAATAATATATTTAAAGTAATTAACATATTTATTGAAAATTTTTAGTAATTTGGGTTTCTGATATTAAAAAAACAAATATATTTTTCAAGTAATCAAAAGAGGTGTTATATCAATGTTGATTATATCATAACAAACAAAAGTAAATTGCCCTAAAATAATGTTATAATGATATTATTTGAGCACCACACGGTATTATAACATAGGTAATTGCAACAGGACAATAATAAATATTTCAAAAACAATTATAACGTAATATATATTTTTTCTCCTAGCATCAATAGAAAAATTGAAGAATAAATCTAATCTGATCTCGCTATTTTCTGAGAATCAAATAATTCGCTTTGACGGTACACTTAGCACTCTCTCATTCATGTAACATTGATTTCTTAGAAAACGACGGGAGAGTTACAAATACAATCGCACACTTTTCGATGACAAATAAAATGTTTATATCGAAAAATTGATTTGAAAGAACACACCGAGACGTAATTTATTAAATTAGTCGACTATTTAGTGAGCTGTCTTATGATACTTAGCATAGCTTAGAGGGACACAACACTAACTAGGCTATCACGACATCTATAAGAGCGAAATTGAGGAACGGACATAGATAAGATGTGAATTATAATGTACTTTCATTAAATAATACGCCTACTTAGTTACGATATAGCTCCTACATGTACTAAGGGCTCTAATAGTGAGAGCTCTTGACGAATTTTTGCGTGATATGAAGGAATCAATGATTGAATTTATAAACAACAGCAGTAAACATACATTTCAATTCATACTTTTACGTAAAAAAAAAAAGTTATTATTTCTTCAACAAATTTACCGTTTGCACGTTTTTTATTGACAAATACAACATACACAGAAAAAATCAAGATAACTTTTTGTAACTCAATTACGATTGAACAAAAAGTAGAATGTCCAATAAAAGATAACATTGCCTTTCGATACGCGGACAGTTCATTTTCTGCTCCGATAAATATGTCAATATGTTATTACGAGATGTCCACAACGTATTTACCAAAAATTCGCCAAATTATTTCCGAGGTTGAGTCTTTACCCTCAAAACAACTGATGATAAAAGGCCCTATAACACTGGTCATAGCGACGTTCTAATTTGTGAAATATTAACATTTAGTCTTTTTCCGCATTTTCTAAACTTTATGTACAAAATACACATCGCGTTATATACACAATTATCGATTAAATTACATGTGGTTACTGATATTGTAGCGTTTTTTGTATATTTTTCCCTATAACTTCTCTATTTGAAACAATCTGCCAATAAATGTGTTTGAACTAGGTACTTTCGCGTGTTCTACGAATATTTTACTATTAGGTACGTGTGAGTAAATATGACAGCAACAGAACGCGATTTTTATTCACGAACTTCTTTTAAAATATGATAAACGAAAATCGTTAAAATAGATATATTTCTATAATAAATTATTATTTCGCATAATATTTTTAGCGGTTGCGAAGTGTATGGATCTATAAGTATGATACTCGCCACAGCTAACTATTTTTTGTAGAATATTTTGTGATCGAAAGCCGCGCGCTAATCGCTGTCATATCAACATAACATTGACTTCAATTTTCACATATTTTACATTACAATCTATCAAAAACAAATCGTATTTTATTCCATAATTTATCAAATTTATTGGTTATCAGACTGTATTAATTCTTTATCAGTAAAATTTACTAATTCTACTGGTTCTTTTAATTGCTGACTCATCAATTCCATCACTTTTTGCAATTCCTGTTCCCAATCTAATTTCCGACTGATTTTGCTTGAAACTGCGTCCTTTCTCAGTTTCCTAATGTAATCTAAGTAATTTATTTTTATCTATACCAATATTGATCCTTTATGTTATGTATATCTTACCCTAGGGTAATGTCATTATCTGTGATCCCTCATTTGTCGTTCTAAAGGATACTATTACAAACTTGGTTTACCAGCTATTATAAATGGGGCCTTTTCCTATAAGATCTTAATTACGATTAGTGCCCGACTAATGATTTGGTTTCGGTAACAGTTTCGGTTTTGGCCAAAAATCGGCCGAATCCCGGCCCTACCGTAACTCAGTATTCTTGTGAATTGTCATCGTTTCGTGATTTAGGTAAGAGTTGCCAATTGTGTTTGTCGAGATATATTATTATACAACATAAATTACATACTTCAATGACAGATGTTTAGTAATACGAGTATCTTTGTATATGTGAAAGAATATACCTATTAAAATTTGGTACCTATTCAATACAAATATTTATGAGTTCGATTTTGTTTTCTAAAAAATCTAGTCTTGGATCGAAATTTTGATTTCGGTTTTGGTTTCGGCTGAAAATACTATTTCAGTCGGACACTATTTAGGACCCTATTTTCAAATGTACATCAACTCGCTCAAAATTTAGGACTTCTTAAACAGACGATATAAAAACGAGACAGAATACAAAGCATTTAGACTTACGTTTAGACATGGTTCCATCCTTTCTTATCATGGACAAGTTAATGCAACTTTGTAAAATCGTAAATCGAAATGTTAAAATTCTCATGTCTTCATGTTAAAGTTAATAATAATTATTGAAAATTCTCTCAAGATCTTTAAACATTTAACGCACAAAACCAAAGCAATCTTTCCGTTCCTTTAACCCAAACTAACCTTTAACCGTATCAATTAGAAATATAATTATATTTAACAAATTATACTCGTCAACATTTATTCTGTATAACATCCTAGTTCAACATCACAATCGTTTTATAATATGTTGGACTTAACACTCTATTTAACGTACTGATTTTTATATTTACTGTCTTTCGACATTAAGGAGACGTGTGCGTTTGAGCCGCGTAAGATATAATTTTATACATAGATATATTATCGAGACCAGTCGACTTCGGCAGTGTTGTACCAAATGCGCATTCAATTAACTGCTAAATTAGTTTGCAGTACGAATCAATGGATTTTACGTAACGAATGTTCGTGATTCGGATATTAATTTTGTGTTTGAGGTAGCAAATTAAATAGTATCTGATGATGATAATGCAGTACACAATGAGTTTTTGAAAGTAAGTAATACATCAAATCAATGAATATCATGATGATGTGGCCATAGACCACCGACGTACTTATATAATGCATGAGTAAGAGAGACCTTTAAAAATAAAGGTCTAAGAAAAGTACTGCCCAAGAAAATGCGCATGAAACTTAATCTAAAGGAAATGTCTGACAATTAAAAAAACGACTGGCCTCGCTAACAGGCTTACAACTATTACACCGTCGAAGTCTAAATAATTTCTCTCTTGGTGCAGCGCCGGCGGCCGACGCGCGGTTTACTCTCATTGCACGATGATGTGTGGCGCTGACAGCAGCACCGCCACTGTGGCGATGATCGTGAATAGTGTGAACACGAATAGGCAAAACCTGGGGACAAAGATTTATAAGTAAATATGCTATTTCCGGTCGTAAATCATCCTTCTGATCTATAGGGTGGTCACAAATTGGCATAACCTGAGGAAGGATATACTTTTCATCATCGTCATCAGCCATTTTAATGTGTCCACAGTGGATTTCATTGTAGATGGTTAAGGAGGATGGGTCATTGCCCAAAACGTGGGCCCAATGCCATTTGGTAGGTTTTAATGACTGCGAATACAGCCGGGACCAAAGGATTAACATGCCTTCTGAGACATGTAAGAGCTCTAAATAAAAAGTTTTTGGTCACCAATCCCGGAAAATCTAGCTCCTTCCTAACCTAAATGCTAATCCGAACGTAAATCATTCAACTTATAACATAGACTGTATTCTAGATACTTCACTTCCTTTCAATCTTAGTCAAAATATTAAAACCTTTCAAATGATATTTTTTTATACTGACTCAAACAATCCGAACGTAGTATCCTGGGAAGGCATAGCTACTCCCAACCGTAATTTGGTGAACGATATGGGAGAACGCTATATCATACAACTCTGTACATAGTTTCGTGGTCGGATACTATGCGGTGATATATTTCAGCCCAAAATGATCCGGCCGGCTTAGCAAGGGTATGGAATATTAATAAAGCAAATCCTTTTCAGAGACGCTATACGAGTTTCATATCAATAGCGGTGTACCAAATATGCTATGCTTATCCGGGTAATAGCAACTTTTTTATTCGTCCATGATATGCTTTTAAATCAATATATTTTGACCTAATTATAAGGACTACATTTTTCCTAAGAAAACTTCATCCTTGAATTTGAATTACGTTTTACATAAATGTAGACACAAGTCAGAATCACAAAAGGTACATGTAATGTGACAACCTGAATTAAAACCAATCAATGCAGTCCAATGGGAATCAGAAATGGATGAAACACAAAAGCGTAATAATATTTGCAGTCATTTTTCTATGTAGGATCAGCAAAATAAATAACAAAGTCCCTTGGGAGAGGAGATTAATTTTACACTGTCGTATTTTGTCGTCGCAGAGGGAAAATTAATGACAAAAATTTAATAATTGAAACAAATCCTCTTTCATTTTGTTATTTCATTGTTCTGAAACGTCATGCTGCGAATATGAAACTTTACACTACAGCAGTGAAACATAACACTTTACACAAGAAATAATAGAAGTCAGTTAATTATATAAGTGATTTTTGCAAACTACTAACCAATATTTTGCTTTTTTTCCTTGTCAATTATTATCCTTTAAATATCATCATTATGTTATAGACAAATCTTATCCATCAACAAACCTCGCTTCAAACTTCCAGTCGCTGATCAACTCGTTCTCCTCATTTACTTTTTTATCCGAACCCAGATGTACCGCAGCTTCCTCAGGATGACATGCAGCTCCTAATGGTAGCTATCTAACTCACCACCCACGTCCTCCATTGTCGATAACCGGACGAAGGCGCAATGGAGCTCTGCCTTTAACTAATATATCATCTAAATAGACGAAACTCACCTATCAACAACCATCGCCGCAAACTTCCAGTCGCTGATTAGCTCGGCCTCCTCATCCGCTTTTTTCATCCGGGCTGTGATAAACTGGAGCTCCCTGAGTATCAGGTGCAACTCCCGGTGGTGACTGCCCAGCCCGCCGCCCACGTCTTCCATTGTTGAAGGCCGCACGAACGAGCGACGGAAATCCGTACGGAATATTGAACATCTACGGCAAAATAATATCTTGTCGCTAAGTGAGCAAAAATAGGGATATATCTTAGCTTCGAAAATCTGCTCGAGATGCCACCGTCTTTAATAAGTAAATTATCATACAGTTATAACATGAATGATAATCCTTGAATGTACCTTTGTATCGTAATACGATTTCGCGTTATCATAAAAAGAAATACCTTCATATCTGACTGGAGTCCAATGAATTGCAATTTTTACAGGATTTTGGTTAATTATGCAAAATTAAAGAATAAGAAACGAGCATTTTCCTCCAGATGAATCAAATGCTTATTTCTAATTGCTAAAATAAATATTATTGGAGTCATTTGTTTGATGGGTTATCAGTTTTTAGCGAGAAATGTTATTTTTTTACATCGCATTACTTAGACCTGATTAACAAATTATAATTCCTCACCCTGGTCCTAAATTCCCCGTGGAAGCTGTACTATTAGGCGGCGGCGGGGCATGCCTAAAGTCATCATCTATATCTAGTACGTTGGCTAGGAGCGACTTCGACGACCGCTCCTTTAGCTCCAGCTCCCTCATCCGATTGGACATCATGATCGTCTTCCTCGTGATCTTTTTCCCTGGCCTCGACATCCGCAGGATCCACGGCAGCCATTGCAAGAACACAGTTTTTATCTGTTGATGAAAAAATGTGTTAAAAATTGTTAAAATTGGCTTGGCTGTACGTTACATTCAAGAGCTACGCAACGCCCTCTTTGAAACGCTAAGTACCATTATCCAAGAGTATAACCCGTACAAGTCTTATGATAGGTTCAAGAAAAATCTATTACGTGAACTTTAGTTACAATTAGTATTTGATCTTGATTATTAAACTACGATGACTTCAAATAAGTTCCTTATATCAATGACATAGTCTAGCACAACACAAACACTAATTATGTCAACAAATGCTGGTAGGTACACTATTTTTTGTTTGCTAATAAACAATTTTCGTTTTTATTTCCAAAGTGTTCAACTTGCTCGCACTCTAATGAAGTACTAGATAAAAGTGCTCTTCATAACTTTGAGATTAAATTTTTACTTCGAAAACTTTTAGCGAGCGATAAATAAACTTTGACTACAATTTTCTCTTTGGCAACTTTAAATCAATACAGCACTTATTAGACTTAATTTTGCTTGAAAGGCTGTGCATATAGAATTAAATTATAGGTGTTTAATAAAGAATAAATATAATAAGTAGGTGATTATGAAGTGAACGCAACAGACTTAGAAAAATCTTGATTATTTTTGGCCAAAATATTTTCCTAGAGTCATGAGAGTGAAGAAACAAAGTATTACACTGTATATTTAATGTTTCACTGGAAATATAGAATGCTTTAGATCCAAAGATACTTCAATATAAGTTTTAATAGGTAGTTTAATGTTTATTAACGTACATTGATGTTTATGAATATGGATTAAGTCTCACTTACCCACTGGGGCATCTCATGTATGTCTGCTGTCCGGTGGTGGTAGTTTAGTACCACCACGGTTAGTACCACCGATGAGGCTACCATGAACATGATGCAGTTGAAGTACGTCCCTGTCGTTAAAAATAAATTAAACCACATTTTAAGGACGTGTTCACAAAAAAAATATATTTTGATGTTTCCTATTAGCTTTACTTTGTTACATTTGGGTTTTTTCTACTTTAAAAGAACAACATGAACTTTATTAAGTTTTTGATTATGATTTTGTATTAAGTAACTCTTAATTCTAAAAACGGGTGATAAAACAATGTTTAAATTATCAAAAGTGTAAGGAGAAAATTAGGTACTTCTCAACTTTATATTTGTATTTTAATCTTTTATTAATATGTGTAGGACTAGAACAACACAGAAAGCGGAATGCATGCATATAAAGATACGTGCAATGTCGTTTAATGAGGTCTAATTTTGCCTAGTTTAAACGTGTTTAGTACTTAGCTGTAAGTATGTAAGCATATTGAGAAAATTTATAGTAAGCACTGCAGCCGTGCAAGAATTCGTCGAAGATGTTTTGCATGTGGAATATGGGTACGAATAATCATTTCCCTTCTATTTTTGGTATGTCTAAAAAAGTTATTAAAATTATTTTTTGTCTATTTACATGAAGTATCATCTGCATAAATACGAAAAGATAAGATAATATCAAGATCTACAAAAAAATTTGCTCTTACAACTTTTTTTTTCGTTCTCATTTATTTACCGGCTAAAATACCATTGCTAAATCACTTAGCTCGTGTAAACTAGGCATTTGATACCCCTCTTTTATTATACATTTCATAATAGCTAATAATCGTGTTATTATTACAGCATAAAGATAATAAAAATGAGGGGATAAGATCTAAATATTTTATTTCGGGGATTTATGATTGTTGAATTTTAGTACTGTTGGAAGGATCTCTTGTACGTAAATGTAATTTTATTCAAGATTTTTGTGAGTATGTTTGTCAGAAATATTTCCAGCGTTCTTCGTTAAGTTTATTAAAAGATCATTCCAACTACATATAAAAACTTCGGTAGCAGCCAATGGTATTGTATCTAATAATGAATAAACAAAATTCATTTCAAGACGGTAAACAAAGGCCTTCACCACCAAAGTTTGTATTGTAATTGACAAAGGAGTTAAGTTATCTAGCAGTATCTTGTCCCTTTATCAATGCGGTTAGTTTATTAACAGTCAATTAAAGGCACAGACCAGAAGTTGGCGCCGGGAGATACTTGGAGGCTGGCCCTGTACCCGCATCCTCTTTGTAGCTTAACCGCTGTTTAACTTTATTTCCTGCATTTAAACAGCTACAAGCAAACCAATCCTACATATTTATAAGCTCATTTACATTTAATTTAGGAGAGTTGTGCTTTAAATTTTTTTTTTTTTAACTACATGCTCAATTCTGACGTCAGCAGTCGAGTAGGACTACATTCCTCGTAAGACCAATCGGAAAATAATAAAAGTAAAATGAGAAATGAAAAAGAAATTTAGATGAATGGACAATAAAGAGGCAACGATAGAGTTAAATTATTTTAATACATTACAAGAAGATCAGATGCCAGTTTGAATTTATTTTTTATAGCTACAGTTCGTCTAGCGAACAGAAAGTGCAATAACTCTATTTGAAGTGTTTAGAGCTTCATAACCGCTGTAAAAGCATAGAATAGCCCCAGAGGGACTCTAAAATGCGAGTCAGGTCAGAGAAGAGTAAGTATCTATGCTTTGATTCAGAATTCAAGCAAAATCATTCTTTACATCTTTGTTAATTTCTTGTTCCAAGAATGTGCTGCGGAATATTCAAAAGGGAAATTTATGTAAAAACTTTGGCAATTCCTGAAGATTTATTTCAAATCCTACATCAAATATTCCTGGCAACACATCCTTCTGTTTAGGAAGATCTATTCATCGAGATCGTATTCATCACTTTTATTTAAATCATCGTTTATTTTATTAAGAGAATTTGTAAAAACGCGGTATCTTTCTCACCTATTAGGGGGATAGCCTCTGAGGTTTTTGTGATGACGTGTCCCACCAATAGAGAGAAAACAGTTTGCGACAGAAGAATTGTAACACCTGCAAAGATCAATATAATATTCTATGAAAAACAAAAGGATCTATTTACAAGGTTGTACCATCCAGCTCTAACTTGATATGTTTAGACCTCATTTCCTGTTTGTGTGCTGAGTCGGTATCAGGGGCTCAAGTCAAATCATAAACAAAACAAAACAAAGTTTTCATGCAAATACTATTTAGATAGAATTTTATAATTTAGTTATTAGTTGCTTATTTTACAGATAATACTATATTTAAAAGAAGGGTTTTTTGAACATATTTAACAGTAACACCACCCTCCAAGTATCTAGAATACCATAGCAACAATAATGCTATGATGTAGATGTATATAGATGATTTAGTTAATAGCGCTAATAATATTGTCACACATGGAATCGATTGCGCGTTGAATAAAACACCAAATAAAAATGGAAAACGTATCAACATTGAGAAAACAGGAACATTGATAGTTATAAATGACGTAACTTACCTTACGGCTCCATAATATATCTTGAGTTATGTTATCAATATCACATGCCATGCCACTGACAAAGTGAATGTTTTTGATAGAAAAATATAATTTCCAGAAATAAAACGATAGCGAGAAAGCTTTAAGGAGAATCGCGAAATCGATTCCAAGAAACAAAAAATACAATGCCGAAAATACGACTACAAACTCAATGAGACGACTTAATACGCTGGGATCCAAATAAAACGTAGTTTGATAATTTATTGCACAATCAATTTAAAAAATGGTCATGAACATTTCCGACAAGATTCTGAAACTAGTATCAAGATACTTGTTTCAATGACCGCCAAAAATAATATACTGATGATCATTTAGCTAAATCGCCAAGCATATTTTCAAACTATGTTTCCAGAAACAGCGACCACACCGAACTGATTTTATTTAATTCTGACGCTAAAATGCGCGAATTCATATTTTCTTCCATCCAATTATCTTAAAAGCGAAAGCATGAGTTTGAGTAACATCTAGCCACCATTTCCAACTTTTAAAAATATTAACAGAAGAAAATTACATCAAACCACTTAGCATACATTTTAAGCTTAAACCACTTTGTAAATTAAATATTTTAGCGTACATAATTTACTCCTTGTAATGTTTTAAAATAATTCTCAATTTAGAATTTGTTTAGAAATAAAAATAATGATAGCATTAAAAACAATTGAAGAAACGTAATAGAACGTAATCTTAAAATGAGCGCGTAGCGTATTCTAATGACAATATTGACACATATTTAAAAGCTGCAGATCACTGCAAAATTGATGAATTTGTTACTAGATAAGATGGAATAAAAGGTGCAAGAATAACTTTACAATAGAATACGCCACAATAATGAAGAAGAACAAAAACATGGGAGCAGAGGATGGAATGTAAAACAGGGGAAGGTTTGGGCAGTGTACCTAACAGGGGGATTGCGTCGGACACCTGCGGCAGTGTCTCGGCTACCAGGTTGAGAAACACCGTCAGCGATAGAAGAATTGTGACTCCTGTAATCAAACACATTGTTAGGAACCCTACCATGCTCTTTATGAATTTTGCCAGCACCATACCCCAGAACGATATCCTGTATTAGTGATTGATTTGTCAATACAATATCCTATATTCCATCTTCATAATTCTTCGAGACCATATTTCTGTAGAGATTTGCCTGATATTTGAGTCTTTTCTTGTTGATGAGTGCATTTTTAAACTCCTATAAATTCTATTTCTTTTTTTGATAAGTTTATGTACACAACTCTCCATGCCGTCTAAAATGATGATGACGCAGGTATGTAACACTTAGTGGCGTCTACAACACTTACCATTGGACACATCGAGGGTGTACTAACACAGACAAACAGTCATACCACATTCTAGAACAATCTAATATTTAACTTGGCGCACGTTGCTTCCTGAGTTCTAAAAGTTACCCCCTTTGGCCTCGTATACGGTTATACGATAAAGTTAGAGTTTCAAACTGTGTATGACTTTGCTATCATACTTGGTAAATTAAGTATGTTTGTAATTGATTAAGAAATGTGGACGTGGTTTGAGTTTACAAAGGAAGTGTTCTTCAGTGTCAAAATGACTTACCGAAATTAATTTTGTTTTTGAGATAAATTGATTCTGTTTTAAAGCATATTAGGCGGGGCATTTCAGGCTTGTGGTGTGGTTAGGCCTGTGGTGTGGCCCTAGAATAGCACCAACCCATCTCTTCCCGTGGGTGTCGTAAGAGGCTACTAAGGGATTTAAAACACCGGAGGATGGGCAGCAGCATCTTTCCGCGTACTATGCCATCACACTGCGATCGCCAACCCGCCTGCCAAGCGTGGCGATTACGGCAAAACCCCCCATGGATAAAATCCTTGGGGGAGGCCTTTGTCCAGCAGTGGACGTCTTTGGGCTGAGAGAGAGGCGGGGCATTTAAATTTTTTTTACCGACAAATTCCTACAACCATGATTCTTATACTTAACATTATTTTGATATTTATAGACAATATATAAAAAAAAAGAATTTTGATGATCCGATATGAAATAGGAGGGGTAAATAAACTATATTGAATTGCTCGTAAACAAAAAAGTCTACAATAGAGATTACTGTTCACAATTAATTAATAAGACTTCATTTACCTGTAAATAAAAGTTGGCCGGTTTATAATAAGGCTTTCTAGTCATAAAATGTATTTTCAACGTTATAAATGTCAATATGGTTTTTATTTAATTACAGGAAATCGGGTTCATAAACATGAGTCACTTTTTAAAATTAAGATTGAATAATTAACATTACGTACGAATATACATTTTTCTCGACTGTAGAATTAAAAAAAAATTAAAAGTTAATAAAAAAAAACTGTTGTAGTCACCCTTATAAAAATTGAGGATATGGTTTATTACAATAGTATACGAATAATATATAAAAGTCACCATTGCTGGTTTTTGTACAGGATGTTTTTAAAGTAGTTGTAATTTTTAAATTACAACTCATTAAAAAATCCATTTCGGATTGTTATTTATTGGTGATTTTTTAAATCAAGCTTTTATTATTCGTAAGGAAACATGTAACAAAAAAAAATCACCTTGGTGAGAATTTTTGTTTGAGAGTTATAACAATATTAGTCTTATAATGGCGTTTAAAAAAAACGGCGGTGGTGATTTTTGGTGACTACTTAAATTTGCAGTTGTAATATCATAATCTATGTAATTTATAAAAATCACCATCGTAGGATTTAATGTGACCACCTCCATACAACTGAAAATTCACAGCCCCGACTATAACTACATTAAAATGTTTTCTTTTGATATAACATCAGGTGGTTCATACTAACTTTATGATAAGTACTAGAAATACGAACACCTACTGATTAAGTTATTATATCATGATCAACATTATGTTAGAATAAGATATTATTACTTTCAAAGTTTCCCGAGGTGCTACACGCACCACAGGCTAAATAAACTATATAAAAAATAATATGTACCCACGATAAATAACTTTCTTTTAGCTCGATAAATAGCACAATTTAGTAACTTGTTACTTAAAATAATTGTACCTATATGTTATTTACGTCCACGTTTCACAATCATCATCAAAACAAGTCATCTAACGGAAGCATCGTGCATTCCATCATCACACACATCTCCTACATTTCGTTGGTACCTATCAGGGGGACGGCGTCCGACGAGGAAGGCAGTTTTTCAGCCACCAGGTTGAGAAAGACAGTCAACGATAGCAATATCGTCACACCTGTTGACACCAGCCAGTCATTAAGCTGGATTTCTCTTCAAGTTTTTAACTACATTTTGTTGTTTGTCTGTGTATCCCACTGCTGGACAAAGGTGTCTAGCATCTTCTTCTATAATTCATATTTTGAGTTATTTTATGATCATTTTTTTTAAACACAAGGTCGAGTTACACTATCTCACTGTACTGCAATATTGTCCATGTCATACCTATAGATACCAGCCAATTTATTAAGCTGGTTGTTAACCTAAATTATCCGACATATACCTTCGTATCTTTAAATTATTATAGGTAGACCAATGGTCCTCTGGAGCCTAGGATGAAGAAAATAGAAGCCACCGTGTGGGCTTCAAATCGATTCCAAAACTGTGTCAATTTTCTTGATCTAATTTTACTCAGCGAAGATGCTACTCGAATCAGCTAATACAATCTATATTTCATAAAAACAAAACTACTAACCAAGAGTAAGTTTCTCCCCAGAATCCGGGGGGAGAGTGAACCCTAGCAGCGCCATGGAGGAGATAAGAACACAGGGCACGATGAGATTGAAGAAGTAGTACAGCGTCCGCCGCCTGATCATGATGGTAAAGGTCACGTCCACGTAAGGCTCCGGGCAGCACGCGTACGTGATTGTGTTTTTCTTGCCTGGCATTCCTGTTTGGGTATAAATAAATGTCAGTCCATGAGAAAAAGTACAGTTAAGAAACAAAAGTTCAGTCAGAACCTTGAATTAATCTAGAATGATCTTTAGGCTTCGGCCTAGGTTCTTCGAGGTATGACTGCATTTATGACCATTGACTGTTCCTTACGGTTGTTGGCAGTACTACATGTTGCTCATAATAAGCTAAGTCAACTTGTAAGATTTGTACTTCTGAACGATTTAAGCGCCAATGACTATAAGGTACCTTTTCCAAATGATTGATACAAATGTATTGGGATTAATAACGAAATTTAAACAACCTTAATTTTCCTGATGGCACTTTTTGTTGATTAGTTATTAACAGTGAAGCATGGCTTTGACAACGAAAAGAGATTTGTAATCACATCGATACAGCGTGGTATTTATAAAATAACAGAAATATAGAAAGAAATACTTAATTATACAAATTAAAAACAAAATGGCACAATTCTTACCTATTAAATACCATTCCCCATTTGTGATGAAGTCCGACAGATCTCCACCTGCTTCGTCTTTTAGCACCAGATCCAACTGCGGGCAAACATTAGTCAAAACCAATAGCACAATGCACCATCTAATGTGTTCAGGAACCATGCTTAATCCCATGCCTTTTATGACTTGAGGTAACTAGGTTTTTCTGGTGATGATACTTAGGAAATTTGGTCATTTAAAGAAACGGAAAGGTAGTAGGTATCCTTCATCTATCCCAAATATACTATGGGGGGAAGGAGAATATAGCTATCGCTCAGGCGTCTATAACCCGAAATTTGATATAAGCGAACCTTTAAGATTTAGGTTGAAATTATTTTCCAGTTCGAATATAGATCAAAACTTCAAATGGGATAGTTTAGATAATTAGATAGTAATTTTATTTTTTTTAATCAATTGGTTTCAATTGTTTTTGCAACGCTACACAAATTATTAGCGTTTCGAACCTGCCACTATTAAGGAAACGATAACTCAAATGAAGAGGGTATTCATCGTAAAATAAAGGGCGATGCCATTGCCAGTTTCTTTAAATGGCCAAGACAGATACCTATATAAATATATAGATAATACTCAAAGAAAGGGAAATGTCAGAACCGGGTAAAGTGCAGACTAGAAGAAACTACGATCAAAGTAAGATGCGGGGTACATGCCAAGTTTAAGAGAAAAAGTTTACCGCCATACGGAACCGGTTGAAAGTTTATCCAATCAAGAATCTACGACAAGTTTCATGCTATATAAAATAGGAAATCAGCAACTTTACAGAAATTCACGAATCTATTTTTCTGTAAAATTAAAGTTTCAGTAGTGAAAAATATATCTTGAAAAATATTAAAATTTCATAACAGTGGTGGTCTAAGAGAACGAATAGAATCTTGGACTTCTAATTCTGGGTACTAGCTTGGAAATCAAAAATATATGACTATACTACAAAAATATATGAGTATTAAAAAAAACTTACTACTACTACGTACCTACTTGCTTACCATCAGGTATTTTTAACTACAAAGTCATAACCAAGATGAAAATAACTTAACAAAATTTCCTTCCCATGGTACAGTTACTTTACATACAAATACGTATCAAGGTATCTTTTGCATAACAAAATTCAAGTTAATTGATAATACAAAGGACTTAATTTCATAAAAACAGTATGTAGAAGATTAACTTTTGAAACGGGGTAAAGTTAGATTAAGATGCTAACAAACAAACAAACTAGGTAACGAGTTTCTACGTAATAATGTCTGAAAATTACATGTCACGAGTCAAAGGAAAATGTTGTCATAACATTGACATATCTACGTAGATTGACGTGACAAATGTGGAAGAAATTCATAATATATAACATAAATAGAAAAGTTACATATTTTCGCAGTTACCAGAATTTTCTTGAATTCTGATAAACTCATATGTAAAATCTTATCAAGATATTTGACAATTTCCAGCAATTTTAGATATTTTTGTTACAACTCATTTTCAATAAATGCCAATTGGTTTATATCAAAAAATCTGTACCTAATATTTTCCCTACATAGACGAAGAAAAATATAATGTTATACGAGAATGTATATGTTAAATAGAATTAATTGTACCTATTGTAAGATCACATATTTGTATGCTGTTAAAACGGCTAAATAGGCTTGCACTCTTAAAACAATTGTATGTGAACATTGTACTACCCTATTTAATGCAAATAAATTCTTTTGAATTTTGAACTATGAGTGTTTTAACCAACAGGAGACTATTAGAGAGAAAATTTCAATGCAAAAAAGTTTGCCACTTTCGGAAAACGCGCTCACTAACGCAATGTTGACTGTAAAAACATAACTAATACATAAAATCTTGTAGATTTACAACAGCAAATTTATGTACAGCATTTTTAGAAGAAACAAAGAAAAATTGGCATGCAAGATACTTAAACAGATAAATTACATAAAACTCACAACATGCATTTATTAACTCTAACATAACTTTATCTTACACAAAAACTTCATACAATTTATTTAATCCCAAAGAAATATTACACCGAATCGAGATAAAAATAAGGCGAAACATTTGGTACATTTTAGCTAAATATTGCTAAGTCAGGAGATAAAACGCAGACATCAGTCTGTGATCTTGACTGACGTGTACTGATTCAGCAGTTTTGATTTAACTCATAAATCTTTTGCTACAGCAGACGAAGACGTTTAATTTATAATTAAACTGAATAATGTATTCATTTTGAACGCTTTTAGACAAGAATCAAAAAATATGCAAACATATTTTTGCACAAAAATTTTAAACTGTGATTTTTGTCTAGTTTTTTTTTTTATTTTATCAGCTGTAACACTTTCAATACCGCAACATATTGGAAATATCACGACTTTATGAATTGCATGAAGTTTTTGAATTTTCTTATAAGTAGTAATATGTAAGTTACAACGTTGCGCTTCAAATAGAGCATTTTTTCATTTTCATTTTCAACTATCTCCACACAAAATAACTCCATTTTGATATGAAAGAAGAAACAAACAAAATTTCACATTTATAATAATTAGTATGGATATGGATTGTATTTATTTAACTGAATATGGTTGGAGAGTTAGTTTAAACGCGTTTATTTCTATAATAACTTGACGAATTCGATAGAATTCTCACTTCAGACTCCAATCATAATATTGAGGATGTTGTACTCAAAAACTTCACATGCCATTCGTTTAAATTAAACGGTAAGTGAAATCAGTGCACAGCCAGTAAATTAGATGACTACTACTTAAAGCGCAACGATACTCTTGTTCAAATTCTTCGATACATCGTTTAATGTCGAAGTCGGAGAATGTAAAAGTCAAAGTCGGAAAATATCAAAGTCGGAAAATGTCAAGGGTCGTAAATTGACAGACGTTCCGTATGGCGGCATTTTGTTGTAGAAAGTGCGTCGTTTCATTTTCATTTTGCTCCATGCAAAATAGTACATACAAAACGTAGAGGATGCGTCACATCCGTTTGGTTTCTCACATGGTTCCATTGTATCCTAACCGTCCTAACCCTAACCTATTTTGTATAGTTATAACTGCTGTTACATGTTTAAATATAAGGTGATGAATTGTAGATGAATTTATGATTAGGTATTAAATTACACTTGTTAGTAATACGATATAATACAGTAGTTTATTATAAAACGGAGTACTTAAAGTACATAAAGCTAAATGATCAGAAAAAGCTACATATAATGTTCGGATAAACTTTATAAGGAACTAAAATATTTTCTTATCCTTATAGAGTCAACCCAAAGACATTTTGACTCATAATTTGGTATATTTTAAAGCCTGGTACTTTATATGAATATATATATAGAATGTTACACATATTATATAGACACATATTACTAACACGTGTATATCGCGGAAAAGCATTTTATGAGCCGTAGGAATAAAATAAAAAAATCGTATTTATTGAAGTAATTATTTTCAAACATTTAAAATTGTTCGTTTAAGCGTAATTAAATTACTACAACCGGCCAGTATTCCAATCTGTTGTAGTAATTATTTTTCAATACAGTTGTATAACATGGCGTACTTTCTGAGCCTATATCTATGATTCGAAATTTGAATATTTCGCACTGGCATCTTACTTTTCCGCGGTCGTGACTTACTTTTCCGAGCTCGATCATTACTTTTGCAGTTTAGTTTTAAATCAATTTAAAAGCAAGGAGTTTTCGTACATAGAATAAAATTGGATAAAATTTATACGAATGATTATTTTAAATAGTTGTTTTATCAAATATTTTATACAAACATTTAGTTTCATTTACTATTTAGTTTAAATTAAATTATTTTCACATAAACATTTGTCAAAAATCGAATACTTTGGCTGTATACGCGTACGAGTCCGTTGCTTAGAATCGTCGTAAAAAAAATTGCAAAAACGCGCCATTATCTGAAAATTTTCAATTTGTTATTTTGTTGTGTGCTTCGGAATTGTGTTTTACCTCTGGAATGCGTAAGCCCTGATCAGCGCTCAAGTGACATGCGACAAATTTTAAATTGATTTTAATTCTTTGATTTGTTTTTTACTATTTTTCACAACTGTATTGAAAAACGTTGTTTGGCACACGTGCGGAAGTGTCATTTTCACTCGTCCCGACTCTTGACCCTCGCCTTCGGCTCGGGCCAAGACTCGTCGGGACTCGTGCAACATGACACATTTTCCGCACTTGTATCAAAAACTACTATTCGAACACAACATTTGAAAATGTTTTTATTTGAACGTAATTGCTACAACTGGCCAGTATTCCATACGGCTCATAAAAAAAAAAACATGTACCAGCAGCTAACATCGATTTTTTATTCTGTACCTGATTGCCATCGTAGGTCCAACTACCGAACTTCATGTCACAGTGTTGGTCGTCGAAGGGGAACCAAGTGATGTCTATCTTGCATGTGCTCTTGAAAATGCCCGGAGGCACGTACAGGCAACTGCCGTTGTTTCTGACCACCACGTTGGTTTGGTACGTCCCGTCAAAACCCTCGTCAGCACTAACAAAGAAATTTGAATGATGATGATGATTTTTTTTATTACATACCACGACAATTTCACAATTTGATATGATGATGCTGTATGGACTAGATTCCTTTGCCTCTTCGCACAAAACGGCACGGACAGAATCGATGAGATTTCATTTGAAATTGGAATTGTTAGCCAGTTATTTTGCAGCAAAAAAACTGTAATTTATTTGTTTATACTTCTCTCAGAAAAATGTTTGAACAACATTTTTTTTGTTAATTGTAAAGAGGATAAAAGAATTAACAACGGAGTGAATGCGTTTTAAAATATTTTATTCAAAAAAGGGACTGACCCTCATCAAGTCCCTTTTCGCAAACAAATGTTGGTAAAAGCATCTTTGATCAATAAGAGGCCTTAAAATTTCATTAAAAAGTTTCTTTGAAGTTCCAGAGAATATACCCACTACATCAGGAGTTACGAATTCCAAGTTATTAAATCTAAAAAGCTGTTAATATAAGCAACGAAGTAATTAAGCATTCCCTTACAGTTTTATTAATATTTTAGTTTAAAAAAAAAGGAAAAATATAATAGTTTTAATGCTTATGTATGAAATTAAAATGTTTAATTAAAAAGAAATCTTTTCAGAAAACAGGTGAAGAAAATGACAGATTTATTTTATAATTGCGTTTATATAAGCGTTTTAAGTGCCTCGGTTTCATCAGGGATCGTTTAAATCTGAAGCTGCCAGTGACAATGCTCAAATACAAAAAAATAAACATTTATCAATGACAGCTAAAGGCATCATCCTCTCGCTCTACCACACCGCAAAAAACGCATCAATCGTTCCTCCATTCCTTTTTCGAATAACGTTTTTATTTTCATTTTCAAACGCCTTAGAATACCATTAATTGAGCAATGAAAAAAAGACTGTATTACTATAGAAATAAGTGTGATGAGCGAGACGATGATCGTGGTGCTTCAAATCAACGACTAGCGTGCCATGTACGTTTATTTCTTTTTTATTTGTGGCAGCACAAGTAGCAGCGTCTATCACTGGCACGATTGTTACTTTTTAACACAAAATAAAAAACAGAGCAAGTACTAATCGAAGTTGTGGCAAACTCCTACTGTGCTGTCACAATTACTGAAAAGTTAGATGAAATTTAATAAAATTTATTTAACATCTTTTTAGTATATAAAATAAATAATATGTTATCATTATTTAAATCGCAAATTCAAAATATTACGCATCGCTTACGCATATTGCAACATAGTCAACGGTATTACTAAAGTTAAACAACAATACATAATAATGTATTGTTGTTTATTTTTTTTATTTATTGACATTACGAAAAATATTTAAATTTAGAGTTATATAATTTTAAAATATAATTGTATATTAAAACATCGCTTACGCAACTGCAATCAGCCAGCAACATTTCACAAACAACGAAAAAATTAAGATTTAAAAAGCGAAGCTAAGTTATCTGTAAAATGTTGCCAGTGAGAAATATGTGAAAACAATTCCCCGTCGACCGTTGGCACTGCAAGGCGTCTGAAAACACGAGAAGTAGAAGCAATTTAACTATAATTTGTCGGTTGCTGTCTGGGAGAAGTCTGCTTAGCTTCAGAGCCTGAAACAAACAATCTAGATTCTAGATTACATCGCTTATTAGTCTAACTTACAACTGTTGGAAGATGCATGCAAGATGCCAAATGAGTTGTACATTTTTACTGTATATTACACGGACTTTAACAATGTTAATTCACATTGTCTATCATAATTAAAATTAATTACAATGATTAATGAAGAACCTTTGTTATGTAAATGGGAATAAATAATTGCACGTTTGAATTAATATAAATTAATTTGAGATGTGTACGTTTTTGGATTGCCGCAACTGTTTAGTACACAATAACGTTTTCTCCCTAGATCTATAAAATTGTTGTTTGCAAATTTAGTCAATAGTATCTCATAGTATAGTATAGTTAGTTATATAGTATAGTTTATCTGTTTAGTATATGACGACCTCCGTGGCCCAACGGTCATCACGCCGGACTGCCACACCGGAGGTCCCGGGTTCGATCCCCGGTCGGGTCAAGATGGAAAATGATCTTTTTCAGATTGACCCGGGTCTTGGATGTTTATCTATATATGTATTTGTCATAAAATATAGTATCGTTGAGTTAGTATCCCATAACACAAGTCTCGAACTTACTTTGGGGCTAACTCAATCTGTGTGATTTGTCCGTATATATTTATTTATCTTTATCTCTAATTTTGTTAAATAAAATAGAAAGCCTTTGATTACATTTTCTATGTAATTAATACAAATTGACTCATTAAAATCTCAAAAAAATGATTTGTTTAGGACATATACCTATTTACATGTACCTAATGAATAATTCACTGAAAAGAAAAGTACAAAAGAATGATAACGAATGGACAGAACGAAATGAAAATGGAAACCTTTCATAATTCGTACATTATATTCAAAATGACCGGTCATTCACCAGTGAGGTTCGCAAACATCTCTTTGTCCGCAAATTATCGGGGCGTGTTGTCTCCCTACATAATTCGGATAAAAAAGCGGGATTTACACATAAAGTTTAAATGAAGTGGCCATAAAATTTCGCCGTTTGTCGTCCCTCGCATAAAATTTTATATCAATATCTATTTTTTATTCCAATTTCGTACTGGCCACAAATACTTAAAAAATATTTCTTCTAAGTTTATTGGTAGCTAAACCTTAAAGTATTATATACTACGTTTGACTATACGATATAACATTAGTAACGTTGAGTTCATTAAGAAAAACTGTTTTTTTTTTAACAAAACGAAATAAAACGTTCGAGCCAAAGAGAATTCAGCCTTTTAAATAAATTCAAAGAGGATCAATGAATAATAAAGATATCACGCATCGTCTCCAAATACGCCCAAAACGCACATCGCACCGAATTCCTTCCCCAAAACCCATAAACCCGTTTCAGCAATACGCGCTCCGGGACGAGACAAATCCGAAACATCGAAATCGTGTAACAAATACCCCACAAAAGTGTTCACTGCTATGTAGTATTCATGAATGGTGTACGTGGAACCACTCGGTGCTGGCGGACCGCCAGCAAACCTGGCCGACTCTTACACCGTCACATAATTCGTTGGCACCAGGATAAATAACTCTACGATTGGCACCGAATTCGCGTAAATCTCCCACAATGTTTACAAACTTAGAACGACGACGGTTTGAAAATCGAAAATTTTCTTATTTCCTGTGATAGTGTTTTGAATAGATGTGTTGGCACCGAAGGCGTTTCTCGACGACACCGAATTGCCTTCGAGATAGAAGCGATTTATCTTACTAGCGTTGTAGCCTAGAGTCAGCTCTTTTATACTAGTATCTTCTACAATCTATCGTTGTGGTTCCAGATGCTTATACTCGCAGATAAATATAGCCACTTATGTAACTCTAAGTATTGACATATGTATTTATAAGTAAGTACTTGCTTTATAAATTGTTTCTGGAGATGCGACCCATATTTATCTATCTATACGTATAATAAAACAGTAAAAATACTTTGTCTGTACATTTAGTATTTTTGACTGAAATGGATAGAGGGACACTTAAAGAGAATAATAGAAAGTAAAAAAAAATTTTGGAATTTCTTGTCTGTCTGTCTGTCTGTCTGTCTGTATGTATGTACGCGTTTCACGCAAAAACTACTGGACGGATTTGAATGAAACTTTTTTTGTTGTGTAGCTATTAAGCCTGGGCAACATATAGGCTATAATTGATTTTGAAAACTGGAACATCTGATGAAGAACCTTAACAGAACAGCTAAACTATAAATATGGAAATAGCGCCTTAGCAAAAGTCGTTTAACCTGATGAGCATTTTCTGTTGACGTATAAAAATTGAAGATTATGGAACATCTGATGAAGAACTCCAAGAGATCAGCTACTCTATGAAATAAATGGAAATGGGGCCTTAGCAAAAGTCGTTCAAATGATGAGCATTTTCTACTGACGCGTCAGTATGACGTATAAATAGACAGGACATGGGATAGGACAAAGAGAGACTCGGGGTGGGAGTGGTGGTACACGGAAACTTGTAGATAACGAGCCGACGAAGATCGTTTATTGAATGAAATATCACTTTTGATTCATTTTAATTTTAACACCGCTACTGTACTACGAGTACCTAAAATATACCCGCAGGAGACGGGATAACCAAATGACTGAAATTTTGAGTACTGGAGTTTAGGTTACTACAGTTTGGAACACAAAAAGATTTTTCATCTTAGCGAAACTCACGCGGACGAAGCCGCGGGCAACAGCTAGTTTAAACTAAAAATGATAAATTTTGATTAATAAATCTATAAAATACGTAGATGTAAAAGTAAGATTTGGTGTTTGAGTTTTGCCAAATTTAAAACATTTTTTCCAAGTTATTGATAGAAATAAAGAATCCATTAGTACACTGATCAAAAATCACATTACGACGCTGATTGGAGGGCTATTTCCCAAAAGAGTACTAGGTCATAACGGAATCATTTAATGGGAGAGATCTCATCAAAACCCTCATAATTATACCGTGAATAACACGATTATTCAGATTTATATCTCAGATTGCTGACTCTGAAGATATTCGACTAAATTAATTACGTTTCAAGTTCAACTGCTCTTTGTCTTTAAAAAAGAAATGTCGTGGCTTTATTACGTTTTGTGTATAAAATCCGAAACGGCGTTTTTTTGACTGCGAAATATAATTATGCCGACACTTTTATTCGAAAGTTACTTAGTTAAGATAGAACATAACATTTTTTCAGTTGTTACACAATTTTATAGTCTAGCTTTCGTCTCTGACATTGTCTGTTTGTAATCAAAGTTTTATTTTTCCAGGAATCGTGGATTTTGAAATAAAATGTTGGTTCTGTCTGTTTATTAAGATATGTTTATTAAAATAAAATAAAGTGTATTTTTGACTAAACTTACGGCTAAGGCTTTTGCTCTTGGCTTCGCCCGTTTTTTACCCATTTCCCTTAGGGGTGGAATTTCCAAAATTCCTTTCTTAGTGCTCACTTACGTCACATGCGAGGGACCTTTGTGCAAAATTTCATGTTTATAGGCCTAGGGGTTTTGGCTTTGCGTCGATAAAATCAGTCATCGTTCAGTTTTTTTTAAATACGAGATATATAATAGAAGATAATGGGTAATGATAAATTCTATGATCTCCTTTTGACATTTTTTTTACAATTGCAACATGTACTTACGTCACCAATAATGTAATTTAAGTCAGTCAAGTCTTTATATTGTTAGGGTTGCTACACATCCGCGGCAGTGCGATAAAATGAATGTTAGGGCCGAACAAGTGTAGTAATTGTTTCGGATCGCCTTATTCTTTCGACAAATACTGCCGAGCAGACTACGTCAGCCCGAATAAGTGTGTAGCGACCCAAGACTACGAATATTTATTCGATACGGTGTGATTGGTGCTCACCTTAAGCCCTGTGACGCCAAACACCACCGAGATAGTAAACAACGTACTTTTATACAGCCAAGTAAGTGATTTAAAAGCTTTCATAATCGAATGTTGTTCGGTTTCGTTCGTTTTGGATGTTCGCCAAGTATTGGCCCAAATATTGTAAACAATTTTGAGTATAAACCGATGGAGGCGATTGATGGTTACAAGTTCCTTGGTCCCTTTATGTTGGGGAAAAGGACGGTTTTCTAGATTTTACGATGTTGGCTAGGAATTTATGTAGCGAAACATACACACAGACAGATAAATATAAAGTTAGACATAAATGCTATGATACATTTTATAGTACCGTGAACATTAAAATTTATTTTTAAAATAAAATAAACTGCATTTTTTACATTTTATCATACAAAAATACATTAGTAAGATACAAAATGAAAGGAGAATCTCAACAAAGACTGGTTTCTCTGAATGAGCTCTGACGATTTTGACGAATTTTTGAAGCTAGTTTTTATGAAAAAGTTACAAATATCCATAACCTAATAAGTTTATGCAAAAAACCCAAAGACATTGAGATTGTCAAACAACAACACATGTTTTGAAAATGCAAAATCCAAAATACTTGCAAGCAACAAATCACTTAAAAAGTTTTAATCTTTTGGCCTCCTGGCATTTTGCCAGAGTATATGTCGAGCGTGCAAAGATTGTTGGAGAAAATCTCACAAGCGATCTTCTTAATGCTGGCTGGCTGGAATGGGCTGAATATGCTCCTTAGATCTAATGGAACGATAATAAAAAGATTTGATTCTTACAGCTTGAATAGCAAATAAGCTAGACTCGGATTCATACCCAGATGGTGTCGTAGGATGTGGTTTATCTTACTACTCTCTTTTTGGTCTAATGGTTGACTGGTAGAGAATTTCATAAGGCGTTTAGTCCACCATTTGTACATAATTTCTAAAATTTTGTGCAATAAAGTTTTAAATAAATAAATATCTTATTACCAAGTTCTATTTGTTTATACATTTAGATTTAACGAAAAAACTAACTGAATCTTAAGATATAGATATTTGACTGGATCCAAGGTACGTTTGATATGATGAAAAATAATGAACAATGAACATTCTTTTTAAATGTTTTTACGTGCGTCGTTTTGACATAGCGTGGCTTCCGAGTCTTACGACTCTTTGCTCTGTCTGCTCCGCAATGGATAAAGACGAAATTCAGTATCTGTATCTAAAGGGGTTGAAGCAAATCGCAACTTTTAACCAGATTGTTGATTTTTAGAAAATTCTACTTTATGTTTGTCCTCCTTTGAGTCATTGTATTCATTTCACGCTTATTATGACTTCATAAGTCGACATCTATCAGAAAAAAAGATTTGACGTTAAAAAAAAACTGTGTATACACGATTGTAAACTTAGCTTTAAGTAATTTTATGACGTCAACTAACTAAAAAATAAGAAAGTGACGATTTATAAGTGCTATTTTTAAGCCAATATAAATAAAAATATTTGACTTTGACTTTGACTTTATTGTCAATTTTACGTTCAAACTTTTTCCAACTTTACGCCTTTCACACGATATCTAAACATAATAATTCATAAAAATGAATTCACTTTTTAATGATTATCATAATTTTGTATTTACGGCCAGTATATCGACATTGTTTTAAACGAATTTATTTTTTAAACAGTTTCAATTTCCAATTTTCTAAACAGCCAGGTTTAAATTAAAATTTAGCGTCCAGCCAGGAAGTTAATCAAGCTAACAGTAGCAGTAACTGCAGTGCATACTGCACAGTTAACTATGCGTTAGATGCATGTCGACCTCTCATTAGAGCGGGAGAATTTGCATAGTTTAAAACAACAGGCGCCGTATCACTGAGTTGGCTCAGTTTATTATCAATTCATTCAAAGTTTGACACTTTTTTATTGAATCCAGTAGTTATGTATTTTTAGTCTTTTTTGTATTTTGGTTTGACATAGGAATTATTTTTAATCGACAATTTGACATGTAAATATAATTTAATTAATTATTTTAATTTAATTTATTTAATTCTTATATACACATATCATTACAGTCTCACTCAAATTCACTCAAAGGACATGAAAAAATGTCTATTTGCTGGTGGACTTTATTCAAAAATTGTTTATGATTAAATAAATGAATGAAATATCAGTTTCATTAAAAACTGTAACCATTTTTAAGGCAACGTTTTTCTTTCTAGTATCGTAAGCGTATAAAAAAAGTTAACCGACACACGATAGATGTGTCATAAAACATCTGAGCGTCGTGGCCTGACGCAATCATGCTATTTTCTATCACGGCATCCGAGTTGATTTTACTGCCAAGCCGGATTTACTGATTTTCAAGCGGTTTTCATCAATGGACGCTGTGGCTCATTAGGACGGTTTTGATATATAATTAACGCGGGTAAAGCCGCGGGAAAAGCTAATCTTAACTAATATTATAAATGCGAAAGTGAGTTTGTTTGTTTGTTACCTCTTCACGCTTTATCTACTGAACCAATCTTCCTGAAATTTCGCATACACATAGCTGGAAGTACGGAGAAGGACAAAGGATACCTTTCATCCAAAAATCACTGTTCCCGTGGGAAATTCACGCGGGCGAAGCCGCGGGCGAAAGGTAGTTTAACAGTGTAGTAAGTTGCAACTTAACAGCTATTCGCGATCGTAACAGCCGGGAACATGTTGTTTTTACGAGTCCTTGTGGAACTTGTTAGAAATTTTCCTCGGCCAAAAGCCACTTGAACAGAAATGGCTGTTAACAACTATTGTTATGATCAAACTCGTTCAAGAGATGCTCGCGCAAAGACCAATAGACAAGCGTTGGGTGAATGAATGGACGGTTTGTGCCAAGAATTCTTTGAAAACTTGAAAATTTTTATGAATGCAAAATGTTGTGAGAAATGCATATAAGTTTTCATGTATTGGAATTTTTATTGTATTTGTTTATTTATTTAGTACTACTATTTGTCAGTGACTTCGTAGAAAAACTTTATTCGCTCTATAATGCTTTTTAATAATAGGTTCATACTGCGATACTGCTTGCTAGTGATTTACGACGAGAATTGCTTTTATTTTCAGTGAATTATTATAATCGCATATGTACAGTGGGCTACATAGAAAAGTACACCACCCAAAATAATATAATATTTAAAAAATACACACATCCTCCTCCTTTTTTGGAAAGTCGGTTGAAATTGTGGTTTCTATGTGGCTCACTGTACAACCATGGTGCACGGGTCGATTGACCTTGTGACTTACCCCACTCGTTAAAAAAATACCTTAAATAAACTAAGTATATATCGTAGAACTGTTTGTAGTATGTCTACAAACGCTACAAGCAGGTGCTACGAAAAATTGCTACGAGCTCTACGAAAAATCGCTACGAGTGCTACGAGAAATCGTAGCACATATTCAGCGTCTTTTGAACGAATGTTCCACTGTAAATAGTAAAGATGTGTGATGTATATTTTTACGTTTTGACGCAGAAAGTACTGAACGGATTTTATCGAATTTGGTTCACATAATAAATGAAACTTTGAATTTAAGCCTAACAATCATGTATCTTGAAAAAATCACTCTATAATTCACAATATACTTACTACTTTTGTACCTAAAAATCCACTGGAGTGAAGTACTGAAAGTCGTAAGCTAAATAAACGATCATTTCATTAAGAAATCTCTACGGATAGTCGGAATTGTAATGTGGTTGAGAGAGATACCAGTTATAGTTGAAAGGTTCAAAGCTGCATTGTGAGTTGGCGGGAACTATCGAAACTACTTATTTTATATTCTCTTTCGGTCTCTTTCTGTTCCTCAGCACCTACGACCATAGACTTATAATATAATGGACAGTATTTATAAGTTTATGCCTACGACCAAGGCCAGACATCTGTCAAATGGTACAACGCTGTCAATGTCGATGCGTCAAAATCAAATGACAGCATTGTACAATGAGGATTTTCCGAGACCCAAATTAAAAAAAAATAGTTCCAGATGACTTCATAGATGTTGAGTAAAAGGTGAGAGAAAAGGTTCCATACAAAAAGCAAAAATTCACGGGATTGGCATTAAAAAAAAATAAAACATAGTAAAAAAAACATCTAAAAAGTATCATTATTGTGATTTGTGCAAATGTCAAACTGTTAGGTGATTTTTTTCTTCCTCTGGTTGACAAGAAAAAGCGCACCATATAGGTACAGCCATTATTACGACTCGGCTTTCATAAAACGCTATCTGTTGAGACATTTTTATACTGATTTTTTTTTCTTAATTTACCTGTCAGAAAATCGCTCATTGACATGACCATACTCGCCAGTAGCGTAAAAACGATGACCCTCATTAAAAACTACTATGAAATTCAATTCACTTTTTAATAAACCAAATTAACCCGCATGTGGTAAAGATGGTACTGAATTGTAATGAGGTTCGGAGAGGCATCAGTTACAGTCGAGAGGCGTGAAGCTGCAATATGAGTACAATCCTGGCTGAACGCCAAGGTTAGTGAAGCGACAGGGTTTGTTAAACTTGTTGATGCCACGAATTTTAGGTTATGTTTTTGACACTGACTGTCATGTCACTTTTGTGCTATACTGACAGGTGACATGTGAAAAAAGACATCAGAATCAAGGATTTTGGATAAAGCATGACGAGGATATCTGGCCCGGTGACGAGGAAAATAATTTAAAGAACCTTTTGATTCATTTCATTTTTTTTTCCTCCATCTATCTCTCTCTTTACTTGTTTTTCTCTTTATGCCATTCAGGCATAACTACTTTAATGAAAATTAACAAAATTTAACGAACAGTCCGATTAGAATCAAAACTTGGGTCGGGCTTTAGCAACTTCACTCTGGTATCTCTTACAAATGTATATGTAGCAGTGGCGAAGCCTCCTTAGAACACGATTCCTACCGGCTTCCCTTAGCAGATTCAAATATAATATAATATATTTACATATTATGTACAAATATTATTTTTACTCTTGCACAAAAATCTATACCCATATACCTATATGACACTGTCTTACTATAAGCCGAGGATCGCCGGCATAACACATTAAGGTAATTTTATATGAGAGCGTGATTAATTAAGCGCACATAATTACATTGCGCGCTTTGAAAATATATTATTCAATATGCTGGACACAAAATACGCAATGTATTTGAAACCCCGCAAACGCACACATACACGATTTCACTATCGTAGGACGCACGCATGGACGCAAAGCCGCTCATAATATTGGGAATTCGAATTTTAAAAATGTATGCAATTCACGCACACATACACATTACTACTACATACAACCACACGTCGATATGTCAGCGATTTTAAGCCGATCTCAGATAGCTTACCAAAAGTTTTCGTCCAATCAGAGCAATTTATTCGCGCTGCCGATTGCCTCTGTCAGGTCAGTCACCCTACCTTGCTATCGTTTCGCGCGCATTCGTATCCTAATTTATAATTGTGATAAGTGATTAGCTTGATTGTGGTATATTACCTATATTGTTTAGTGTTTGTTTGATTCTTGTCGTCACGTAGGCTATTAGGTGAGAAATTGCGGCATTATTACAAATAGGTTGTAGTCTACCTACACACTTAATTTATGGTAGGTACCTATGTAATTTATTGCATGTTTTTTTACACGTTGCAAATTAAGATAGATATGACCCGGCTTTACCTTTATTTTTATTCACCCTACGCCACTGATATGTAGTGAAGTTAGTTTCGAATGAAAATGGTTTTGAATGACAAGCTGACAACTTGTCAAACATTACAAACCCCGATAGCATTTAAATCGCATAGTAAGTATTTGACGCTACGACATTGATTGGTTGGTCCACATTTAACTTGAGAATGAGCATTACGGAGGCTTTCCGTTATATTTTGACATTGACAGATAACATTTCAATTTAGTATTATACGGACTAAATAATAAAGAAATACTATACTAGGATTCGTAGAGTTGACAACAGAAATCTGAGTTAACAAAGAATTCTGTGATTGCTTGATTTTCGTAATTTTTTGATGTGTAACATCTTTCTACAATTTTAGTATAATGCTTGGATGGACGCCAGAACGCCGATCTCTAATGTAGAGACCGACTCTTCACTAGGGACCGGGCGTTTTAGTGAAACTTGTTGACGGGAAATGAGCCTTATACCTGTGTGAATACAGTTGTTTTTAGCACTGCAAAATAATATTAATTAGCATCTCATTTTTTTCTATTCAGTATACATGTCATGAGCAGGATTTTTAAAAAACCTAAATCAGAAACTGTCAATAAATGTGCAGTATTTTTCAATTACCAGAAGATATCTTACAACAAAATAACCGCCATCTAACGGCTTGAAGATATTATTTCTTATATTCCCCCTAAATTTTGCACAGAATTTAGATCATTAAAACGAAATGAATATATAATTCTGACACATTATCGTACGTGTCCAATTAACATTTCGGCTTACTCTGTCCACTTGATACTGACAGTTGTACGTTTATTAACCCACGTAATGAGTAATCGCGTTCAAATATTCCACCTGATATCAGCGCTGACGAGTAAGGACAGACATCTGTCAGATGGTAGAACGCTGTCAATGTCGATGTGTCAAATTCAAATGACAGTATTGTACCATTGACATAACCATACTCGCCAGTAGTGAACGTAAATGCGACAACCCTCATTATAATATAGGTATTTACGAGACTTAATTTGCTTTAAGTCATCCATGTATTAGTACTTCTAAGTGGTTCATAAGCTCAAAGTTCAGTCACCCCGTATCAGCGACGATGCGAAACTTTGATTGTCTTGAGTCTAGACTGCGAACTAACTTGGGACTCAAACAAAAACTTATTTTTGAACTCCCAAGCATGTATCAGTTTTAATTCAGATAACCATACTTTTATTGATATTTTATAATTATATACTTATTTATCTAATAATGCAAAGTACATGGCTCATAAGTTGGAAGTATTTATGAGAACTACGTTCACGCATCATTTTCTGTAAGCACAAAGTAAACTTTCGCATTGCATATATATATGTATCTTGATATAATGTAAATGTAGATCCCACGTTCCCATGTGACATTTTGAGCACGTGCCCAGGGCCAAGCGAACGATGGACTCCTCTCATCAATCGCCCTCATTGCAAAATCAAATTTTTATTTCAAAATATGCAATGTAAACGATATAGTGCCTCATTATCCTAATGGACCCAACGCATTAGACGGCTATGCAGAAACGTTGGTTGCCCTTATAAATATTTAGCCCTTATTATTATACCTTAGAAAATTGAGAAGAGTTAGTTAGCCCTACCTCATCTGAAAATCTACTTAACAAAATATATATTTTGTATGAATATTTGCAATAAATTTGTCTAAACAATTTCGATAAATCGTGTAATATACAGTCAAATGAATGTAATTTGTCGCAGTAATCCTTATAATGGCAACACGGAATGAAAAATTGACGCATACGCAATATTGGAGACAATAATGTACGCCGATTGCTACCAATTATTTATGCGCTTAAAGGCATTAACAATTAATACAATTTACCTACCTACATACTTTGTTAGGTACCTATTGTATCCATACACTTATTATATACTAGTACATATATTTTATCGGAAACAAAAAATTTCTATTCATTTATTAAAAAAATATGCAAAGTATCAGTGCGCAAGTGGAATATGATGTTAAATACATTCAAAGACTCATAATATACTACTTGCGCACTGATACTTTGCATATTTTTTTTAATCTACAAAAAAAGTTTTGTTTTTGATATTAGGCTAAGTGGATTTCTTCTCAAATCAGTGTTGTGAGTGTACACGACATTCCTCTGACTTTTGAAAGACAACATTTTGTGTGTTTCTTTGTAAAAAATATTCATCGAATTTTGTCGAAATTATGTACATAAATACCACACTGACCAGTCTAAAATTCACCTGTACAATTGACGCATTGCTCTTAAAATATTCGCTAAGCAAAATATGCCGAAAATGAAGGAAACATTCATGGAAATTATCATAATACGTCTCCATTTTAATTGGAAATTTCAAACTGGGCCGAGTAAATCCCCTGCGCGATACCATGGCGTGAAACGGAGTGGTGCCACGATAAATTGCCTTCTTGTTCTTCAAGAAATGTACCTATATTAATTATAATACCAGCTTTTGCCCGCGGCTTCACCCTCATGAATGCTGTTTTCGGTTTAAAATAGGCGGTAACAATTTGGAAATTCCACCCCTATGGGGTTTTTAGGAATGGATTTTCCAAAATTCCTTACTTACGCTTCGAACAAGGATGTCCGTGTTACTCGTTGCATTTTCGCTAGAAATGAATCTAAAAAAAAAGATATAGATATATGTTGATGGCAACTCCATCACATCAACCACAGACTACGGGCTGAGGGCGCATACCCCCCGCGCGCCTCCACCGGTCACCTGTCATCGACGGAATGACGGGTTGACACTGCTGCACCGATAGCAAACGGAGCCGCGTCGATTATTATATCCATACAGCCCTCTAATTATATTATCTAGTTTCCTTAATATTGCGGTAGGGATTCCCAAGTAACTGGCACGGGCACCTATCGCACCAATATACCTTCGTGGCAGGTAATAATATATCGTAATAATATTAAAAAATAGTTTATAAATAAAATCCAGTAGTAAGAGTAGGATACTAATAGCGAGGACACGCTTTGGCACATATTTTAGACATACACCGCTCCGTTTCAAGTAAATAGAATCTCCCAGTTTTCATCGCTCATTTAACGGCACGACGACGCCATCTCGCCTTTTTTGGGTGGATGCAATTATGAAAAAAAAAATGATGATAATAGGGTTATAGTCATCATTTTTTTTTTAACCTAATTTGGTATATTTTACCACTAAGCGCGATTATCATCATAAGAGGACATGCTGTCTACAAGGTTCTAAAACGTATGCACTGAGAAAAATTGAAGTGGTGCTGTTAAATGAGCAATGACCAAACAAGACTATGTGTGACTACAGGTCATCTGAATGGTCTACTGACCATGACTCGAGTAGATTGCTTTCTTCTTCCCCTGAAATCTCCAGTAATATATTCTAGAACTCCTTCAAGATGGGGGATTTTCCGAGACCCAAATTAAAAAAAAAAGTAGTTTTAGATGACTTCATAGATGGCGCTTACTAAAAGGCGAGTCCATACAAAAATGCACGGGACTGGCATTTTTTGAAATAAAACCTAAGAAAAAAAAAAGAATCAATATTTTGATTTGTGCAACTATCAAACTGTAAGGTGATTTTTTTTTCTGCCTCCAATTGACAAGACGAACAATATAAGATACAGCCATTATTACGACTCGGCTTTCACAAAACGCCATCTATTGAGACTTTTTTATACTGATTTTTTTTCTTAATTTAGTTGTCAGAAAATCGTCCATTATCCCCCCACCTCACCTATTGTACATGAGTACGTCCGGCTTCCACAACTTGTTGGGAGTGATCCTCAGGTCTTTCACATTCCCGTACTCGGTGTCATTCCACCTCAGGTTGTAGTCGTTCCATTCCTGTCACACATACCAATTAAGTCATATGAGAGAATGAGATAGCTTACGATTTATATTTTTAACAGTTTCAAGTGCATGATTTTATGGCCGTTTCCAACTACTGCGATGAATGTTTTAATTGCTACTTCGTTTTATGGAGTGGTATTTAAATTTAACATATTTTTATGTATCGTCGTAATGGTTTCGCTCGTTAGCTTTAATACTTCGTTTGGACAACATTTTAAGAATAGTAGAAAATAGATAAAGTGTTTTGAAAAATATTTTTGTTAAATTTTCTAAACTAAAACTGATTCTTCGTAAGCTACAAAATTCTGCCCATTGCAAGCGAAGGGTTCCACAGAAATCTAACGATAAATGGCACATGCTCTTTTACATGGCAATGAATGTCGCTCTCTCGCTCACAAATGTATGTACAGTAATTATTTAATAGCCATCTAAAGCCATCCAAAAGGCTTCTCTCTCCTTCCAAGACTCGAGCTAAGGCTATATCGCGCCACCTTTTATCAAATTTGTTCAATTTGGGGGGTTTACAGTAATGCGTAATTTAAAAAAACCAAATTCGTTCAGTAATTAATTGAGTGTGCGTGAGTCGATGCACGAGTTTCATAGCTTATTTGGCAAAATAACACGTCTATCAGATGTTTCAGATATCTGTAATTCCTATTAAACTCGCACACCAATCATTTACCTCGGTACACTCGCTGTCTGATTGATCGAACTATAAGAACGTGATTCGATCAGTCGAAATATGCGATCAAACCTCGTGGTCAGAAAGTACGTTATATCAACAACATCAACGAAGAGACCGCATGTGGTATTGCGTCTAATGTTAAACAATTGTTATCTAAAACGCCGCGCCGTGATTCAAAGATTAATCAATATCAACATAAAGTTAAATGAACTGACGATCTAATTGATATAGGTAACCAAAATTCCGTCGAAATGTTGACATATTAATTTATCGTTTATATATATCATCATATCAAGGCTGTGCGGTTGCCATTAACATGTGTGATTACAAATATCCACCCAGATTAACCCTTGTTACGTAATAGTACATCTATTGAGCATTTCGCTGACAGAATTAATTAATATCTAATGCTATGCCAATATTGGTAAATTAATTTAAGAATCAGGGTCTATAATAAAATCTTGTTTAGTTCAAAAAGTGTTATAATTAGTCCAACACAACCCTTTTAAATTTTACAAAAATATTAATGTTTTCTTAATTTAGTCAATTATTTTCCAGTACTTAATGCTATCTGTTGATAGAGTTTTCCATATACTTTTTATTAAAATACAAAAAAATAACGAGCGTCCATTTTAATCAAAATTTTTCGTTGTTTTAATCACTTAACGTTTTATGACGTAAACCATCGCTATCTGTTGGAAACGACCAATAAAGTGGTGTAATGAAAAAGTCAATTTGCAAAATTATTGAAGCGATATAAAACATGAAATCATTGGGAAACAATACCGAAACATGGGGAAATTTCATTTGGATCTCATTTCGAATCGTTAGTTACATTTATGAGCAGAGATAAATTCATTTAAAATTTAAATGATGTATGCGTTCGGATATTACTGGCTTTTTGCCTTGTTTACTTAACTTTTTAAAATGATTAAAACCAGCCAGTTGGTAAGTAGGATTTTCATTCTTAATCGTTTTATTTCCATGCCATTCATTGATATAAAAATAAATATCATCCAGGCAAAGTCTTTGTGCTTATTTTCCACATACTTGTAGTTACTAAATTGATCAGATAATTGTAATTTCTAGTTTTTTTTCGACTGTGGTGACTCATAAAAAATGTACCTAAATGTAATAAATCAAATCAAACTTACACAAAGATTTTGTTATATTTTTCTATAAAAATATATTTCATACTAAAAAACCTGTGTTCTTACTAAACCAATATCAAAAACTGGACACAAACTAGATTAGACCAAAACTAATTACAGAACAATATTTACAAACAATGGCTTCAATATTGTTTCCCAACTGATTACGACACCATACCCGCTGCGGACCCAGGGACAATATCTAACATATTTAGATAGCACCGAATGGACCCAATTTAGGGCTTTACAAGGATTCAGGGAGAACAGATGGCGCAAGTAAGATAACCTATACTATTAACGGATAATATAATTATGAATGAATAAGTAAGCATGAAATTAAAATTAGAACATATCTTTTTTTGTGTAATACGACTTATTATATCGTCGTATCGTATTAAGACTTTAAATGTAAAGACAAAATAGAGAGGTGTAGCGTATACTCCACCGACAAGACACAGGGGGTCTAAAATGGCCACATTCGCGAATCGAAATATGATCCAATTTCTATTTCATGAATACATAAAAATGAACCTTATTGTGATGTCATAAGATTAATTTTTAAATATTTAGGAAATAGAAAATGGATAATATTCTGAAACGTCAATGTGGCCCTTTTAGACCCTCAGTTCTTAAATACGAGTAAGATAAGGAAGACTTATTTTAAAAATAAACTGTTGGACCCATTATGGAAACAAATGAGTGTTTGCTAACTATGAGCGCCAGATTTTTACACATTATAAAAACAATTGTCTGTAACAAAAATTATACATATACGAGAACTCTAGATTAAATAGTGATAGGTAAAAAAATTGAAATTTTTCAATTTTATGTACAATGTCAATAAAATTGCACATTGTACTTAATAGCTATAACTAAACATTGCAGACTGTATTAGCGAACTAAAAAAAATATGAATGCATGAGTTTTTGTTTTGTGTCTACCTTGTCGCAGTTTGTGTTTGGTCAATCAATTTATTTTCTTTCTTTCTTTCTTTCATCAAAGTCAAAGTCATTTTTTTTAAATTGAAACTTGGCCTTCAAAGAAGGCTCTTTTTCACGTCGAAAACTAATTATTTAATCATAATATATTATGTCTCAAAGCTACAAACTACTAGCATTTCGGAACGACCACTGCTGAGAAGAAATGCCGAAAGAAACTCATGAAACAGTTTAGGTCGCCTAACATGCCTATTGGGCCTGGCATAACATGCCTGGGCTATTTATTAACTTTATACATACAATAGATTGTGTACAGTCAAAAATAAAATATAAGAAAAAAAAATATCTCGTGTAATCGTAAGGTAATAATATCTAGATAAGTACATATATATAGGTAATAATAGGTACCGAAGATACAGCAAACTTTATGACTACATAATGTCCTAACATCCTAGTCTTAACACACAGCAATATCAATGTAACTCGAACTAGGGTAGTTCGAGTTACGCCCTCCAACCTCCCTAATTCCACGCCCTACAACTTACCCCTGCTATTATTACAAAAGTTTGCCAACTTACTTGTAATATCTCCGTAAGTGCTTATTTGCACATCGGATAGTCAGTCCTTGTTGGAAATGACAGAACTTCGCAACGGGTATGGTTAGGGTGCCTTCACATTGGCTTCAGGGAGAATGACCTATATAACTATATCTTTGAATATTATATTAAAAAAAAAAAATGTAATAATTTTCACATATATCGATTAGAAGCGACATTTATAAGGAAGGTTATTAAGGCTAAAATTCCATGGAAACAAAGTCGCGAGGGAAAGCTAATATGTTTACAATGCGATTAATATGCTTAACACCACTTAGGCTAATGTTGTTTGACGTATTACTAACTTCACTATATTGACTTAGTTAGAAGATAGTATAGTGAAGTTAATTACGATCGTCAAAACGACATTAGCCCAAATTACCCTACGCATTTTAATCACTTTGAAGAAATTTTGCTGGCAAATCATTGAGTGAATATTTTTTTATTAGCCTATACTCTCCCACTGTTGGACAAAGGCCTCCCCTCTAGTTCGTCATTCCTGTATATTCAGTGCATGGGCCCTCCACTCTCTATCCCAATAATTATTGGGATTATAATATATCCCAATATTTATTATAATAAATAGATAAGTAAAGTTTTAACTTATTATAAACTCTTTCTCAGGGATACCAGAATTCAACCCTTACAATTGTGAAAGCACCCTTGGATTTTGCTCTGAAGTGAGATTCGTACTTATGTCACTATAGATGTTTGTAACGTCTGCCTTGAAGGGTTATCAAGTTATCAATTAAGTTTGGAAATTGAAAATTTAAAGCAAGATACAGCGGCGTAGCTAGAAAACTATGGGCTTTGGTGTAAAAAAGATCTGGTCCAACCCAAATAAGCGATTTCAGTTTTATTATAATCTAATAAAAAAAATAATGAAGTTTTTGAATCATTATAATAAAGTGTTTGTTTGAACTTGTTCATAAATAAGTACTAATCGAATTTTCATATGATTAAGTTGAACTTAAGCCTTCAAGACAGTTGCGTCATATTATGTTAATAATCTTAAATATTACAAAATTTATTCTAAGGTAGTGTAAGTACAATGTTTTTATATAAATTTGAACGCCGCTCGATATTTATGCGAATTAATTTGAATATTGACCATATTTCAAAAAAATATCTAACATTAAATTTATTTATAATACTCGAAAAGAAGAATTCGCAAATATAAAATCATTGCATTGAAAAAATAATACCGTTGAAACATCTGAAAAAAGAAACAGAAATATTGAAACACATCACAACACATAGATAGTTCACGATACAAAATACACATAGAGGAACAAGAAACACAGAACTTAGAAATAGAATGATAAATATACAAGATGAAGTAAGCTTATAGATCAGACATAGCAACTACACCATGCTAGGACAGTCCATGCGATAGAATATAAGATATTGTTATGAATACAAAAGTTATATAGTATAGCTAAAGCAATAATTCACATACAGTTTTTTTCGTTGCAGGGGACATAAATTTACAAGAACCGTTCTCAAATTTACTTAAACTTAACATCACATTATCGGGGGAAAATCTACCATTTCGTCTAAGCTGCCGTATTGGTAAATGCTAAAATAATTATCTTTTAATTCGCTCAACAAACATACCTTTGGTGCTGGAAAAAAAATTCATTCAAATGCACAAACTTCGCAAACTTGCATATATTTACAGCCAACAGGAAAAGTATGTGCATCAAGCATTATCGTTTATGTATCTTTTTTATATTTAAAACAAAAACCAAACGGTAAATTTACAAATAAAAATAAACAAAACAAACTTAAACAAATTTCTCTATAAAAATTCCGATCTCAGTGCATTGATGCACCCGAGAGAACAATCTAAGTTGATAAAATTTCGGCATCACCTACATCGTAGCAGAGAAAAGAATCTAAAGAATATACAAAAGATTTAAAAAACAGTGTTTATAGTACGCTTTTAGATCGATTTGTCGTCGTATTGAGGTTTGTTCAGGCAACTAATGAGGTACAAACCATGGAGCGCATTCCCAAACTCTTAAAGTGGCTATATGCTGTAGAGTCTATTAAAATAAATTCTTCAAAGAAAACTTCCAAGAACTGAAACTTAAAAGTCTTGTTGATGAATTATGGACGTATTAAATTAACTACTTTTTGATTGTAGATCTTAGCATAAATATGTTCTATATTATGTCGACTTAAAAATTATTCAAAAACATTAAAATATTCAAGTTTCAGTATTGTGATTGTCTTCGTTTAAATAAATTTGCTTCAATAAAGGACACTACAGTCACAGAGCACTTTAGCCCGACCCGTAATAGAAGAACATTCCATGGCCATGCATAGAATAAAAAATACAATCCTCCAGTAGCCAAAACAAAATTGCAGCAGAATTCCACGTTGTGCACGATTTACAGTGTACACTTAACACCTCAGTAACAATACTGTGCTCAACATAACATTTGCAAACATTTCCATTCAATATGTTGCTTCCAATTGACGAACCTACAAGTACCCTCAAAAATTTAATTTAAAAATTAAGCCAAATGCGGCTTGGAATTTATTTAGGTGATTCGTTGTTATGTTGTGTCAATTAGTGTCAACCATTAGTACATATTGTTAATTGCATTGGGCGTACACGGCAGTTATCCTGATATGCAATTTCGTATTCAATTTGCATTCATCCACTGCACATGAATTCCGTTATCGGCCAATAATATTAATTGAATACTTACCTCGAATGCTCTGATTCGCAATTCATTTGATTCGCAAGAGAAGTAGGTGGGTCAGTACTACTCTATCGAATAGGTTTATGATGGGATGCATGAAGGGACTACAGGCTACTACAGCATCAGCTGAAGGTTGATGATCATGGCCAAGGAAATCACTAACAACTCTCATACAGACAGGAAATCTCAAAACTGCCGCATATTCCTCAATGCTATGCAATTTTCAAAAAATAACAGTCAAAGAGAAGAAAAAACGTAACAAGATAGACAATGAAAAGAAGGTAGAAGAAAAACCAAAAAGGAAAGTAATGAAAACGGAACGAAACATTAGAAATTTTATTAGGTGTTAATTTAGGTTCGTCGTTTAATCACACTTACCAATGACAGCCATATATTGGTTATAAGTAGTTGATTCTTCTCGTCCTATTGGGTTAGACGATGTCAACAAAAACAGAAAGAAAGGGCGCAGTCAGTATAAAGTCTAGACAACTCTTTTCCGGACACACAAAGACTTAGGGTTTGGGGGTGGCGCGCGAACTGTATCTCATGCGAAGACATTCGCACGTCGCCCTACACACACTCTAGATATATAGATATGCGAGATGTGAACAACAATGTAACACCGACGTCCATGCGACAGACCCTTGCCACGCCCGCCACCTTCTGGATGTCGAGAGGCGACGCAAAGCGTTATTTTACCAAGTATTTTAGTTAAGGATTCTTCATGCGGTACTGTGCGCATATAATTAACCAAAATAACCAAAGCCTTGGCTTTAAATAGCTTAATAATTCTAAATAAAGTTTTAACGATCTACTATAAATCTTTGACAGAACAGGTCTATCTATTCTGGTTTCAGACTTATTTTCGTTCTCTTTAGCATCCTGGCATTATAGTCAAAATGTTACACCTTTACAACTTAGCATCATCTCACTTTTCTAAGAAAAAACAGTAGATAGAAACAAGGATTTTATATCCACGATTCCAAGGACATGTTAAGGCACTATCAAGCCCGCATCTCTATGAGTTAAGAGTTTGATTTTCTTTGTAAATTGACTCTATGGTAAATAAAGCCCGCGCAGAGTAAAGCATGAAGAATCCTCCGCCATGTGCTATGCTGTAGCGTGATACATGAGATAATCGAAGGCAGAGCCCGTACCGGTGCCGGGCGGGGCGGAGTGGCCTGCCCGCCCCCTACCACTTACCAAGTTGAGCCAGACGTTCGTTGTGAGGATTTGATTTTTCTCATCCTTATTTTCGATAAATGAACGCACGGTGACGCAAGAAAGGAACGGAAAACATAATCAAAATCAGATGGTGCTTTCATTTGACACTTCAATTCCGATTGTGCGATACAATGGGAATCGAACCCATTATCCGTTAGGGAGACAAGACAAACACAAAAGCTGAAAATATTAAGACGATATGAGTTCTCAATCAAGAATTTCTCAAAATTTAATCACATGATTTGATCTTATTTAGCAGCATGAAATTAGAAAATGTTCTAGTCTACGTTGATTTTCGATAGTGCAATAAATTAGAAATGTTTATATATTCCAAAAACTAACATGAAAATGCATTAACGAAACATCCAATTTCTAACGAAAACCTAACACAAAATGATTTCATGTTCAAAATAAGATCAAACTAAGTTGAAATAAACCTCATATCGCCTTAAAACAAATTTCTCGTAAGCAATATCAGCTGAATCCACAAAGTCTTTAATCACCGCGTTTGTAGCAATATCATCTTTATGGCTTTGTTATAACGAGAAAGTAATTAAACAGATATCTAGAGAATAACAGCTTGGCGATGACTAGCGTGCTTTATTACTAGAGCTGTGCTAATTCATTGCAAATTAGCCCTTATTACAACTGCATAGAGGTCTATGTTGGGCAACTTTACTTGTAGTTGACTGTACGCTGAACCTAGGTAGTAAATTCGACGTTTTATTGTAGAGTGACTCCTTTGAACGTAAGTTTGTTATAAGTTTTAGTGGTTAAATTTAAACATGTTCATAACCATTGACTCCATTTAAAGAGTCTGATTTTATGTGGTTACAGTAGAAATCTTTATGTCGACAATTAAACGTTTAAAAGGTTTATTATTTCTTATGAGTCGTGTCACATTATTCTGAGACATGAGTTTACGACTTCTGCCGCTAAACGGTTGCATACATATCTATACATATAATAATCTATAATCTATAAATATAATAGAACTGTAACTGGTTTGTGTCTATACTTTAGATATTTTAGAAAAAAATATATGAGGGGTTTTTATAGGGCCAATAGAAGCTAAACGTTTTTTTTTGAATTTTTGTTAATCTTTCTGTCTGTATGTTTGTACGCGCATCACGCAAAAACTACTAAACGAAATTTGATGCATTTTTCATTGGATTGTTTTTATTTATTTCATTTATTTACTAGCTGTCGCCCGCGGCTTCGCCCGCGTGAGTTTCGCTTAGATGAAAAATCTCTCTTGGAGCTTTTCATCAAATGTTCCAGATCTTCAATTTTTATACGTCAGCAGAAAATGCTCATCAGGTTGAACGATTTTTAATAAGGCGCCATTTCCATATATGTTATGGTGTAGCTGGTCTCTTGCAGTTCTTCATCAGATGTTCCAGATCTTCAATTTTTATACGTCATCAGAAAATACTCATCAGATTGAACGACTTTTGTTAAGGAACCATTTCCATAATTCTTATAGTTTAGCTGTTCTGTTAAGGTTCTTCATCAGGTGTACCAGTTTTCAAAATAAATTATAGCCTAAATGTTGCCCAGGCTTAATAGCTATACAACAAAAAAAGTTTCATTCAAATCGGTTCAGTACTTTCGGAGATTAGCGTGATCATACATACAGACAGACAGACAGACAGACAGACAGACAAGAAATTCCAAAAAATTTTTTTGCTTTCTATTGTTCATTTTAAGTGTCCCTCTATCCATTTCAGTCAAAAATACTAAATGTACAGACAAAATATTTTTACTGTTTTATTATATGTATAGATTAATTTTTGTACACAACAAATACATACAAAGGAAACATAAAAAATAGGAAAACTAAGTACAAAGGTACTACTTATTTCTATAAAAATTTGAATTGATTTGATTTGTTGAAGGTCTAACTTTAAATCTGGCGTAGGTTTCATCTCGATACGCCGCCCCCTAGAACCGGAGATATTACCCATATGCGTGCACAAAGTTTGCACAAACTAGTTAATTAATAAGAATCGATATATTCTATAATATAATAATTCAATAATTTTAATCTTGATGGATCCGTCAAGAAATTCGAGAATATCGGCAAGTTTATCGACGACTGGTGTAATAGACATTAATCTGAAGGTTCAAATATCTATATTTTATAATCCGAAAGCTTTCATTGAGGGATTAAACGTTAGAAGAAGATTATTTTCCAGTTAACAGCGACTACAAATCCTCCCTTTGAATCAGCTATCTATCCGATAGGGCTGCCGATTATTTCGTAATCCGTCTGATGTTAAGCACTTCGGAGAACTGAAGGTTACTTTTATTAATAAATAAAATGGATCGAAAGGTATTTATAAAGCAGAGGTGAATGATAGAGTTGGTCAGGGTCGACCTCGGAGAACGCACTTGAACCATATTGCGGACCTCCTTAAAAAGGGGGATATTACGAGCACCCATAACCGGAGAGCATGTATGAAGAGAGTGATGAGTGTAGAGGAAGCAAGAGAGATCTGTAAGGGTCGTAGCAAGTGAAAATCGCTAGTCTCTGCCTACCCCTACGGACAAAAGGCGTGATAATATGTATGTATGTAAATAAAATAGATTACATATTTAGTTGCTTCAGTTTATTTCAGTATTAAATATTAGTATTTAGAAAAATAACATGAATATCAAATTACTAATAAATAATAGTTTTATTCATAAAAAATATATCCATACGAAACATCAAGGCATTTCGACTCAACAAAAAGAAGTTAGTAATAAGTAAGCAAAAATACTGTATTGTATAAAAAAAAATTAAGGATTGTAACATTTTGACTTAGTATATAGATAATGCGTACAATAGGCGGCCTTATCGCAAACGCAATCTTAGCGAACGGAAAGAAATAAACAAAAGAAGGCATAAATAAACAAAATAAGGCATAAATAAGAGAGTTCTTAAAATAATAACTTTATTTACGGGTAATCTTAATAAAGCAATAACATTGCAAGAAATCGGCGTTTAAAATATGGCTGTCGAGTCCCAAATTAAATTCCGTAAGGCTGTCCTGTGAATTATTCCCGATATTTATCAGATTCCATTTAATATTAAATTAATTTCGCAATCTGATTTGAAAATAATTAAATCTACTGAGAGTATAAGCAAAGTAGATACTTTGCTTATAATTAAGTAGATACTTCATTGCATATTTCGACTTTGATTTTATAGAATTATAATGAGTTTATTTAATTAATTGGATAACAGAGCGTTGGAGACCCATTTTCTCTTATAAGGTTGAGAAAGTTAATCACGTTCGCAATGGGGAAAATATAGAGCTTAGTATTTTTTTTATTTCTCAGGATAGGATATAAGATAAGCTAAGATAAATAATAAATAAATAGATAGATTGCTAAGTGATCTTAGAAAGAAATCATATATAGTACTAATTTAAAATCCTAATCCTAACTAATATTATAAATGCGAAAGTGAGTTTGTTTGTTGGTTTGTTTGTTTGTTACCTCTTCACGCTTTATCTACTGAACTAATCTTCCTGAAATTTCGCATACACATAGCTGGAAGTACGGGGAAGGACATAGGGTACCTTTCATCCCGGAAAAAAGCACTGTTCCCGTGGAAAAGTCACGAGGGCGAAGCCGCGGGCGAAAGCTAGTATTAAATAAAATAAGTAAATATATAAGTACGGACAAATCACATAGATTGAGTTAGCCCCAAAGTGAGTTCGAGACTTGTGTTATGGTATACAAACTAAACGATACTATATTTTATAATATACTAGCTTTTGCCCGCGGCTTCGCTCGCGTTAATTTCTCACGGGAACAGTGCTTTTTCCCAGAATGAAAGGTACCATATGTCCATCTCAGTACTTCTAACTATGTGTATGCGAAATTTCAAGAAGATTAGTTTAGTTGATAAAGCGTGAAGAGGTAACAAACAAACTCACTTCTTATATTAATATTAGTTAGGATACATCTTTAGATAAACATCCTAGTTCCCAAGGTGGACTAAAGGGACTAGTTGGGATAAGGCACAGAAGAAGAAAAATAAGATTTATGACTAGTTGTGCCACTTAGCTTCGCTCTCGTGGGGTTTTCACTGATTTTTTTTTTAATTCGGCTCGACAAACAAATATCCAAATTCTTAAGCTTAATTTTATTAACAAAGATATAAGTTAACATAGATATATAAGTTCATACGAACACAAATAAGCATATAATGTGGAAGCCTATTAAATATGTAAATTTGATTCACTTATTTATTGAATGTTATTATGAGAAAACTGTAAAAATTGTGTATGACATTAAGGACAAATTAATTTATGCTCAGGATTCGTTATACATATCAAATTTTCAACAAAATAAAACTTTTTTCATCTAAAATTGCAAGTCAAATCCAATTAAAGTAATAAATCGGCGAGCTAACATTTTTTCGTTCTCCAAATAAATCTACTTTATAAATTCCGTGATTTCTAGCTCCCGGCGAGGGCTCTCTGCCCATTCAATTAGGTAAATGGATAACACTTAATCTTGCATCTCACTTCCACTGAGTAGTGCTACACTGCTCTATGCCAAATACTGAATGGAATTGCATAGAATATCAGAGCGCGTCGCATCGCGTATGTGATTTGACGACAAAAGCCAGAGATATTGAACATTTTACTGGTTGCGCTTTGGAGACTAAAGTGAATCCTAATCCTAACTAATATTATAAATGCGAAAGTAAATTTGTTTGTTTGTTTATTTATTTGTTTGTGACCTCTTTACGCTTTATTTTTACTGAACCAATCTTCTTAAAATTTCGCATACACATAGTTGGAAGTACTGAGAAGGACATAGAGTGAATTTCCTACAGGATCAGTGCTTTTTCCCGGCATTAACGGTACCCTATGTCCTTTACAGTACTTCTAACTACGTGGATGCGAAATTTCAGGAAGATTAAATCAGTATATAAAGCGTGAAGAGGTAACAAACAAACTCACTTCCGCATTTATAATATTAGCTAGGATTGGTATTTTAGGTTCCTAGTTCTTTTTTGAGTATACAAATAAAAGTATCAGCAACTCAACCCACTCAAATAAAATTGCAATGGCGTACATTTGCTATAAGCCGTTTCATTTTTCAATTTTCCCTTATTGCAGTCTCTTTCATGAAAAAACTATGTTAAGCCGCTTATTCTTCGTCCTCCTCTTTAAAATTGCACGTGCGAGGTTGCTAATAAGCTTTGAAAGTATTAGGTCTGGTTGAGTATTTATACTACGATAAATTTAGAACTAAAAGGGTCGCATAGTGTATTTTTTCTTTGACTAGGTTGAATAAAACTCATGTGTCTGTATGTCGTATTTTCTTAATTTTTTTTGACCTACTTTTTGCAAGTTGACGTTATGTAAACGAGATTATCATACAGTGTACGTAATTCAGTGTGTGTATTATTATAATAAATTTCTAAAGCATTTCGGACTACCACTGGACTAGCATTTTTGCCTAGTGTGCGGTCAATGTTAATCTTTTATAGTTGTAATCTTTTATATCTCCGTTATGTTGTTTATTAAATGTATGGTACCTTTCGCCTCAATAAAATATTTGTATTTATATTTGCTAGTAACACTTTTATAGTTTAAACAACCCTAGACCTCATCTTTGCTTCCCATCAGGCAAGATTGAGGTCAAACGCACTCAATTTTTAATAAAAACCCCGTCTTTACCTTTACACTGAATCTATAATAATTGCGGATCTCTACCACAGTATTCAATATTATTCAACATTCAAAGGCGGCCCGAACTGAAGTTGTTCAACGTGAACTTACCCGCGGGCGCTTCTCGTCTCGTCCCATTTGCCACGAATTTTTCAAACTTTTCAGCACTTGTTCTAGATTCTTTTTGAATTACTATGCGAACATATTGTGTGGAAATTTGTGAGCTTGTTACTAGATTACTTGATTTTGCCTGAATGTTTTTTAAAAATAAACCTTAGGTTAATTTTTCATGATTCATTTTTTTTTACTTTATTTGCGACAAGTCTGCATATTGTTTATCTTAGAAGTTGAACCATAATCCGCAAGTCTGTCTGTTACGCTTTCACGGCTAAACGGATTTGACTATATCTAAAAGTAAAAGACACAATGTCAAACAGGTTGCATTTTTTTCAAAAATAACCCCAAAAGGGGCAATAGGGGGTGAAAATTTGTATGAAAACCATACTAGATAGTTTTGGCAGCGGGCGAAGCCACAGTTTGTGTAACATTTTATAAACCTTTAAAAAAAACTAAAAAAGCACTTATCTAAGTCATATTATCAAAAAAAAGCGTCATAGCTAAATGCCTGTCTTACATAAGTTTAAATCGAACTATAAACTTATTACCAAATACCTTCACAACTGAACGAAGATATCTTGCTCCTCATGTAATACTGAACCTCGTAAACATTTTAAATTTATTTCGTGTACATTTCCGAACGTAGCTGGCTGGATTCCGGGGCGTTCCCGAACGGAACGTGATGCGGCTTCGTTCGTCATTGATAGAGTTGTTTCGTGGAATCGAACGCTTTTTAAATTAAATACGCCAGCATTGGGACTTTTAAATTTAATTTGTTTTATCCGATATTGCCTTTCTTTTGATGTCATATGATTTAAAATGTCTCTTCATGGCAAACTCTATTAAAGGTTTTCAGTGGGAAATTATGAAGACTGTAGGTTTTTCACTAAAGTTTATGATTGAACTCACGAGAATTAAAATTTTTTAACACATTATATATATTTATATATAATATAATATATATATATATAATTTTTTTTAAACATTATATACTTCAGGATGATATATAACCACTGTTAAATCAGTAAAAAAGTGTAAAATGAAAATGTGTGCTAAATAAATTGTACAAGCTTGAACCCATTACTTGGCGGCCGGCGGATCCCACCACTACCAATGAGCCGATGATAGCCGAAGATAGCCGAAAGCGACGAGCTTTACTTCGCGTCGCTTTACTTGCATTCTTACTTCCGTACGATCTCTTTGTCTTTGCCTAATAATAATTTGTTATTTTCTAAATAGTCCTTTTATTTGGGAGATACCAGAAACCAGACCTTTATACATTTCTGACAGTCCGCTACAAATTGGTCCTTCAACCGCTAAAGGCGCAAGGAGTCTCTTTTTGGAATGCAAGGATCATCTACGTCGGAATTGGATAGACGCCATTTCGTTCGGACAAGCCGTGCGGTCAATTAGAGGTCGATCAAAGTCCACCTGTGACAAAACTCCAGGAATTCCAGTATCCAGGCCTCTTCGAAGACGGGAATAGCACGATACAGTGAGTCCGTTCCAATCTGTCTTCCTTTCCTCTTCATTTTTTCCCCTTATGTGTTTTCGAATAGCCTTGGCTTGGATATAACAAATACCTAGTTACTTAGTCCTATAGCACTATTCAAATACACTTCTTGAAATCTTGCCTATTTACTATCGCAATTAAATTAAAAACCATCTTATAATCATTCATACAAAACATTCAGTTATTTTTTTTTTGCTTAGATACCTATGCAAAAAATTCATTCCATCTTATTTGCATCTATTCAGAAATAAATCTACCGAACGTAGCAATAACATCATCGCGTTATAGCTACTTACTTGCACTTATCTACTGCATCTATTGTATTCCGGCCGATGCTTGTTTATCATCGCGCTTCGAACAGGTTTCATTGCTAACTCAGCGCATGCATACCTACGTTGCATAACAACACAGAACAGTTAATTTATCTTATACTTATTCGCAGCGCGTAGATAACTATGGCAGAAGCTAAAATTAAGGAATTAGTTAAAAAACGTAGTGCATTGAAAGGTAAATTCACGATATTTAGCAACTATTTAACGGCGCCTAAAAGCTGTAAAATATTAAGTGCAGTGCAAGTAACAGAATTAAAGTGTCGCCTTGAAAAATTTGAGCCCTTATATGCCGACTTTGACGCATTACAGACGGAGTTGGAAGTATTGGTCGAGGATCCCAAACAATTATTAGAAGAGCGGGAGCAAATGGAGTGCCAATATTACGAGCTGATTGCTGTGGCTCGTACGCTGTTATCTGAGAACGAGGAGGTCCAGCTGTCTCCAGAGCGCCGCGCTCGTTCAAGTTCCGTGTCTAGTTCCAACAGTGGACGGCAAATTCAACATGATTTTGTGCGTTTGCCAAAAATCACCCTACCTAGCTTTGACGGTAACTATCAACACTGGCTCGAATTTAGAGACACCTATTTATCTTTAGTGCATGACAATTCCCATATCAGTGACATAAATAAATTCCATTATTTACGTGCCGCCTTATCGGGCACTGCCTCACTGGTTATTCAAAGTTTAGAGTTTACTTCAAGTAATTACAAGATAGCATGGCAATTGTTAACAGAACGGTTCGACAACAAACGTTTACTAGTGAATAACCACATTAAAGCGTTGTTTGACTTGGAATGTCTTAAAAAAGAAACAACCAGTGGTCTCCGTAATATTGTTGACATTACTAATAAAAATTTACGGGCTTTGGCCAACTTAGGTCAACCAACCGACCACTGGGACACTCTAATTATTTATTTAATTTCTTCTAAATTAGATTACAGAACTACACGCGACTGGGAAGAGTCAAAAGGTATTAAAAATGGATTACCTACCTTATCAGAATTCCTTAAGTTTTTAAACAATAAATCAGAATTACTAGAAACAATGGAGAACACAAAGTATAGCAATAATAGTAAGCAAACATCATTTACCAACAATTCTAAGAGTTTTATAGTAGCCTCAGACAACAACAGTAATAATAATGACAATAATTCACATTCAAAGGTCTTATGTTGTCCAATGTGTAAAAAATCACATTTTCTTTTTTCTTGTGAGCTTTTCAGGGATCTTAACGTTGATGAGCGTCTTGCGAAGATTTCTGGGTTCAAAGTATGTCATAATTGCTTACGACCCGGTCATATCAGTAAGAAATGTACTTTGACACATTGCAAATATTGTAAGTCAAAGCATAACACTTTATTACATAATCATAACACAGATCAGTCAGCTCCCGTACCTGTGGAAGCCGCCGTGGCCTTATCCACAAGTATTGAGCGAGCTTCATCATCACACCACGACAGCAATCGTTGTGTCTTACTTTCCACAGCGTTGGTGAAGGTACGAGGCGCAAACGGGGTCTTTCATACCGCCCGTCTTTTGCTCGACAATGGCAGCACCTCGAACTTCGCGACACGGGCGCTGTGCGACAAACTCGGCTTGGTAACACGTACCTGCGGCTCCACTGTGACCGGCATCAATGGTCAAGTATCTTTTAGTGCAGAGTCATGCAATCTCACAATCAAATCCTTATATAATAAATACAATACTAGTATACAATGTTACATTTTACCTCAAATTACAAATTCATTGCCTACTAGTCACATTAACTTAGACAGCATTTCATTACCCAAAGGCATACAACTGGCTGACCCGTCTTTTAACATACCTTCTTGTATAGACGTCTTAGTCGGCGCAGAAGTATTTTGGGATGTCCTAACCATGAATGTCATTTCCTTAGGTAAGAATCAGCCGAAATTACATGAATCAAAATTCGGTTGGCTCATGTCAGGTACCTTATTTCATAATAAATACAATAAAAGTATGACGTCATCCTGTCATTTCATTCAGAACGACGATGTTCAATTAACTCGTTTTTGGGAATTGGATTCAGTGCCATCTATACATAATTTTTCACAAGAAGAACGTTCCTGTGAACAAAATTTCATACAAAATACTAGGCGGGCCAATGATGGTCATTTTGTTGTCACAATACCACTAAAAGAACCTCCTACGGTTTTAGGTGACTCTTATCATCTTGCCAAACGCCGACTTTTATCTTTAGAGCGTAGATTCGAGCGCGACCCTCAGTTCAAAGATAAGTATCATAGTTTCTTAAAAGAATATATAGACTTAGGCCACATGACCGAGAACCCATCCTTATTTCAACAGGGAATCAATTATTTTTTACCTCATCACGGCGTTATTCGTGAAGCTAGTACAACTACGAAACTAAGGGTAGTGTTTGACGCTTCCGCCGTCACCAGTTCTGGCAAATCGTTCAATGACATCCAGATGGTAGGTCCAGTCGTACAGGACGATCTTTTTTCAATTTTGTTACGATACAGACAGCATAAATATGTCGTAGCGAGCGACATAGTGAAAATGTATCGGTGTATTTTGGTCGAACCTAAACAACGTTCGCTACAACAAATACTTTTTAGATTTAACACAAATGAGCCTATAAAATCTTATACATTAAATACGGTGACGTACGGTACGGCATCAGCACCGTACTTAGCCACTAAGTGTCTTGTCTCCCTTGCTGATCAATGCGCCTCTGCTTCAGCCAGAAGTGCCTTGACCAGAGATTGGTATGTTGATGATTGGTTGACTGGTGGGGACTCAATAGATTCGGTAATCGAACTATGTAATGTAGTTACCAGCGTTTTACAGTCAGCTCATTTTAAACTTCAAAAATGGCAATCAAATAGTGACAAAAGAGAAACAAAGAAAACCCTAAATTTAAATAGTTCTGAACCGAGCAAAACGCTTGGCTTGTATTGGGACACAGTCAACGATAATTTAGTATTTTCTATTGATATTGGTACAAATAAAATTATTACAAAACGTCTAATTTTATCTTTAATAAGCCAAGTCTTCGATCCATTAGGTATTTTAGGGCCATGCATTATTCAGGCAAAATCAATAATGCAACAACTCTGGATTGACAAGTGCAGTTGGGATGAGGAAGTCTCACCCAATATAAAAACAAATTTTCTTTCATTTTTGGATTCCCTCCCCCACTTAAATAATTTACATGTTCCACGTTGGGTACTATGCGACAATGCACTTACAATTGAGATACACACATTTACAGATGCTTCGGAACGTTTCTACGGGAGCTGCGTGTATGTAAGATGTGTCTGTAGTGACGGGTCAGTCAGTGTACGTCTACTTACATCAAAAAACAAAGTTGCACCGATTAAGCCCACTACTATTCCAAGGTTGGAACTTTGCGGGGCCCTGGTAGGTACTAGACTCTGCAAGAAAGTACTAAGCTCACTAACATTAAATGTTGCTCAATGTCACTACTGGACCGATTCAACAATAGTTTTGGGTTGGCTTTCCACTCCTTTGAGTAAACTTAAGCCTTTTGTACGAAATCGTATAGGTGAGATTCTTGACAGTACTGCTGGTCACAAGTGGAGTTACGTGCCGTCAAAACAAAACCCAGTGGACCTTGTGTCGCGGGGGGTGAGGGCTGACGCGTCACTTGGCGCGTCAGAGCTCTGGTGGTCCGGTCCTGCCTTTTTGCACAGTCAGCATATCACATTCCCGGAAATACCTAATAACCAAAATGTCAATACACAGGAAATTATACACACATTACATATAAACACAAACGTAGATAAAAATACAAACAATTCATTCCATAATTTAATACACAAAATATCTAATTACACAAAACTTAAAAGAATTATAGCCTATGTACACAGATTTATAAATAATTGTAAAAATAAAGATAAAAAAATATTAAATAACCTATCAGTATCAGAACTTAAGTCATCGCATTATTTTATAATTAGGTTTGTTCAGCAGGAAATGTTTCCTGATGAATACAGCACACTCATCAACGGTGAATCCTTACATAAAAAGAACAGGCTCATATCGTTATCTCCTTTTATCGATGAAGACAAGCTCTTGCGCGTAGGCGGAAGGCTTCGTAACTCATATTATTCGTATGATATAAAGCATCCGATAATTTTAGACTCAAAACATCATACCACTAAATCTATTTTTGAGTCAGAACACAAAAGGCTTTTGCACGCACCCCCCCCCCAGCTATTGTTAGCTTCCATAAGACAAGCTTATTGGCCTCTAGGCGGAAGAAACCTTGCTAAACACATAGTTCATATGTGCATTCGTTGCCATAGACTAAAGGCTAAACCTATTCAGCCCATAATGGGAAATTTGCCAAGCGATAGATTGCACTTAGAGTATCCATTTTTAAAAACCGGTTTAGACTATGCCGGGCCAGTGTTGATAGCTAATCAAAAAGGCAGAGGGTGTCGTTTACACAAATCTTACATTTGCATATTTGTATGCTTTTCAGTGAAGGCAGTTCACCTGGAACTGGTCACGGATCTTACAAAGGAGGCGTTCCTTGCAGCGCTTTATCGATTCATATCTCGGCGAGGAAAACCACAGACCATATACTCTGATAATGGCACTTCATTTGTCGGGGCTTTTAATGAACTCTCCAATCTTTTAGGGAACTTAGAGTCTGAAATTGACATTGCAGAAACAGGTATAGATTTTAAACCAATCCCGCCTTATTCTCCTAACTTTGGAGGCCTTTGGGAGGCCTCGGTAAAGTCCGTAAAACATCATTTGAGAAGAGTCTTAGGTCTAACGCATCTAACATACGAGGAGATGTGTACTTGTTTTAATCCAAATCGAGGCTATATTGAATTCACGTCCCTTAACACCCCTTTCATCAGATCCATCAGACTTAACATGCCTTACCCCATCACATTTTCTGATTGGACGGCCACTGCTATCTGTGCCTCAGGCCCAGACATCTGAGAAGAACATAAATTGTCTTCAAAGGCACGAACGCATCGAAAGACTGAGGCAACATTTCTGGTCCCGCTTCTCACATGAATATATATCTCTACTTCAGCAGAAGCAGAAGTGGCACCATTCCACAGGCGAGCTCACACTGGGGCAGCTGGTTCTTGTCCAAGAAAAGGATCTTCCCCCGCTCCACTGGCTCTTGGGGCGGATCACAAATCTTCACGTCGGCAGCGATGGTGTGGCACGCGTCGCTGATGTACTTACCAAGAAAGGGACACTCAGACGGGCATACACGCGTTTATGTCCTCTTCCAATAAATGCTTGAAGAGCAAACTCTTCAACGGGTGGCAGTATGTACAAGCTTGAACCCATTACTTGGCGGCCGGCGGATCCCACCACTACCAATGAGCCGATGATAGCCGAAGATAGCCGAAAGCGACGAGCTTTACTTCGCGTCGCTTTACTTGCATTCTTACTTCCGTACGATCTCTTTGTCTTTGCCTAATAATAATTTGTTATTTTCTAAATAGTCCTTTTATTTGGGAGATACCAGAAACCAGACCTTTATACATTTCTGACAGTCCGCTACATAAATCATTCATTCACAGAATTTGTAAAACAGAAAACTGCTGTCTTTTATATGAAAACCACCTTTTGCCCGCTGCTTCGTCCGCGTGAATTTCCCACGAGAATAGTGCTTTTTTCCGCGATAAAAGATACCCTATGTCCTTCTAAGTTGTAAGTACTAAGTCATTGTACTCGTAAGTACTGACTTCTAACTATGTATATGCGAAATTTCAGGAAGATTGGTTCAGTAGATAGAGCGTGAAGAGGTAACAAAAATAAACAAACAAACTCACCTTCGTATTCATAATATTAGTTAAGATTAGGATATGTCACTCTGCTGCTCGCTAAAAAATAAATGTTCATATAGTTCCCGAAATGAGCGATTTTTCTGACAGCTATTAAGAAAAAAAAATCAGTATAAAAAATCTCAACAGATGGAGTTTTATTGAAAGCAGAGTTGTAATAATGGCTGTACCTATATTGTGCGCTCTTTATTGTCAGCCAGAGGCAGAAAAAAAAATCACATAACAGTTTGACAGTTGCACAAATCACAATATTGATACTTTTAGATGTTTTTTCTTTAGTTTTTTTTTTTATGTCAATCCCGTGCATTTTTGCTTTTTGAATGGTCTCGCCTTTTACTAAGCGCCACCTATGAATTAATGTTGAACTATTTTATTTTTTATTTGGGTCTCGGAAAATCCCTCATTATCATAAAATAGACACGTTTCAAAACATACAATTCGAAACATAGTTTTGATAAAACTATACTAAATCTACGAAGTACATAACATTGCCGTTAGCAAGCAGCTCTGGGTGCCTCCCAATTAGTTTTTGTATTTGGACCTGACAACCGATCCAACATTTTAATGCCCAACCCTAAATTGTATTGAATAAACCCTGCAATGTGTAAAATTTAATATAGGTACTGTTATTTAGTCTAATATGTACTATGTTATATTTTTATATTGTAATAAATATATTGAAAAGTCCTAACTAATATTATAAATGTGAAATTGAGTTTGTTTGTTAATTAATTTATTTGTTACCTCTTCACGCTTTATCTACTGAACCAATCTACCTAAAATTTCACATAGAAGTACTTAAAAGGACATAGAGTACCTTTCATCCCGGGAAAAAGCACTGTTCCGGTATAAAATTCACGCGGGCGAAGCGCGCAAAAGCAAGTAATCCATACTTTTATATCAATAAATTCAAAAGCCTGTATTCCTGTCTGTTTCGCTAATAAACTAGACAAAACACTCAAATTCTACAGAGATACTATTTTTTTAAATAAATAAAATAGAGATGCGTTCAAAGTCTGTGCGGCCCAGTGTGTTATAAAAGGCGATATCCAGTGAAAAGCGCGGGGCACGACGGGCCTAGCGGGGTATATTGAGCGTACTTTGCACGCTCGGTCGCACCCCACTCGACTGGGCCGTGTGTACATACCCTACGCCACTGTATGCTAACTCCCGATATGTAGATACGTCTATTCATTCCGTCTGTACACTGTACGGTCAACTGCCTTGCTTGCCTAATCTCGCTATAAAATCAGTATGAAAATTAAGTCTCGTCAGGTCTTAATTTTATAATAAAAATAAATAAAATTCGTTTAATTCAGGTAACAAGGACCCATCAAAATGCAGGTGAATTCTCACTAAAATTTTAAATCATTTTATAAGTTATAATAAATTATGTTCAAAATATATGTACTAAACCAATCTTCCTGAAATTTCGCATACACCTAGTTTGAAGTACTGAGAAAGACATAGGATACCTTTCATCCCAGGAAAAAGCACTGTTCCCGTGGGAAATTCACGCGGGCGAAGCCGCAAGCAAAAGCTTTAAAGTTATATATAAATCTTAGAGCAATACGATCTAGTCCTTGTTGCTCGAATTTATAAATTATTTGAGTTTGTTTGTAGGGCATTCCCTTGGTATAGCAGAAATAGAGTTGCGGGAAGGACGGAGCCCTTGGGAAGGGCTTCTCGGCGAAGATAGAAAAACATCCTTTGCACGAAAGGGTGGTTGAATAATCATAATAATATATGTGTAATTTTTTTTTTAGAATGATATGATTATTCAACTTTTAATCATAATGAGACAAAAAGGTGGACCAAAAATATTTATTTTGTTTTTTTAAGATATTTATTATTTACAAATTTTACTTTGTCTTCTTTTTATATGCTTTTTACTAATATTTTAGGCTAAGTTTTATTAATAAAGTCAATGAAATGAATTACAGAATATTTCGGCCAATTTAGTGACGAAACACTGAATTACTTACTTAAAACTTAACGTTTATCCATAGGTAATATATAACTCAAACCTGTATACTCTACTACGTTTCTTCGCAGTTTGCGTTTGGTTTATAAATTTATTTTCTTTCTTTCTAAAAGAGTCACTTTACAATAAAATAAACGGATCACTTGATATACGCGAAGCTTTGTTTCGTTTCCATACTATTAGTGGTTCAGCCGTATTACTTACTTCTGAAAAGAAATATCTGACGAACGAGATTATGCATAATAATCCGGATGATTACAAAATCGAAAAATAAAAAAAAACATTAAAAATATCTATTTCTTCCACAATATTGTGATAACAATATCTTTATCATTGTGTCAACAATGCTTACAAATTATAATTAACAATTATTTTGTAGAATTCTTTCACAAGTTTGTGACTATAATGTCACACCCAAGTTTATTTTTAATGTTTAGGGTTAGTAATTGCCATTAAATTTAAAAATTCAATCGATGTCGAGCGATTTATTTTCGATGTCTCTAGATGTAGACACCGGATATCTGATATTTCGATCTTTGATCAACATTATGGAAGAAATAGATTATTTGAAGAGAAACTGAGGGTCATTTTGCTCTACATTGAAGCAATCAGACGAGGATCGGACCTACGCGTTTTTTTCGTTATCATATCATAACAGTTCGAATATCGCTAAATCATATTAAAGAAAGCAGCACCAACCATCCACTCTTTAATATAAACTTGAATTTTGTAATAATATAACGTTCAAATAATATTTTGGCGAATGTGTTTTTTCAAATTATTAACAAATGTAATAAATATAATACAAAATTCATATTCATTTTCAACATATTTTTTTAAACTTATATATGGTCTCGCGACTGTTGACTCTGTCTACCCCGTAGAAGATAATAATGTAACAATATCATCTGTATCAATATACGGTCCCTCAATTTCTCTCTGAAAATAAAACTACAAAAAGGCTGACTCGATTTAAAAATACCGTAGTATTTTTATAGAATTTCCACTGAGCCACCCCGACGTAAAAATAAATAAACAATTTTCTGTGTAGTTGGACAGTGAATCGGGGAATTTACGAGTGAAAAACTTTCGTTCACATATAATCCAAAAATAATTTGGTAATACCTTAACTCTTTCAGGCACAAAAAAAAATAATTTCTATAAAAAAGGTGGTTAGTTTGCTAACCACCAAACCTGAAAGAGAATATCATCAGAAAATAAAGCGTAAACATGACCTAACCTCAAAAAAAGATCAGAAAGTGTCCCAAAAAATAAATCATAACAGACATTCTAAATTTCAAATGATGTATGTAGAAAAAAAAAAAAAGTATTCGCGTAAATTCCAAGCGACCACTGTCCAAATACACCACTCCCGCGGAAAGCACAGGGCCGTACTCACCACGTCGATGATTTGTTGCAAGGTCAAGCCGAACTTGACCTCGAGCGGATCGCTCTCGTTCGCCACCGGCCGCTCCAGCGTGTTGTAGTTGAGGAGCAGCGCGTTCAACAGTCGCTTCTCGTGTGGACCTTGCTCCGATACTGGCGGGGAGAAAGAGATTGTTGTCAAAAGTATATTCAAAAAACCGTTACAAAAATTTATAGTCTATTTGTACAACATTAAGAAGAGGAACGAAAAGAGAAGTTAACAGTTCAAACGGATGGCTGAAGATAGAGTAATAATTTTAATAGCTTCTGTAAAAAATCTAACTACATTCAAAATGTTAGTCCATTTGCCAACTTTTGTTGAAAAATTACTATCTCAAAATAATTAATGAAATAATAATGTCAAAACAAACAACTCAATGCAAACTTTATGTTAAGCAATCACAGAATCAAACCGTTCAAAATTCAAATACGGTCTAGAGAATTAGCACACTAATCCACAAAATCCTCGATTTTAAAAACGTACTCCCCCAGATACGGCCCTGTCGGCTTAGCATTCAATCGCCACCTCGAGGCAGACTTACAAAGACAAACACAAAACGGCCCGGCGTAAACTGTACGTTTTAAAAAGGGTCTAGTTTTAGCCCAATGGGTTTAAATAGGGCTGGAATTAGAGATTTTAAAATGGTCCGATTTGGGCCTGGTTTTCACCCGTCCCTGAAGACAAATGAATAATTTAACAGGAGTAGACTTTGCACTCCGAATAGAAGGTACCTGGCATGATTAGAAACAGAAAGCTTTTGTCGGGGAAATTTCCGTAGGCGGCTCGCATTCTCTATTGTGGATTTTTAAATTTAATTCTAACTTGCCAGGTCTGGTTTGATTTGAAGTATTTGAAGAGGTCCTCAGAAAAATATAATTAAAAGGATCTCAATCAATTAATAAGCACTCTTTAAGTAATTGGTTATCTTATTCAATAACATTTCCGTTGATTTGTGATTGAAAATTATTTGCTGTATTTGTCGCAAATAAAATCAAGTTTCATGTAAACTCTTTTACTACAATCTTCAGTCATCCTATTCGCATATAATTCTGTAATACCTTAACGTCTATATATATATTAATCTAAACACTTAAAATGTTAATACACGTGAGAGCTGAAATGTAAGAGAAAATCATGGTCAGATGGCTTTTAGCACGAAAAGTTTCCTTAAAACTCTATGCACCCATAGATAATATATTTCAACGCTTGTTTTGTTTACCTTCTCAATAAACAATTTTGTTTAAAGATGTTGAAAATTTAATAAGATCACAATTTTTTTTATCACAAACGAACTCAATTTCTAGTATCTTTAATAATCAGGAATACATTAGATAGGTACTGACGGTTCTATTATAAATTTCTACAAGGACCCTTAGATATAGGCTATACAAATCCAAACAACGTACTTACTTGACCATTCCCTACAACTCAAACTGAACCCAAAGTGCCCAAACTAAGTTCACCTGACCCAAAGGGGTATTGAATGAAGAATTAATGTTTACAGCGCTCACTTTATTGGCAGTCGGGTAAATCCACATAGTTCAATGTCTTCAAACGACACATGTGCCATGAGTAACTGCGGGATAACTCCTTTATCCACACACCTGCACTGAATAACCCTTTGACCACAACTCTTAATATAAGGGGATAGAGTTCATTTTAGCAAATTCATGTGTGTCCGTTGGAAGGACCAGCAATAAACACTTATTTCTGGGGCTTAGATCGCTCTTGTAGACGTGATGTATGGAGGTTGAAGTGTGACAGATATAATAGTATAACCCTGGATTAGAATGCTAGACAGAGAAAAGTATACTTTAGGGGATAACTAACAGATAGGTGATATATTTTGGAGGGAATTCGAGGAGCCAGGGCAACATTTCAGCTGTAATGTGTTCGGGTACTGTATTAACAAATCGCCCCTGTAGATTTAATAGCAATAGTTTTTCAGAATGTCATCTGTTCCGACAACTTTTAAAAAATCTTAATACACTGAACTAAATCAAAATATTACTTTTCCAATAATTTTATTTTGTTATGTAGATTACAATTCATTGATTAAGCATGGTAAGTATTTGAAAATTTACAATTTTGTTTTTCAAAATTCGTATAACATCGATAAACAAGAACTTTCTAATGATCACTTTTAAAATATTTAATGAAGAGTAATGTTCCATTATTCGGAAATTAATTAGGGGCCTCCGCTCCTTCATTGCCCTAGGCCCTCGATTTCCAAATCCGGCCCTGTACCTCGTAATTAACAGAGACGTCAAGACCTTAAGAACTTGTCTGCCCAAATTACACCATGACAGTCGTAGTAAAGTCAAGTTATCCTGTTTGGGCTGAGGGCTGCTCTATGTGGCAGTTATAATGGCCATTTTGTAATAGCTTTCGTGCAGTAAACCGTATAGTAAATACCATGTGAAGTTACTCTGTATGAACCTGTATACGAGACGGTAATAAAGACGTAATTGCAATGAATATGTATATAGACAGAAGAAATGTTAACTGTGCGTATCAATCTTGGGAAATCTGATATTTAGTTTTTATAACATAATTCAGGCCACAACAAATTTCAATCGATCATTTTTTCGCAATAAAATAACATGCAAATTAAATGCGAAAAAAAAATGCATTAAGTTAAAATAAAAGATTGAATATATCACAGAATCACCTTTTCTTTAATTTAAGCCTCCCGAGGCGTGCTCCAAAGGCTAAAGGGGCAAATTTACGAGAAAACGCTTTTGTCATAAATCCTTTAGAATAATCTCATCGGCTTTATTGATTTGCGTGAATTTATGCCAAATGGCCGAACCGTTCGCGCCTGTAATAAACATTTGCGATATTGAAAGCAGCAAGAGCATTAACAAGCTTAACCTCTCACGCAATTCGTAGAATTTACTATATAAAAACAACTACGAGAGACGAATTTACAGAAAGTTTTTAAGTACCGAATTAACTCTTGGGACGAATTTACAATAACCCATATCATAGTCTCCCAACATATCTCGTGAGCACAGAAATCGGAATAAATGTAAGACTAGTGTAGTTGCCGTCACGTAAAAAGGCCGATGGCGGTTAAGCTGCGCAGTAGGCGATATATTGGTCTATGCGGTGAGCGGGGGTCGGGAGGGTCTCATCCGGCGCGCGCGATTGGTTCGTCAGTCGTACCCATGCGCAAGTTTCACCCCCTCCTCACCCTCCCAGCGGCCTTTTCACGTGATGGGAAGTATAGTGGGGACATTAAAATGGCTGATGATGATATGTCCAGAGATAACTGCTTTTTAATTGGCTCTGTAGCGACACATAGGCATTCGCCTAGTCAGCGTTTTTGCCGGCGAGCGCGCAGCGCTCTAGCCATTCCTTAGTCTCTCCCGGTATTCCGATAAGCCACCTCGTTGCATGGCACTTCGTTCGCGAGTATAGCTACGCGTAAATACGTCATTCCATTTTCCTTAGTAAAATTTGTGAAATTGTGTGGACAGTGTCAATAAACTTAAATATTCGGTGAAAGTGACTTTAATTCATATACCTGGCACAAACACTTAAATCTGGAGTCAAGACATTTTATTTCTTTTCTTAACACTACAGTGAACTTACAAATATACCACATCGGTCAAGTACAACATATATTTACAACATTGGTTTTCGTGAATATACAACATTAGCGATTTTACTACATACATACATACGACATTGGTGACCCAAGACTGCATAGGTAAGAAGAAATTATTGTCGTCACTTACCGGGAGAGGCTCAGCGCAATAGTTAAGGGCGATTATCGCGCATAATTTAAAAGCCCACTTTGAAATAGTATTTTTACTACGCATTGCTAGAAAAATGTCGACCAGCGGCGTTTTAACAGTGTCAGATATCAAAGACCTAGAAAAATTAGCCCTGATGGCAGATAAGGTAATGGAGAATGCGCGCCCGGCGGAGGTAAATGCTATCAATCCTAGTCCAACTAATATAATAGCCGAAATTCATAAATTAGGTGAACGCATCCGGAAAATGGAGCAAAATCAATCCGGATCATACCGTCGGAACAATAACGGAAACCGAAATCGCTCACGATCGTCGTCTAGGACACGACAGGGGACGTCGAGTCAGGGTAATAAATCCAACCCTAATTGGCTTTGCTACTACCACTACCGTTACAAGAAGAAGGCCAATAAATGCGTGCAACCCTGCAACTGGAAAGCTGACAGCAATCCGGAAAACTAAATACAGTGCAGTCAGCGGCGGGGGCTGCGCGGTCAATTCAGTGAATAACCGCCTCTGTGTTACGGACCAACGTTCTAAATTGCGTTTTTTAGTGGATAGTGGTGCAAATGTGTCAGTGCTACCGCGTTGGGCAGTGCGTAAAAATAATAAACAAAGTGAGTGTGACGATTATAAACTGTATGCGGCAAACGGTACATCTATACGAACTTACGGTTTACATAGCATGGTGCTGGACTTAAAGCTGAGACGTGCATTCCAGTGGACTTTTATTGTTGCTGACGTAAGACAACCGATTATTGGTGCGGATTTCTTAAGTAAATATAAGTTACTAGTTGATTTTAATGCAAAAAAATTAGTTGATCAGGTAACAAATCTTAATGTTATTGCTTCTATTTCGCAATTAAAAGATTGCTCAATTAAAACTTTGGACGATAAGCATCCTTTTTACGATTTGTTATCTAAATATCCAGAGCTTACTAAGCCAGTAACATTTAAAGAAGTACCTAAGCACAATGTATATCATTTTATTGAAACTGAAGGCCAGCCAGTTCGTTGTCGGGCTAGACCTTTGCCTCCCGACAGGTATAGTAAAGCTAAAGAAGAATTTAAACTTATGTGTGATATGGGGATTTGTAGGCCCAGTAAAAGTGCGTGGGCCAGCCCTCTGCACATTGTCCCTAAGAAAAATGGGCAGATAAGACCTTGTGGGGATTACCGACGTTTAAATTCACTCACTAAACCTGATAGGTATCCTGTCCCAAGGTTGCGAGATTTTACTTATGTTCTAGCTAATAAAAAAATATTTTCACGGTTAGATATAAATAGAGCGTATAATTGCGTACCCGTAAATGAGAGCGATATTGAGAAAACTGCAGTAATAACACCTTTTGGACTATTTGAGTTTCCGCGTATGCCTTTTGGCTTAAGAAATGCAGCTCAAACATTCCAAAGATTTATGAATCACAGTGTTTTTCCTGATTTAGAATTTTTATTCATTTTTGTTGATGACGTAATTATCGCGTCAGATGACGTCATTCAGCATCGTGAACACTTAAAAATGGTATTTGACCGATTAGAAAAATTTGGTATTACAATAAATGTTTCTAAATGTATTTTTGAACAGGAAAAACTAGACTTTTTAGGACATGAAGTTACCACTGAGGGTATAAGGCCGTTGGAGGAGAAGGTGAACGCCATCATCGAGTTTCCCCGCCCCACCACAGTGGAACAACTTAGAAGATTCCTAGGTATGTTAAATTTTTATCGACCCCATATAGCTCAAGCCGCGGAGATCCAGTCAGAATTAGATAAGTATCTCCATAATACCAAGAAAAAAGATAAAACTTTAGTTGTTTGGACGGAAACGGCGAACTCACAATTTAATCTGTGCAAGGAAAGTTTAAGGAAGGCAGCCTTATTAGCATATCCTGACTCTAGCACACCTTTGGCGCTGATGACAGATGCATCAGAGACATGTGTTGGCGCCGTACTTCAGCAAAAACAAGGTAACGCATGGAAACCTTTAGGTTATTTTTCTAAGAAATTGTCTGAGGCCCAAAAGAAATATAGTACTTATGATAGGGAGCTCTTGGCCATTTATATGGCAATTGCTCACTTTCGGTATATGGTAGAAGGACGTGAATTTATAGTCTATACTGACCATAGGCCTCTTACTTTTGCTTTCAGTACAATGGGAAGTGAGAAAGAGTTACCTCGAAGGGCTAGGCAAATCATGTTTATTAGTGAGTTTACTACCGATATTCGTCATGTAAGTGGGAGTGAGAATGTCGTTGCTGACACTTTATCCCGAGTTGAAACAATATATTGTCCCACAGCTATTGACTTCGGAGAATTATCACGTGTACAAAGTAGTGATAAACAACTTGAGCAAACGTTAGGGGAACTTAGCAGCGATTTGCAGTTTAAGCAAATCATATTACCAGGTAGCGATCAGTACGTGTTATGCGAGACGTCTACTAGTAGAGCAAGACCCTATTTGCCGGAAAGTTTTAGGCGAACAGTATTTAATGAATTACATAATTTAAGCCATCCTGGCATTCGAACTACAAAAAAATTAATTAAAGATAGGTATTTTTGGGAGAAAATGAATATAGATATAGCCAGATGGGCAAAAGCTTGTATTCCTTGTCAAAAGGTGAAAATTCAAAGACACACTGTATCCGATTTAGGTACATTCGAAGCTAGTGATCGTTTCGAACACATACATATTGATATCGTAGGTCCACTTAGTACATCACCGGATGGTTATAGGTATTGTGTTACAATTATTGACCGTTATACCCGTTGGCCTGAAGCATTTCCCATTAAGGAAATGACAGCCGAGGTAGTTGCCAGAATTCTTTACGAGGGGTGGATTGTTAGATTCGGATGTCCAGTTAGGTTGACTAGCGACCAAGGACGTCAATTTGAAAGTAACCTTTTCTCACATCTCATGTTACTCATGGGAATAAGAAAGTTGCGTACAACCCCATATCACCCACAAAGTAATGGTAGGGTCGAACGCTGGCATAGGTCATTAAAATCGGCTTTGGCTGCACGGTTATCCAGTAAGTCGTGGGTGGATGAATTACCTACAGTTTTACTAGGTTTAAGGGCAGCTGTTAGGGTTGGACACAAATGTTAGTCCTGCCGAGTTAGTGTACGGAACTACAGTACGTTTACCAGGTGAATTTTATGATGAGTGTAAGAATATTAATTTGGATAGTGACAGTTATATTTCTAAATTAAAAAGTATAATTAAAAATTTAAAACCTGTTAACCGTGTAAATACGAGTTCTCGAAAATTTTTTGTGCATTCTGATTTAAGGAATTGTGATAAAGTTTTCGTCAGAAATGACGCTGTTAGAAAACCACTACAACCTCCTTATGATGGCCCATTTAAGGTCATAAGCAGGCGAGATAAAGTTTATAAAATTCAATTTCCTGAAAGGCAAGCTCAAATTTCGATCGATCGATTGAAACCAGCTTACGTTTTAGAGGACGAATCTGATAATTTAGAAAAGGAATCAGTTAATTTAGCCTTAAAAAAGAAACAAAAATCTGTCACCATCCAAACGTCTGAGAATAATAAGGTAGTTGACAACCCTAAAGTTATTGTGTCACGCAGTGGCAGAGTGTGCAAACCACCAGTACGTTTTTTATTAGAGTAAGCATTTATGTTCACACAATTGTAACTAGGTTAAGTAAACAAGCACAGTAGATTTGACAACATTTTTTTAACATTTTTCTCATTTACTTTCAACGTATTGAAGTGAGCATACAATTTTTTAAAATACCATTCTTATAAAGATGGGAAATCAGCAAACTAAGGAAGAAGTAGTAGTTGCCCAAAGTAATGTTGGAGCCGAGAACTCAATGATCAAGTACGAAATTATACTACTCGTAATGTGCATACTTTTAACGCTGATTACTTGTTGCGTGTTACGCAGACAATGCAAGAAGAGTGTGAGGCGTTGGTTGAAAAAGGAGATAAAGGTTGTCACTTCTACTACCGTGCCTATAGTTAAGGTGGAAACCGTTCAGCCGAAGACCGAACACCCTAGAGTAGTTCTAAGCTAAGTACGGTATACCTATTATTTTTTAAGAACATTGTTTACATTTTTTTTTTTTACAAAAGTATTTTTTTGAGAACACACATTTTTTTTCTATACAATTTACCTTATACACTTTTATACATGATTTTATACACATATTAAAGTGCATATTTTCTTTTATTTGGAGAATGTTAAATATAAAATTTTAATGTAGAAAATTTTGTTACTGACTGTACTAATTAGCATAAATGAAATTGTATACTTTGTTATTCAAAGGAACATTCTCGTAACTTCTTGTGTCGTACTATAACATTGTTATTGTTAACTGATATCAAATGTTTAGTCTGCAATTTGCATTGTAATTCTTATAATCGCAAGTGGTTCTCAATCTTTTGATTACTTTTAGTATGAAGTGGAATGAAACTTTATTATTAAGGCAATGTTTCTCAAACTTTAGTATTAAACATTTTTTTATGTAAAATTTTTTTTAAAAAAAGGGGTGGAATGATGTAGCGACACATAGGCATTCGCCTAGTCAGCGTTTTTGCCGGCGAGCGCGCAGCGCTCTAGCCATTCCTTAGTCTCTCCCGGTATTCCGATAAGCCACCTCGTTGCATGGCACTTCGTTCGCGAGTATAGCTACGCGTAAATACGTCATTCCATTTTCCTTAGTAAAATTTGTGAAATTGTGTGGACAGTGTCAATAAACTTAAATATTCGGTGAAAGTGACTTTAATTCATATACCTGGCACAAACACTTAAATCTGGAGTCAAGACATTTTATTTCTTTTCTTAACACTACAGTGAACTTACAAATATACCACATCGGTCAAGTACAACATATATTTACAACATTGGTTTTCGTGAATATACAACATTAGCGATTTTACTACATACATACATACGACAGCTCAAACATCTAGTGCGGACGCAGCCACACGCACACAGGCATATTATGCTAATATACACAACATATATCATCATCAATACATATAATAAAACTGTAACTGGTCTGTACATAGCAGAAATTTAATAAAAATTACTAGGAGGGGTCTTTATAGGGCCAATAGAAGCCAAAACGATTTTTTTTGAATTTTTGTCTGTTTTTTTGTCTGTATGTTTGTACGCACATCACGCCAAAACTACTGGGCCAAATTTAATGTTTTCACTGTTGTATTGTTGAAGGTCTAACCTTAAATCTGCCATAGGTTTCATCTTGATACGCCGCTTAGAACCTGAGATACGCGCGGACGAAGTCGCGGGCACAGGCTAGTATAACTATTTATTATTTGATCCAAACTCCATTGGATCAAATCCTAAAACTCTTACCATTTGGTAATCTGCAGAATTACTAGTTAAACGTATTACTAGGTAATCTGTAGGGGCTAATGGGCTTATCTTACGGCTATCTGTACTAATGTGTGTTTGTTTGTCCTTTTTGCACATCAAAACGGAGCAATGGATTTATGTGAATTTTTGTATGGTTTAGCTGGACATAGGCTACTTTTTGCGGTAAGTAAAGACGCGGGCAACAGCTAGTCCTAACTAATATTATAAACTTAAAAGTGAGTTTGTTTGGTTGTTTATTAATTTGTTTGTTTGTTACCTCTTCATGCTTCATCTACTGAACCAACCTTCCTGAAATTTCGCATACTCATAGTTAGAAGTCTGAGATGGACATAGAATACCTTTCATTCAGGGAAAAAGCACTGTTCCCGTGGGAAATACACGCGAGCGAAGCCGCGGGCAAAAGCTAGAATTATATATTTTAAAACTTAAGTCCTATTATAAAATTGTACTCACTATTTTGGGCGACATGATTTACGCTTAGTGTGCTCAACACTAACAAGGGAAGTTGAATAATCGCTTAGCCGGGAAACCGCACAAGTTTGTGCCACACTCCCAGAGAATCGCTAATCCCTACATAGATTAAGCGGGTGCCTACGGGTCCCTAACCGCATCATAGATAAGTAATAGTATTCGTACAGAAAGTCCGCACTGGCTGTAAAAGGACAACATTGACCGCGCGTGGAGGACCAGTGTTGCTCAATGACTATCAAACATACTTTTAATTCAAATAAAATCGAAACTTATTGCGTCCCATGAGCGTTCATATTAGATTGATGATGCAACCGCTATTAGCATCGAAGCTTACAACTGTTATTTGAAATCAAATCGTTCAAGATTCAATGTGAAATCAAGAGCGTTCATTTTCCGTGACATATTTGAGACTGTCACCCATCGCTCAGAGTATAAAAGTTATCGTATTTACGCTCAGTAGTTGGCGCTACTGGCGACTATGGTCATGTCATTGGTACAATACTGTCATTTGAATTTGACACGTTGACATTAAAAACGTGTTGACATCTGGTGAAATATATGAAGGGCTATCGCGTTCAAATTTTGGGCGAGAGTGCAAGGTCTTCGTCAGTAACTGTAAAACCCCTCGAGGGGTGCAGCCGCCGATCATACCTAATCTTCAGAGTGATCCCCCCTCCTAACCTCAACTACGGAACCCTTAATGACGGGGATTTACCTCACTACTCCACGTAATGCTTTTAGTGTTCCGATAAAATGTGCAAAGATTTCGAGCACGTTTTTCAGCATCGGATTGGGCACAGGTGGTTATTTTGTTGTGCACTTAAAAGTCTCACTTTTGCTTTCATTATTTCGTATATTTTTATTTTTAAGACGAGACTTGTTTTTAAGAGAAAAATATTTTCGTGAACTTGCTGAACTTTGGTGAATGTGCCATGAAATTTTACGATGATATCTAGCGATCCGATCCCTAGAATAGATTTACACATAAAAAAAATTATTACAAGTACTTACTTGCTTTTAGAAAAAGAATTTAAAACAAAAATATCGATTTACAAACAAAAACCCACTGAAGACTTTCCACACTTTGATTACTGTAAAAAAAAAATACAATGAAGCCGTTTAAAATTTCTTTGATTAGGCACTGTGGGCGTTTTCCCGGGAATGGGGTCGGCTCTGAAAAAACAAATGCAGGAAACCGTGGAAATTGAAATAATTACATTAAGCAGGAAAAGCCGCGAGGGCACGTTAACTAAACATTAAACATGGATAATACAGAAGTTAAGTTATCTCTTGACTCTTAATCTGACTATATAAAAGGACAAGATGTTTTAATTTAAAGAACATAATAATTTAGAGGATGACTTGACCCAACTTTAGGAACGGTTTGTTTGCAGCTATACCGATTTTGACAAATCATGGCGTGTACCAATTTGAAAGGCGTGTAAGTTTCCAAAATATATACTTATCTAAATCTCTAAATTAATTTGGCTCATATCTATAGGGTATATTACTACCTGCTTCCGGTTAAAGAAAACATAGTGAGAAAACCTCCATACTAATTAACTGCTCACTTCAGTAGAGGCCTCGCCACGAGACCGTATAATATAAGAGTACATCATGATCTTATTTTCTACGCCTTCCTGGCGCCTACTTTAGGTAGGTATAGGATTTACCTATTCCTTATATGCGTGTAGGTACCAAGAAAGTAAGATACGAATTCTTACTGGATGTATGAAATCAATAAACTTTTACATTATGTATAAAAAACAAGTACTTATTTTTTACGGCTTCGTCGCCACGCTCTTAGTATGCAATTCCGCTGCTGTCACTTGATTGCAGTCGTTACGTCATGTCATGCATTTAGACGATTTCTTCTTCTTCTTCTTGGCGTGTCGATGCCATTCCAACGATCAAATTGCTCCCGAAAAGTGTTCCGCCACTTTTACGGCCTTATCGGTGGCGGCCATCAGGTCATCCCGAGTGCAGGTGTTAGGGCACAGGGGGCAGGACAACAAATGCTCCATAGTTTGGGAAGAGACACCACACTCGCACACATTTTGTGAGTTAGGTATAAACCCCCATCTAGCCAGGCTGTCCTAACACCGGCCCACTTGGGTTCGTAGCCTATTGAGCGTCTTCCAGATAGGCCAAGGCAGGTCGTGGCCAGGTAGTAGTTTCTCTCGCGGGGTGACAAAGTTGGCTACAGCGTGGTCTCTCTCCCAAAGTGTGGATCTAGCCTCCTTTACCCCACAGTCAGTTTTTGTTGTGGTAGAGCCACGCTACCGGCAAAATTCATTTTACTGGTAGCATGAATGGGCCGGCTCGTCCGGGGAAGTACCACCCTCTCACAGAAAATCGACGTTTGAGTAGTAGCTTCATGGCTTCTATGCTTCGTTCGGTGAGTGAGAGAGCCGGAGGCCCATCCCCCCTCCCCCAAATATGGCAGCGGAATTTAAAAGTAATAGAGTACCCCAGGAGGGTACCGGTACGTTACGTACAGGAGAATCCCTCCCTGAGCATTCATGCTTGGGCCGCCCTACGTACTCTGGGGAGGGCAAAATCCCGCTCGTCATTGCCCAAGATAAGGCTGCGGCACCCCCCCATGCACTTCACATCCATATGTGCAACATCAGGGGTATTCATTCCAACCTTAATTCAGTCCACTACCATCTGGAGACAGAAAAGTCGGCCTTATTCTTTTTAACGGAAACCCAGATATCGTCTCCGTCAGATGCGTCATACCTACTTTACCCCGGCTACAAAATTGAGCACAAATTCGTGCCACATGCTGGCGTATGCGTATTTGTAAGGGACGATGTCTGTGTTCGCCGTCTATGCAATTTTGAAGGCAAAGACCTGTCTACTTTATGGCTTCGTGTAGATTGTGACGACCACCCTCGCGTCTATGCATGCCTCTACAGGTCCCATAGTGGTGATACCGAAACTGACCGACTCATGGAGCATATCGGTATGGCGACAGATTACGTTCTGCAGCAGATCCCATCAGCAGAAATTATAATTCTTGGAGACTTTAATGCCCACCATATAGAATGGCTCCAATCGGAAAAAACCGATCATGCGGGTAGATCTGCTCACGCCTTTGCCGCGGCCTATGGTTTGACACAGATGGTTTCTGCCCCTACTCGCATACCAGATGTGGAAGGCCATACGCCCTCACGGCTTGATCTTCTGCTGACCTCCCATCCGGATGGCTATAAAGTCTCTGTTGATGCTCCACTGGGCTCATCAGACCATTGCCTAATCCGGAGCATAGTACCATCCACAAGCAAATTACGGCCCCGTTCTCTCGGTAGCCGCCGTGTTTGGCACTTTAAGTCAGCAGATTGGGATGGGATGCGGAACTTCTTTTCTTCCTATCCTTGGGACAGGGTTTGTTTCTCGCTTCGGGATGCTTCTGCCATTGCCGACTCTGTTGCTGAAGTGGTGCTGCAGGGCATGGAACTCTTTGTTCCAAGTTCTGTTGTGCCTGTTGGTGGCAAGTCTCAGCCCTGGTTTGACCGTTCTTGCAAAGAGGCGTATAGCCAAAAGCAAACACGATTTCAGACCTGGTCCAATGCAATGGCAACTAGGGATCCAATAGCGAACGACCTTAAGAGGGAGTATAATTTTGCCTCCAGATCCCTAAAAAAAGCTGTGACTACTGCGAAGGCGAAACATATCGGGAGAATTGGTGAGAGACTGGCCCAACTTCCTTCGGGTACACGATCATTCTGGTCTCTTGCCAAAGCTGTCCAGGGAAATTTTTGTCAACCATCTTTTCCACCTTTGCGCACGGCAAATGACACCTTGGTCCACGATGCAAAAGAGAAAGCCGATCTCCTGGGTACCTTTTTTGCGTCTAACTCGACTTTGGATGACGGGGGAAAATACCCCCGAATATTTCACGTTGTGCGAGTACTATGCCGGACATCCGGTTTACTCAAAAATCTGTCCGGAAGGCACTCTTCTCCCTCGAAATTCATAAGTCCAATGGGCCTGACGGAATCCCTGCCATTGTGCTCAAAACCTGCGCTCCTGAGTTGACTCCGGTTTTGACGCGCCTTTTTCAACACTCCTACGCTACAGGCGTTGTCCCGTCGGCTTGGAAGACTGCTTTAGTTCACCCAATACCCAAGAAAGGTGATCGCTCTGATCCTGGCAATTACAGGCCTATTGCCATTACCTCCCTGCTCTCCAAAATAATGGAATCCATTATAAACCGCCAGCTTCTATCTTACCTTGAGGAGCACCAACTCATAAGCGATCGCCAGTACGGATTTCGTCATGGGCGGTCTGCTGGCGATCTTCTGGTATACCTGACCCATAAATGGGCGGAAGCGGTTGAGAGTAAGGGGGAGGGCCTGGCGGCCAGTTTAGATATGGCGAAAGCCTTCGATCGGGTCTGGCACAAAGCTCTTCTATCGAAGCTTCCTTCCTACGGGTTGCCCGAGAAATTATGCCAATGGGTTACCAGTTTCCTCACAGGGCGCAGCATTAAAGTCGTTGTTGACGGTTCTTGTTCTGCATATAATCCCGTGAATGCTGGTGTCCCACAGGGCTGTGTTCTGTCCCCAACGCTTTTTCTTTTGCATATCAATGATATGCTGCAACCCAGCAGCATCCATTGCTATGCAGATGATAGCACGGTGGACTCCTTTTATTCCGGTCAAGGTAACATTTCTCGGGCGCGCGTCTCTGAGTGTCGAAATAAACATGTATCTGAGGTTGAAACTTCTTTAAACCAAGTTTCAAACTGGGGTAATTCCAACTTAGTTCAATTTAACCCCAAGAAAACACAAGTCTGTGCGTTTACCGCGAAAAAAAGCCCCTTTGTCCTATCTCCTTCTTTCCAGGGCGCTTCCCTACATACACAGCCAAAAATCGTAATTTTAGGCGTTGAGATTTCGTGCGACGTTCAATTTCGCGGTCACCTTGAAGATAAGGCTAAGTTGGCTTCTAAAAATTGGGTGTCCTCGGCAGAGCGAGGCGATATTTCACTTCGGCGCATCGCCTTCAGCTGTATAAGGCACAAGTCAGGCCGCACATGGAATATTGCTCTCACCTCTGGGCCGGGGCTCCTCAATACCAACTTCTCCCTTTTGACCGCGTCCAACGTCGTGCGATACGCATGGTCGACGACGAGATTCTCGTCGGCCGCCTCGATCCTCTGGCTCTGCGCAGGGATGTTGGATCCTTGTGCATTCTCTACCGCATTTTTCACGGGGAGTGCTCTGAGGAATTGTTTGACCTAATACCCGCCGCAAAATTTCACCACCATACCACCCGCCATAAACTGAAATTTCATCCAAACCACCTGGATGATTGGCTGTCAACCACCGTGCGTTTTAAAAGACACTTCTTGCCACGTACGACCAAACTGTGGAATCAGCTTCCTGCGGCGGTGTTCCCGAACCGATACGACATTGGAACCTTCAAAAAACGAGCCTACGTCTTTTTAAAAGGCCGGCAACACTCCTGCGATACCCCTGGTGTTGTGGTTGTCCATGGGCAGCGGTGATTACTTACCATCAGGTGACCCGCTTGCTCGTTTGCCGCCCTATGTTATAAAAAAAAAAAAAAAAAAGTCAAGGGCTCCAACACTTCTCATAAAACTATTGCGGCTTTTTAACCTTTGAGGGCTTTTTAACCTTTTTAACTTTTGGGACTTGCGTTCGGTGGCACTAATTACCTCTCTGCGGATACTAGGAGGCGCTATACCATCAAGTGGATGCAGCATCTCTGTCGGGGTCGGCTCCAAACATCCAGTTATTATCCGGCAGGTCTCATTGAGAGCTACGTCCACCTGCCGGGCATGCGAGGATCTGCCCCATACCTGGCACGCGTATTCGCCCGCTAAGAAGCATAAAGCCATTCCCGTAGTACGTAGGACATCTGGAGCCGCACCCCATCTGGATGTTGTTAGACGGCGGAGAAGGTTGTTTCGGCTACAAACTTTCTGAGTAAAATAGACACACTTTTAGTTATTTTTTTTCTGTCATGACACAAGCAAAATAACTAAAACGATGTTTCTCCGTACTAACATTGCTTTGAAACAGAACTCGAGCAATTCTCAGAATATGCTCGCGACTTCCCCATCCTTTTGAAAATTCCTTTTTGTGCCTAATTTAACAAGTGAGAAATATTCTTTTGGCACGAAATTTCTGGACATCAGATGTTGTTTGTAAGGGCTTAAGGGTGTTTTGAGGTTAGGTCGGCCTCGTGTGTAGGGACTTTGGAAGTTCACACAGAACGTTATTTAGAAAAGTCCACAAAGCCCTTTACACAATCTTTTGAATTGTTTGCGAGTGATAATTACGAGTAAGATATTTTTGGAAAAGGTTTTTGGCATTTAATTTGTTCAAAAAACTTCTATAGTAACTACTTTTAATTCTATTTAATTTCTCTCCCGTATTTCCGGTGTAAAAGGTATCTATCGTCACTTGATCTTTAATTATTAACCGGGACCCGTGCCAAAGAAAAAAAACACTACGCGAAATTTTTTGTACGAAAAAAAGAAAAAGAGAAAAAGAAGAGAAAGTATAATTTCGCATACACAATAGTTAGAAGTACGGAGAAGGACATAGGATACCTTTCATCCCGGGAAAAAGCATTGCTCCCGAGGGAATTTCACGCGGGCGAAGCCGCGGGTAAAAGCTAGTAACATATAAGTTTGAACACATCATGATTTGAACTAGTAGCTTTTTTGTAAACAATAACAGCGAAACATAAAATACGCAACCTTTCAAAATTCTCCCGCGCTCACTATAAGAACTAAACGAACGTCACATTTTTCAGACTTCGGTTTCGGAACAGGCAAAGGAAACCACGTTCGCGCAGCCGGTGCACTCACTCTGTGGTAATTTTTTACCCGTTTTGCTTCAGATAAAATTTCACACAGTTTTTGGCGAAAAATCGCGAGCTATGTTCGCAAATGCTGATCTGGAAATCCAGCGAGGCATGCATTTTCACGAACTTTTAACTAAGTAAAAAAAACTAGCTAGAATTGTATGCAACGTTCGGCTTATTTGGTTTTTGGTAGGAATTCTTACTACGTACTTCCTGGTAGGTAGATGAATTTCACTCATACAATAGCCTTTAGCTAAAGAATATGCGCTGTAACAACGACCTATTTATTACTGCTATTAAAATTTAAGACTTTTTTTACTTCAATATCACCATTTTTTTCAACACTTTCTTTGATTTACAAACAAATTCGTATCAGTTGCTTCAGTATACTAACAGTATAGTTTTGATAGTTTTGTTCCCGATATTATTTACTTTCTAGAATTCATCTGTGCATTATAAACAATAAAGTTTCAAAATTTTGATGAGACATTTCATATAGTAAATATACAGAATCTAAACTTGGGTCGGGCTTTAGCAACTTCACTCCGGTCTCTTTGACAAAAGTATATGTATGAAGTTAGTTTCGAATGTTTTGAAATGCTTTTGAATGACAAGCTGACAACTTAACAAAAATAACAAAAACCGATAGAATTTAAATCGCATAGTACATAACCAGCGGAACTCTCAGATCATTAAAAACACAACAACAGTTTTCCGCTTAGCGTGCGCAATAAAGTCTCATCATGGCGGCTAATCTGCCGCTGAGCGCCGAGATATTAGCGCTGAAGAGCGAACGTTTGCTGTTGTTTATTGCAGATATAAGTACACGGTGCTGCAACGCAGCCTCGTCTTACGGTCGAATACTTAGATTTTTTATGTGTTAAAAAAATCTTTTTCCGAATTCTGTGGGAGGAATTTCAAGAAAAGGAGCCGACGTGTGTAAATAGAAGAGAAGTGAATACATCTTTCTTTCTTGTGATCTTTCGTTCTTGTGTTTCTAAAAGATTATACTGCTGTTAGATTTATTACAAGTTGACTAGAGGTATCTGACATGACTTTTAATGAAAATATATAAAATGAGGTAACGGTGTTACGTAAACAATATAAGAATACAGATATTAGAAATAGTAAATAAAACACATATATGGAAGAAAAAAACCGACACAGTTGATTTTAGCCACTGACATACAAAACTAGGCAGCTTAATTAAAATGTCCGTCGCGCTACATACAACCGCTAACACATACTGTACAAATTAAACTAACAGATATAACACTTCCTGATACATTTGGATACCCGGCGATAGACAATAATACCCATTGTATTTCGGCTCCCTAAACTCATATTAAACTACCAAAGTAACGTTTAAATGTCACATTTTAAAATAAAAACCCCACTGATGAATGTCTCCATCCCAAACATAAAAACCTTATGAACTACCTACCAGCGTTAATAGTTATTATACTTTTAACATTCATCTATATGTCTAATTTTGTAAATATACTCATAGTCTAATTCATTAAAATCAATATGTTAAACTTTTTGTTTTAGTCTTATTACTTCATTAAAAAATATACAAACAATTCGAAAACGGAACAATCTGGCTAATTATAAAACATCATTGTGTCAAAACTTTCTCTTTAATCTCATTGTGTCACAACGAAAAAATAAACAAACAATTCGAAAATGGAACAATCCAATGAATTTTACCAGCCAGAATTCATCGAAGCCGTATATCACGCGGCAAAGGAAACGACGTCTATTCAGCCGTTTCGAATTAAGCAAAGGAAATTCGTCTATCAAAGCCACAAACGAAACGTTGAAAATAAAACAATTGACACACGAGTAAACAAAACAAGCTACCGCATTCGATTACAGAGGGAACACTAGAAAGGGTTAATTAAAACGTCTGTCGGGTTTATAGCCTGAACTAGAAGGTTTGTTAGCATAGGGCTGACTGTAAGCCTGTCAAATATACAGATATGATTGCAAAACATTTCTTTTTTAATACAGTTTTATGATAGGATGTCGTGCTATTTGTTTATATTTGACTAGCTTTTGCCCGCGGCTTCGCCCGCGTGAACTTCCCACGGGAACAGTGCTTTTTCCCGGGATAAAAAGTAGCCTATGTGCTATTCCAGGTCATTATCTAGCTCTGTACCAAATTTCATCGAAATCCGTCCAGTAGATTTTGCGTGATTGAGTAACAAACATCCTCACAAACTCACAAACTCACAAATTCACAAACTCACAAACTCACATCCAAACATTCGCATTTATAATATTAGTATGGATTACTAGCTGTTGCCCGCGGCTTCGCCCGCGTGAGTTTTGCTTCGTAGTAACCTAAACTCCAGTACTCAAAATTTCAGCCGCAATTTTATTATATGTATAGAAGATTATATGGTAGCCAGTTGGCAATCAAGCCACTATGTGTTTTTGTGATACATGGATGAGAGTCGAACAGGAAAAGAATGGAAGGCAGAAAGAAAAAGCCGAGATGATAATGTGAAAACTTAATAACTTCATTTTTTGGCGACCGTGACAGGATATTAAGGCATTGTTGTTGTTCTTGTCTTTTCCTTTTTTCATTCACTTGCCAATACAAATTTTACATTACCATTTCAACCTTGAACAGAATTACATCCCATCTGTAAGTCAGGAACGAATTACCCAATTCTCGCCCACCTGTGACCAGCAAATAGATTCAGTTTGTTCGCCGTAATTTATGCGTCAGCACGGAATTCCAAATTCTACTTTCAATCCATTTAAATTCTAGTTTAAATCAATTTAAATTGAGCGCTCGGTCAAACGTTGCATTTTACACTGAATTTTAAACCGACGATAGATCAGGTATTAGAATTCTAATTTAAAAATTATGCTTTTACACGATGAATGATTTTTTGCCTTATTTAAACAACATAATGCATTTTTAACCAGAACAATAGCCAAACAAGGACATAATAATAACCTTACCTATTGAATAACTTACAGTAAACAAAATGTTTACAGATCGAAAAATTTACGTAAATGAAACAATAGACCGGGATAGCAAATGCTGCTGAGCTGTTCCGCAGAGCTAAGGACAAGAAGGACTTGAGCATGTTAATCGCTAACCTTCACTAGTTGGAGAGGCACCTTTAGAAGAAGAAGAAATGATACAATGTAACGTTAATAAACGGGTCAAATAGTGCCAATCAAATAAAAATCGCATTTCAACAGCCCCTCATCATTTGCTAAAATCAAGCGGGAACAAGTCAGAACTTGTACATTTCTCTAGCTCACGTGAATTCGGGCTGAAACAGGTGGGGGTTGAGATGGCGGGGGATGAAGTTTGGGGAAGGGGAGGGGGTGAGCAGCGAACATGAATGGGTGCTGTACAAAGAAGAGAGTATAGAAGTGACGCTTCATACAATTTGCGCGCGAGATATACCGAAGTTTATCGAAAATTCGATTCGATTGAATATATTGTGTCGGTGAGCTGGCCCAAGTTAGTTAATCATAACAGGCATAATTCATCTTTAAGAAATTTATGAGTCTTTGCTTTTTGTTTTTACTATTTATTATTACTTTAAAATTTAAAATTAGGGCCAGAAAATTCCAGATAGAATAGAATAAGTTTATTTAAAATGCCACAGATACTAAAACATTAATAAACAAAGGCTTAAACTTAATTAAAAACAACACAATAATAAATTAGTGTGCTGCAGCAAAGCAAACTGGCCATAACTCAGTGGTGCCTTTCTGTGCGTTAGTACAATCAATCAATCAATCAAATACTTTATTTGTAAAACATAGGTAGTAATAGGTATACATGTTATAAAATACGGTGTCTTTATGTTTTGCCGGTAACAGCATACAAATATTGAAAAAAAAACACTGATTTTCAGTTATTGCCGTCAATAACTTTGGGGCTAACTCAATCTGTGTGATTTGTCCGTATATATTTATTTATTTATTTATTTATTTAATAATGATTTTCAATACGGATACCCACGCGTCTTGTTAGTCGGAACTATTTCTCACGTTAGTTTTAATCAAATTGTTGCCGTCAATGTAGATACACATCTTTCTGTGCCTGCGTTATGTTGTGACTAGCTATTGCCCGCCACGTGCTCTGGTTTTCATGTCTGGACGCTCCGCTGGCCGCTATTGGCCGCTTATTTTTAATGACCGCTTTTTAATGACCAGCTTCGTAATTACTCATTGGAGTATTTAAAATTAATTGAGCGGATATAATGTGATAGAGTTAGACTGACAGAAAACAAATATGAATTGTTTCCTATTATGAATTGTTTTTTTAAAGGATTAACTACCAGCATTCTTCAAAAATATTATTTTTTTTACCACAAACATGATTTTTTAAATTTTTTTTTCAATTTTTTCCTTATAATTTAGTATTTTTTTTTAAATTAACTTAAATTCCTGTTTGATTTTCAGACGTTAACTATGTTAATAAATCAAGCAATTTTTTTTAAATCAATCATGCAATTTTTTTTTAATATTTATTCAATCTACATCCGGTGGTTTTTGCTCCCATGAACAACGAACGAACTAACAAACTATATTTGCGTAAAAAATTATGTTGCTGATAATACGTACCGAAAAATTGGTCAAATGATTCAGTCGATATATTCACTTTTATTATAGAAAAGTGAATACAAATAAAATTTTATAATGCGTACGCAGTTTTGATTTCATACTAACTATTGCTTTAGAGATGTCTAGACGGGGAGCGAGGTTATTAAAACCAATGTCAATCGAAAGACGCTGGTGGCAAAGACTTGCCAATGTCAAATGGAAACGTAAAAGAGAAATTTTGAACAAATAAATTCAAGGCGATACTCTAAACATGTAGAAAATGATATTGAAAAAGAGACCTTTTTTCGAAGTAATAAAGACTAACTGCCGTGGGCTAATGTTTTCGGCGTCGTCATTCAAAAAGGGATCTTTCTACTACGTAATAAAATAATATTGGTCTTTGACTTTGTGTAGTTATTTCTAGTATATTTAGGACTTTAAAAAGCAAGCTAGAATCTCCTGGGTGGCGACTCTGCAAACGTCCAGTCGTATTCGTGTCTCAATGGGTTTTTAATAGTAGTGCTTAAACATTTGCCAAAATATTTGCAAAAGGCACTTCTATGAAAAGACTTACCATTGAAAAGGTCATTGAAACCCGTTTAGATTTTGAGTAACGAACATTCACATATCCTCACTCATACAGATCAATCACATAAAAATCCTTTCGCATTTATAAAACAAATAAAAAGTGCTAACAAGTCGTCTGTTTTTTTTTAAATCGAGACTTCAAACGAAATCTTGTTTGATGTTGTATTGACCTATTAGCGTAAACTTTTTTATATTTCGCCAGCTTGGCGTTTGATTGATTGCTGTATCATCTGTTCCAGTGACGATTGGTTCATGTTCGCCTTGAGAACGGTTGCCTGATGAGGCAAAACTAATCAACCAACCCGGCAAAAATCACGCCTGATTTTCCTCTGTCTTGTGTTTAGTACTGCCTATTTTTACTCGTAATGGAAAAATGGGATTGTATCTAATTAATATTTGTGATTACGTTTGTCCATTGCTTTGTATATCCCTTAACGCATGAACCTGAATGTTAAAATTATACAATATCAGTATTATTAATTAACATAATAACTTTGGTATCATAATCAGTTAAAACCGAACAATACACGCCGGAATAATAGTGATCATTGGATCCTTCAGTCCACAATACTACAGAACAAACCAAGCATTCAATTATCATCGCCCACCGTACCTATTTGAGAGTAAAATCTGTCAGGCGAAGCAACAGCCTCCGAGGGGGTGGGTTAGGGGGTGCGGGACGGGGGGGCGCGTCGCCATGGCAACCGGCCACCTCAATTTTTGCCCTAGTTACTGAGATACGGCGATTCGGCTTTGTATCGTGAAGGGCTAGGGCGTCCGTCAATGTTGACCTAAACGTCCAAATCGCATTATTTGATTTGCGATCTTCGACTATTTTACTACCTGTCTGTTTGTTTTTGTTAAAAAGGTGCTGAAATTGAGTATTTGGCCGATGTTTGCTGTACATTGATCTCGTATCCTTTACTAGTAAACAATCCGTATTTGTCTTGGAAACGGCTTTAATATAATTGAATAATATCGTATATATTTCTAAGGGACGGCGGCGACAAATCGATCGAGCTAGTCCTGGGCAAATTCGGAAAAGCCGAGTAAAGGCTCGGTCTCAGTCGCCCAGGTACTTGAAATGTTTATAAAGTAATTTCAAGATACGTGTAAATATTTGAAGGGCAGATTCAGTTAACGATATTGTCTGAGATGAACCATTTTCTCTATAAGTATTATTTATTTAGGTCGGGAAAGGACCCGAGTTTAAATCCTACCTGTGCCACATGAGTTTGTATACCACTTCATGTATAGTAATTATTATAGACCACCACTTGCTTCTGATGAGGGAAAACATCGTGAGGAAACCTGTACATAGCGTGGTGTGTACAACGCGGCTATCGTAAAAGTCATATCAGATGCCTTTTCTGACACCAGTGTTTGTAATAAAAAAAAATTATGAATCGATAAAAGAAAGAAAGTACCATTTTCCTTACTAATCATCCATTTCAATTCACTCTTATTGCTAAGTACGTAGTTAGCATTAACTTTGCGACTCCACAAAGCGCAGTGGTGTCGCTAGCGTGTTCAAAAGGAAACTTTTACATTGAACGTGACTGTACATCTAAGTGGCACTTAGTTATCCGTTGAAATTAGTCGACTATCGTTAAGAAGCTGCAACTTTGGATTACTAAAACTATTCCAGATTCAGCACGTAACAATCCAACTGCTGGTTAGTTCCGTTAGTACAGTGCGACAAGGATCTTTTTTCACGTGTTTGTTGCTTTTTAGGGTTCCGTAGTCCGTCAAGGAACCATTATAAGATCGTTCAGTCCGTCCGTCCTAGTCTGTCACAGCAGAATATCTTCTACGTTTATGGACTGATTTGAATGTAACTTGGTTCGAGGATACTTCACATATAGATCTCATTTTTAAAAATACAAAAAATTAAAATTACCCCTTTTTAAGGATACCTACCCATACATGTAAAGGGGGGGTGAATTATTTTTGCACATGTTTTTGTTGAGGGCGCCACCTAAGTTTTAAATAAGAAATTTTAATAGTTTAGACATTAGTTCCGTTTTCTACCACGTGCAAAGAGATCCTTTTGCACACGAGTTTAGTTACAAGGAGTATCTAACTTTAAAATATGTAGTTATATCAGCAATGTCTTTAAATGTGAACGTTTTAAAATTTAGATATATTTTTACATGACTGACCTAAAAAGGAGTGTTATGTTTTCAGGGTTCATGTATGTATGTAAGTTTCTTTATTCCACCATAAGTCCTGAACGGCTTAACAGATTTTGATGTAAGAGGTATTTGTAGATTCCTTGCATTCCTTCGAGTGACATAGGCTATGTGAGTTGTCAGTCGTGTTATTATTTTTTTAATAATTAGCTTGTTTAAACTAGCTGTGCCACGCCTCTTTGCTCCCGTAGGAATTTCGGACAGTCTACGAAAAAGGTATTATTAAGAAAGAAAGAAAATAAGAAAGACAGAAGAAGAAGCAATATTTGGAATGTAGATATGATACACAGGAAAAAACTCGATCAAATATACAAACTCTTCAGCTTTATTATCAGTAGATATTGAGGTTTTGGAGATCTAAATAAACTAATTTATTTAGATGATTTTTTATTATTTTTTTATATGACAGCTACGAGTTATGAAAAGTTAAGTTGGAAAACTTAGTATAAAAACTATCACGCGTTCAAATATGGGATTTTGAATGCGATTTTTGACAGTCGCGGTGTCTATCTAATATAGATCGTAATAACTAAACAGACAAGATAAAGAAGAATAAATTAGCTTTCAATGAGGTCTATCGCGTTCAAATATTAAACCGTCAGCACCTAATAGTAAGGAGAGACATCTGTCAGGTGATACAACGCTGTCAATGTCGATGTGTCGAATTCAAATGACAGTATTGTACCATTGACATGACCATACTCGCTAGTATCGCCATCTAGTGAGCGTAAATACAATAACCCTCAGTGACTTGAATCTTCTAAAATCAGGTTGACTAAAAAAAAAAGCTCGATCCGACATAGCGACGACCCAAAACTACACCTGGGGAAGAATGACTAGTCAAAGTCAATTATTTTTATTTATATAGGCTTAAAAATAGCACTTATAAATCGTCACATTCTTGTTTTTAGTTAGTTGACGTCATAAAATTACTTAAAGCTAAGGTTACCACCGCCTCCAAAGCGCAAGTGGAGAAGAGGCGGCGCAACAAACTCCACTGCTGCATTTTCTCCAAAGACTTCACTTTACAACATATGTCTACAACGAGTAGAGCCGACCCCAAATGAAACGGGAGAAAGCTAGGCAAAGAGAGAGAGAGAGATTTGAATCTTCATCTATATCACGAGCTTTTGTATCAAACGAGCCGTATACTTCTGGGAATTAAACTTTTTAATATAAGACGTTGTTGAACCCAATTCGCTCCTCCTTCGGCTTCGACAACCAATAAAAACGATTTATTTGAAATCGGAACGGCCAGCCATTGGACGGCTATTGATGTTTATACGGCAATGCAATACTGGCTGGTTGCTGTCCGATATTTTGTTGGGTTTAAACTTCGATTGATAAAACAAAAGAACGGTTTAAAGGATACGATTTAATTATATTTAAAATTTTTGCTCCCAATGTATAAACCTAAAACTTTTCATACATATTTATTCATTTGGTTCTAGATAGAATAAATAACTATTGACCCAAGACAAAACTGTAACCTAACTAAAAAGTAAGTGAAAAAACATGATACTGTATCTATATGGTTTACGGGAGAAAGATTCAGTAACCAGGTTTATTTATACAAGTTGCTGTATTTTTGGCGAAAGCTCGTTTCTGTTATTTTACAATAATTTCAGTCTCTTTATGGACTAATTTTCGCATGTCACTTTTTCGTACTCTTCTGTATTCAACATTACGTAGACATAACACTCCTTTTTGAGCTGTCGTGCAAGAAAACGCAAGGTTTTGCTGCACAAATAATTTCAAACCAGATAAGACAAAACAAATTGTAAACCCCGAACTGAACAGTTAATTTTGAATTCGCCACCACACACAGAAGTATCAAGTTTAAACGGTCGCACCTGTTGCGATTACAGAGTCTACTGGGGGTAGTCGCAACTTGCTTACTCACAATATTGGAGCTGTTAACGAGATCTGAATCTACAAAATATGCTGTTTTTTTCCTTTTAAAAAGTTTAAGATACGAAATAATCTTCAGATCTACTGTTTTGATTACCACAAAATTTTGAATAATACAACAAATAAGTGCCATCTGTTATCTGTCACTCTGACGCTTGGAAAAAATTAACAAAATTTCATAATTATTTCATTAAAATCCGCTGTGCGTTTACAACGAGATCACAAACATAAAAACTACCTATTTCATATTTAATGTTAGCACTAACGTTTTATGTAAAACTAGTACGGGCCCGGGACTTTGTTCCCGCGGGAATTTCGGGAAATACCTACTCTCTTTGTGCTCCCCTACTCTTCCTAAGGAACCTACATGACAAACAGCTTCCTACGCCCAGTCGTTTTGGCTGTACGTAGTCTATTAGTCACTCAGTCAGTAACGGATTTTTTTTATTTATACCTATTAATAAGTTAATGTTATTTAAAAAAAATTGAGGTAGTTGGAAAACTTGTATCAGTTACATTTTTCTGAGCTCCTGGTAGCTGAGAGGAAGATATGGCGGAAAATCCTGGGACCAGTTAGGGGGGAGGATGGCAGCTGGAGGCTAAGAAAGAACAAAGAGGTAGAAGAACTAGTGGCGGAGCCCGATATTATGGGCGAAACGAAAGCAGCAAGGCTTCGATGGCTCGGCCACGTGGAGAGGATGGGAGAGGATCGCGCAGCTAAAAGAGCGTATAAGGGACGACCAAGCGGGAAACGACCTGTCGGCCGGCCCAGATACCGCTGGAGGGATAAGGTCCTAAAAGATCTGGTGGCCCTCCAAAGAGCCGACTGGCAGGAAGTAGCGCAGAACAGGAAGGAATGGAAGCTTTTAGTATCGGAGGCCAAGATCCTCTTTGGGTCGTCGAGCCATCGAAGTAAGTAAGTTACATTTTTCTACGAAAACATTAAATCATTAACCTACTACAAAATGTGCTGAATGATATCTTTGAGTCGATATAAAAAGTAACTTACTTCCTAGCGAATCGATTTACCGCCAAAGAGTAGTAGAATTTCGATCTCGACCAAGACAATGCAATCTAACTTAAATTGCGCCCGCATCTCGAGCGTTCCAGAACAGATATATTTCTGGGTAGATTTTCGCCCGGTCTCTGTTACCGGTATTCGAGGACTAGACCTAATAATAAGGTCGTTAGTAGAAATAGATTTGGCTAGATTTCTGGCGCTAGATATCTATATATATATACATATATATCACACAAAGGTGACTGACTGAATGATATAGTGGTCTATCAACGCACAGCCCAAACCACTGGACGGATCGGGCTGAAATTTGGCATGCAGGTAGATGTTATGACGTAGGCATCCGCTAAGAAAGGATTAACGCGAGCGAAGCCGCGGGCAAAAGCTAGTCAATTAATAAAATAGAAGTAATTTGCTGTTCGAACACATAAATTTACATTGTAGATCCTTTCCTGCCTTTTTATTCTGCTGCCTTTTTAAAACAAACACCAAATTTAATATGTATTTATAAAATTAAACTTGCCAGGCTAAATATTTTTATGCAAAGAAAAAACCCTCATCAGGATACCAAAGTGCTACTTGTGAATATGTCATAAAAATATGTTACACCCATGGAATATTAGGTAATTTGCATTTCGGGTACTTTGCGGAAGAGATACTTAGACCATAGATTTATGATTAAGGCCATAGATTTAGAAAAAAATTAAAGCCATTCAAAATATATATTTTTCTTTGTGTTATAGAATTCGCCACCAGAAATTAATAGAATTTCGATCTTGACGAGTCAACTTAAATTACGCCCGCGTCTCGAACGTTCTAGAAATAGTTCTAGAAACAGTTCTAGTTATACATTTTTTGGTAGATTTGCGCGCGGTTTCTGATGCCAATAGAGTTACGGTTCGAGGACTGCAGTCCAATCGTAACTAGATCGTTACTAGCAGAAATAGGTTGGCTAGATTCTATTCTAGCTTTGAGCTTCATTAAATAAATAGCAAGGAACTTGCTGTTCCAACACTGGAGTTTTTTAAAGTTTACGTGATAGCTGTGCCTGAGTTATAGCCCTATTATAATGTAAACAAATAGCGTAGAGAAAAATAGTATTTGTTTGACCGCTCCAAAGCACGTTCAATTTAATTCTGACCCCTTTTCATCGACATTCACATGTCTTTCACATCCTAATTTTTAGATTTTCTATGCAAAATAAGTTCTAGTTTTTAGGGTTCCGTAGTCCGACAAGGAACCCTTATAAGATCGTTCAGTCCGTCCGTCCTAGTCTGTCACAGCAGAATATCTTCTACGTTTATGGACTGATTTGCATGTAACTTGGTTCGAGGATACTTCATATATAGATCTCATTTTTAAAAATACAAACAATTAAAATTACCCCTTTTTAAGGGTACCTCTCCATACATGTAAAGGGGGGGTGAATTATTTTTTGAGTGCACCCCCTTGTGTTGAAAAGGACTATGAAAATAAGGTAGGGTTTGCATACAACACTTTTTTATCAGATTTACCATTTGCGAGATATAGCCTGCCAAAGTCGTTTACACGGTGTCCCCCCCCCTATAATTTCTAAAGTCTTGGACCTATAAAATTCAAAACACTCGCGTATAGAAACAGGCGCGGAAACTCTTATTTAAAATTGTTTCGGGTATCCTTAGATGAATACTTTTGAAATTATAAATAAAATAAAAATATATACTTTTTATAACAGGTAAACCTGTTCTTTTGGAAAAAAAAGTATAGTAATATATAAAAGTATAGTATATGTAGCCGACCCCGTGAGATACGGGAAAAGGCTAAGGAGATGATGATGATGCAAGAAATGCAAAACAGCGCGGTGCCAAAAATTACTACGGAACCCTACTTCATGCGTGGTCCAACACGCACTTGGCCGGTTTTTTTTACTATTTTTTTTATTTAACCTATATTGTCCTACTGCTGGGCAAAGGTCTCCCCCACTTGCTTCCACCTATCCCTGTCCATAGCGACATTCGACCAATTCGGCTGGAAAGCGTTAAGGTCGTCGCGCCATCTTTTACTTGGCCTTTTTTAACATTATTTAAAAACAAGACGCAGGTTATTAATATAGCGTTACCATTACGTATTAATTTGCGAAATACCTAAAACAACAGCTAGAAAGTGAGAGGGAGAAAACACAGCACGAACGAGATAAAATTTGCGTACAATTTTTACGTTCATACAAAAGTTGGCGTTCTTCTATTTTTTTTACACGACTGACCAAAAAAGGAGTGTTATATTTTCAGGGTTTATGTATGTATACATGTAAGTATGTATGAAAGTTTCTTTATTCCACCATAAGTCATGAACGGCTTAACAGATTTTGATGTGAGAGGTATTTTTGGATTCCTTGCATTTCTTCGAGTGACATAGGCTATGTATGTTTTACTAATTAGCTTGTTTTATATCTATATTATTAACAAACAGGTAACTAAACGTAACAGCCTATAAATTTTGAAGTTAGAAACAGATAGCGAAAACGAAAAAGCATATATATAAGTTCTGGTGATGGTACGAAAAACGTTCGCTTCCATTATTTTCTTAAACTAAGATTAACTGGTCGTTAAATGATTTAGCGATTTTCCTAACAAAAGTCCCGAAGACTGTAATAATCTAGTCCCCAGATTGACTAAGCGATGGCTGGTATCGGGACGTTTGGATTAATGATCTTTGGCGTAACAGAGGACATTATTTTTAAATTTGTCCGTTCCGCAAGAAAAAACCCGTGAAAAGGTTTACATAATTCGCGATAGTCTGTTCAGTACATCAAAGTCAAAAGTCAAAGGCTTAAAAATAGCACTTATAAATCGTCACATTCTTGTTTTTTAGTTAGTTGACGTCATAAAATTACTTAAAGCTAGGGTTACCACCGCCTCCAAAGCGCAAGTGGAGAAGAGGCGGCGCAACAAACTCCACTACTGCATTTTCTCCAAAGACGTCACTTTACAACATATGTCTTACAATTAAATGACTGTACATGTGGACGACATGTATGTACGTACAAGTTACAATTATATATATTTTTTATGATGCCTTTTTCCGTCGCGAACTTGACAAATTTTCAGGATATTGCAAGCAGAGGTCATAAGTAACGTATTGTGTACAAGAAAACAAGGAAACGTCTAATACAAAAACTTAAATGCGTAGAATACCTACACTTCGAGGTCTTTGTATACACGAAATCACAAATATACGTATACACAAATCTATGTATACACGAGTATACATAGATTTATAGTTATTCTAAATCTATGCGCATACATGAGACTTTTTTTAAAATATTTTTTTCCCTAACTAGTTTTATCTCAAGTCATTTTGAAGTAACAATTTTTCTTTCCATCTCAGAAAGTCCCCAGTTAAATAGGGCCGAGTAAACGAAAGCTATTGTAAAGCTACTGAGCTCAGACACAGGAAATACCAAGATATAAAACTAACGACCCGAGAAGATACCACAGACTATTAACAACGTCCACGTTTAATTGGACAAGTTGGTAATTAACGTTATTGAAGAATACATCGCATAATTACGTCACCAAGAAATCCACAGAGAAGACTGGCTCAGCAAACGACCACTATAACATTTAAGTGCTTGACTAGACTAAATCAGCGTACACGGTTTAATGATCACACGAGTGGGCTGTTGATTTTACTGTTAATTAGTTTTCCGAATATCGACTCTCGAATGTTTATTATATGCACAGGACAGGATATAACAGGATGCTACAAGCTGTTAAAAAGAAATCGTCGCAAATATATTTTTTCCTTGACTTGACATGTGCTTTTAATTTATTTTAATAGGTAAAAAATAAAATAGAGAATATTTCAATAAATACGAAGAAAAATATGTTATAACTACGATATTTTGCTGAAAAAGAAGTCACATGAAGTAATTATAAAAGTATGATGAGATTACGAACTAATTTTCTTTTCCAGCAGAACTACCGTGATATATGTCAATGACACTCAGTTTTATGGATGCGACACCTATGCTTTGGCATATTTACAAACTAATTTCATTTTTCGCCTAATGGTTATAACGTCATTCACATATTTTAGCTATAACGTAGTTATTTTGGTTTTTTTTATAGGTTATTTACAACAACTTATTTAAGACAACACGATATTTTAGACAAAGAGTAGAGATATGTTAGACGTGTAATACAGGCGAATTTCACACAATATTAAAATTTCTTTGAAAAAAAAACCAAAATAGGGTTTCTTTAGATACGAAAGAAAGTTACCAAAGAAAGAAACTGCGGTCAAAGAAATCTGGCTGGCTTTTGAACGACGTTTTCATGTCGTTTTCAGGGTGCAAAGTACAAGAGCATCCGCCGACCGCCATTAAATCTTATGAAACTCAAAGAAAAGCAGAAAAAAGCGAAAAAAAAACTAAGTCATATTCAGAACTGAAAAGCGAAAAATTTCTAGTTTAATCCAGCTCACTGTGCTACAAAGGCGAACTATCGCTCGTAGACAGTCGTAGCCAAATGCTACTGCGTAGCGGTTAAACTAGAAATATCAAAAGTGGCAATACCACCGACTACAATAGTTCGTAGCGTCGTAGCTCGTAATGTTAAAACGGGACAGAGATATTAGAAAACATTGAGTGTGACACGAGAAGAGGAACATAAAATTGTGATAATGGCTCATCGGCATCGCATGTTGGGGCATGTTGCGACCAATAAATCGAAGTAGGTATTTTTTTTTTAAATAAAAGATGGGTTTGCTCTTGACCATAATCTCGCCCGAGGACAGAGATGAGATCTACGATGTAGCGAGCTTACCCAAAAGTAGCCTATTCTATTCACTCTGGTTTTGAAGAGAATCAGGAACTCAGGAGGTATCGTGTGAATTATATGAGAATTTTGATGGCGCAGTGGTTTGCGCGCTCGTCCTTCGATAGTGGCGGATTCGCAATGGTCGATCAAGAGATGAGTGACCAAAAATTAAGTATCAAAGGCTCCTTACTGCTTCAAAAGGAACGTTAAGCCGTTATTGCTTTTGGCGGTATTTGCAGTCGAACACACCAACCCACATTGGACCCGGGTGGTGGGTCATAGCCCGTACTCCTTATCCATTCATAAGGAAGGCCAGATGTTAGATAAATAAAATAAAATTATTTTATTTCTGGCAGAACCCATAATGTTAGTAACAAAGATAACTAATAAATGTGTTAGTATTATATCTATACCAACATTAGTGAAAGGTTTGGAGTCTTTGACTAGGTAGACGCGAGTCCAGTGCTGCATGACAGCACTGTCCACGTCCAACTTAGCCGCACACACACAAGGCTCTCCGCAATTAAAATGTCTGATGATTTATTTATTTATTCGTATGGCGTTTAACAGTCGTTTTAATTATGTATTATGTAAACTATAATGATGATGATACAAGAGCACAAGACAAAACTAAGAGCAGTCATCGGCCGACTTTGGGCCTACAATGTAGGCTATACAAACTTGAATGTCGCGCAAGCATGTAGGATTGTAGGCCCTACATGCTTGCGCGACATTCAAGTGTAGCTCGTAGCACTAAAAGTCGTATTCGGAATTTTTATAACTATTGTTACGTGTCCAAATTACATTTTCGCTTTTGGCGGGAGCTGTTCGACCGAATATAATCAAATTTATTGATTGTGGTTGAAACAAAACCATATCAACCTATCTCGGTCGTGAAATAGTCGTGATATGTAGTGGGTGAAACATTTTGGATGATTTTCGATAGCTTTTTTGTATTTGTATCACAAACATAAAAAAATGGATACTTAATTCTATTTCATACAATTCATAATCGCCAAAAAAGTTGCTAAAGAAACATTGAACACGATTTTTATTAAGACTGGCGACAGCTTACTTCTAAAGATCTTTTAGGAGCAGATATTAAGTTTGCGAACATTTGATGCCGTGCCCTAAAATAACAAGTAGAAAGACAACTTCCAAGATTAATAATGTAAGTTGCTCAAACGAGGGCATGAGGCCTTGACGTGAAATTTAAAATGGCGGCGACGTGACTATAGAATTATTTTAAACTAGACACCGCATGCATTGGTCACCAAATGTATGCGTGTGTCAGTTTGTTTGAAGTAAGTAATTTTTGTGCAATATCGTTATTTAGTTAGTTAATTGGTTATTACTGCTTTTTTATATTTGTAGACCGGTGGACCGCCCCAGGTACCGCTGGAGCGATTTGGTGGACGCTGACCTGAGTGAGCTGCAAGTTGGCGACGACTGGCGGGAACTGGCGCGGGACCGGGGACGCTGGCGTGCGATTGTGTTAGAGACCAAGACTCACTTTCGGTCACTGAGCCCGGACGGATAGTAAGTAAGTAATCAACAAAAAATTTTCATGATAGAATTAGGTAAATCTTAGTTATATTTTTCTGTAATTTTTAAAGATTTTGTTAAGATGTCATTTTTAAAAAGTAAATTGTTATAACTTTCAATTTGTTGTTCATGAGAAACGTCAAGCTTTTTCCTACTTTCATGCATATTCTATTGTCTCTGGTCCGTTGATTAAACTGTTTTAAAAAGAGAAAACAAAAAAGTATTAAGCTCGATGGTCTACAAAAGCGGAGCGATATTAAACGCATTGACGGCGACGACCGACGCCATAGGACGGCCGTCATTCCCTTTTTGGCGCGGGAAGTGCCAGGATTGGCTCCTGTCGTTTTTTTCAGGATATTGACGTCAGAACGTGTAGCAAAGTCTATTCGTGAAATAAGCGGTATTGTGAGTTTTTAATTTTCATTTATTACACGACTGATCAAAAAAGAAGTGTTATGTTTTCAGGATTCATGTATGTAAGTAAGTATGTATGTATGTATGTAAGTTTCTTTATTCCACCATAAGTCCTGAACGGCTTAACAGATTTTTATGTGAAAGGTATTGTTAGATTCCTTGCAATCCTCCGAGTGACATAGGCTATGTAAGTTGTCAGTCGTGTTTTTTATTTTTAAATAATTAGCTTGTTTAGTTCTTTGTCGTTTCAGTTACAGATACACTACTCATTTTTTTATGACTTTGATAGTTCAAAGTCATAAAATTACTAATAAGTTGCGTAATAGCTGATTCAAACGAAAATCAAATGTAAGTAATAATATAATTGTTATGATGATATTATATGATAAGTATAAAAAAATGCTTACAATACCCAAAATTTTCGCAAAAACATAATCGTATTTAGTTTACAATTCAAATAGTATTTACATTCCGCATATATACATAGTAAAGTAATAAATATCAGAAGTCGGGCTATGTAAATACGATCATGTACAAATAACTATATTTGTAAAACTCGCTATTTGTATAGGCAAATAAATATTTGACAACCCGCTACGCTCCGTCAAATAGCTATCAACAGCTCGTTCATATAAGCTGACACAGAGTCCCTACCTGTCTAGTAATAGCAATCCCCCTTTTACTACCCCCTCCCCTTCCCCCTCACCCCGATCAATTACGCATCAGATTAATCCCAGCTCGAAGCTATGTGCATTGATAACTTGGTTGTATGGTAATGTGGAGCTACACGTTTTTGCAAATAGCGGCGCCATAGATCACTGAAATAAGAGAGAATTCTTTTCTTGATACCATCAAAGAAAATATTTAAAACTAGCACCCCGCTACGGCTTCGCTCGGGAGGTACATAAATTAATTGTAGGCTATGTCACTCAGGTATAATATAGCTTTCCATTGGTGAAAGAATTTTTAAAATCGGTTTAGTAGCTCCGAAGATTACACCAACAAAGAAACTCACAGACTTTAACATGTTATTTCCTCTTTATTATATTAGTATGATTTAAATCTGTTTTTCCATCTTTGCGGGTCACCTGGCTTCTCACATCTATTCAATTTCTGTGGTTACGTAGGATATATTGTCTGATATTTGAAAAGGTACCTGCCATGCCTGCCAAGGTACCATAACCTGCTACCAAAGGGCATGTTGCATAGCGGGCTATATCATAAGCAGTTCCCCAAAAATCAGAAATAATATCAAAAACCGATTAAGACTATCATATATTTGTTTTTTCGTGTTCTTGTTATGGTACAAAAATACATTTAATATCGTATAATGGCGATACTGACATGGCGCCCGTACGTAGGTATGTTCAGAAATTATGATACAGAAAATCAGATACAATGCTCGATATTTTCATTATATTTTAGAAAATTAATTAAAGTAAATGTTCCTAACACATGTTACATGCCATATCACATAAGTGTATTTCACATAAATAAATGAATAATAAATAAAATAAACAATTCTTACCCGCGGGCACGTATGTAATAAAAGTACATTTTTGAACGTATCGGAAATCGGAACTCTTAAATAAAGCGCGTCAACGTCAAATCATAATGGGTGTCGGCCATTTTTGCGGAACTCGCCTAACCTTCATTACGATTTTGTTGACTAAATGTACCATAGAAAGGCTACGAATTTATCGGATTTACTTGTAAGGCATTGATACTGACCCAAAAATGAAAAGTTCAGATAGGTGAACCGGAACAGGTGGAGAACCGGCTATATCATAAGTGATATAGCCGGTTCCCCATACATTTGTGCAACAACCCCTTTGTACATTGTTCAAAATTAATAGCAACCTGGTCTACACTGAATAAATAAACTAAGAATAAATAAACCCACCTCACCCACCGCATTAGGTAATGCTTGTTTAGGCTTTCTCAGAAACTATTTAACACTTTCACGGACGCACCAGTATAAACAACAATATTTAAACTTTGTTTTACAGTGCTAAGTTATCGGGAGTAGGCATCAAAATCCGTGAGTTCGATACAACTAGGTTTATTTGCACTCCCCGAACACATAAACAAACAAACACGAGCACGAATGTTTTCAAAGGTTAGAACAAAATTTACGTTCACCAATCGAATTTATGATTTGTATTCCCGTAGTCCCTATATCGGCCATCTCATTAAGGTGACAATGACACGGCATCAAAAAATTACAAAAATAAGTTCTTAAAACATATTGCATGGGTCGACGAAACAAACATAACATCCCTAAATAAAAATTTACACAAAGATCCTACATAAATCAAATCATTTATAAAGATACATATAACTTCTATACATATGCGTTGCAACTATAACAGCAAACAGTGGCGACAAAACTGCGCCCGAATGTCATATTCATATCTCCTAATTTCTACGATCTGACTAAACTACTAGTTTTGAAATTGCACGACGACGTATGCAAAGTTGAGGCAAGGGAGAACGTTTTTAGATGCAAATCGCGCCGTTTACAGAATCTAGAGGCAACTGCTCCTGTGTTTAACGGAATGGAGTGTGATTTTATAATTTAATTCTAGTGTAACTTTTGAACGTTTAGTGAATGAGATTGGAATAGCTTTTAGTTACAGCTTTTATGCAGATTATAAAATAAACCTCTCTGTATGCTCTCTGTCTATTTGCCATAACTTAAATGGATCATTTTAATTAAAATAAATGGTGCACACAAAAAGTGAGTATAGTTTCATTTCAAAAAACTGGCCAAGTGCGAGTCAAACTCGCGCATCAAGGGTTCTGTACACGCAAGCATCACACATAATAGCTCTAAATAAAAGACCAACTAGTTTCAAAAACAAACTTAACTTTGCAGTTCGATCCCTAAAATTCATACTGAATTCAGCGCAAAAATAAGTTTGTAACACTTTTTTTTAGACTTCCAACAAACATATTTACAGTTTTCAGATTTATTCCTATATAAGTACTGTTAGACCTTACTTTTTGCCATATTTCATAATTATAGGTCAACGGAAAGTACCCCATAGGTTTTGATTGCTGCCTGAAATCGCAAAATATGCGAAAATTCGCAACATTTACGGTAATATCTCTTGATCGCGTTGACGTATAATTTTGATTATTGTTTTGCTGAAAGAGATCGTGGATCCGAGTATTCCATATTAATTTAAACTTAATACCTCTAAGCATTCCTGAGAAAAAAAAAGTTTGACAGACAGACGGACATACGGACAACAAAGTGATCTTATAAGGGTTCCGTTTTTGCCTTTTGTGGTACAGAACCCTAAAAAGAACTTGGTTGGGTTGCACCGAAATTTAAGTTATTGTTCTAAGATTAATGTCAAAGTTATCAGTAACAGTAACGTTAACTTTTGTCATACTATTCGACTTGTGCGACCATAGAGCAACACAGACTTCTACGCGCGGAAGTCTTTGTTGCTCGAAGGATGCAACTCAAATTTTGCCGGTACGGTTAAAGCATAGATTTATAATATAAAAGTTACTGTCAAAGTAAGGCGGTGCAACCCAACTTTACACTTACTTTTCTAACAATTTTGCATACAGTGTTTTAAATGTAGTAAACACAAAAATATAATCAACACGTGATTGAGTAACACGCAAAATCTACTGAACGGATTTTGATGAAATTTGGTACATGAGTAGAAAAATATCGGGAGTAACACATAGTAATTTTATCCCGATATTCCAACGAGGGCAAAGCCCCGGGACGCAGCTTATTGTACATAAAGACTCCCTCAAGAAAAAAAGTTAAAACTCCCATATAACATAAAAACTCCCTCAAAATAAATATTTAATTAAAAACACACATTAATAATACTTAATAACAAGAGCATCTCAAGCGTGAAACAAGAAAGGCTATATTTTGAAACTCATTACGAGAACAAGTTAAGGCGGAGATATTTTGCACTGGTAACATTCCAAGAATGTTACGTTGGCATGTGGCAACACCGACTGGCTGGCGCTCTAAATGTACATTATTAATTAACATGGCTACACCTGGATAAGCTTAAGATATTCAAATCAAACTTTATTTATTTTATTTATTTATTTCATTTTATACAGCGTGTCATTAAACTTGTTTTATACAAATAAAGTTAGACTAAAAAAAAAAACGAACATTTATACATATGTACTGAAATTTCATTTTCAGAAATTACTGATGCTTGTTATAATATAGTTTACAATGAGGGTTATCCTTTTACGCTCGCTAGTACGCGCTACTGGCAAGTATGGTCATGTCAGTGGTACAATGCTGTCATTTGATTTTGACACAATGACAGCTATATACGTACATCTGATAGATGTCTGTCCACGCTCGCTGGCATCTGGTGGAATATTTGAATGCGATAGCCCGTTGCATATTACTTGTAAATTAATAATGACCTATAGGGTAAAAGCTACAGATGCAAATGCAGAGAGCAGATGCAGAGCAAGCAGATGGCGCCACCAACACATGCAGTAAACAAACCACCCGTTTCCATGGTGCACAAGTCAATGTCAGTGTCATTTGTCATGCTTTGAAACACTCGTCATTGCCAATGACAAACTACGCTGACATTGACAATGACAAGTGTGTCACTTTTGCTCCACATGCTAGTGCTGCCCACATTGCATTTATATTCCCTATTGAGAGCAAGTTTAATCTTTCATACCTAACATATTTCCTCAACAGACAATTTATTATGTGAAATGTTTTATACGACAAAAACACTTCCCGTAATAAATCTGATTGCTCTTTTGTATGGGAAAACAACATTTTTTCTATTGAATCTTCTATATCTTCTTTGGGGAAAGCTGCTTAGCGTGAAACTGAATTTGCCGTAAAAGGGATTTTTTAAGAAATTACATGTACTTTATATTATTTATTTATATGTACATTTGTACATTCGTCCACTGAAATTTATAGAGTGACGACGTCTTTGGAGAAAAAATGCAGTAGCGTTTGTTGTGCTGCTTCTTCTCCGATGGCGCTATGGAGGCGGTAGTAATTAACCTTAGCTTACAGAAAATTTTTGACGTCAACGAATTATATAAATTAAGTATGACGATTTAAAAGTGACTTGACTTTAACTTTAATATATTTGTGCTTTATTTATTTACTCATTAGCTTTAACAATTTATTTTAGGATTTTTAATATCACAAAAGAAAGCAAAATATTATTTTAATTTTCTTCGTTTCGATAATCAAATCATCCTGGACCTGGAGAAACAGACAGACAAAGAATCTAAAAAAAAATGTTCAATCTATTTTACCCGATGCTCAATCTTTTTAAATTGGACCTGAAGTACTTATAGTACAGTAGTAGTACTTAGTGTAGTACTTAGTATAGTACTTATAAGTACTTTTTCGTGAATTTTTATAATTTCTCAAAAGACCTCAAAGATGTTTTTAATATAAATTTCCATTTACCATTTCTTGCTTCCCGTGACTAATTCGTTTATCTCTCTTCCCCGGGGCAGGATTAGCAATAATAATTGCTGTGTTAGACACGCCTGCCTCCTGATAAAGTGACTGATATATCTCAATTGCCCTGATATTGCTAATTTTACTAATTTTCTTATAACACGTTATTTATGAAACGAGCGAAGCGCGTTGCTAAGTACTCGGTACTCGGTATAGTTAATTTTACCTTAATAATTTTTATTCGATTTATAAAGTAATTAGTATAAACGCGACGTATTGTGTACAGTGTATTGTATGTACATAGATAGATTTTACCCACGTTTTTCTTTTACACATTTATTGAAATTATTACAATATTAAAAAGATGTTAATTCAATATAGTTGTTGTTTGGGAGAGAACATTATTTTTCAGTATTTTTTTTGTTTCGCATAAAATATCTTACGGTCATAGTAAAGCATTGCGAATATGCAATATTTTTTTCAGTTTATATTTTTTTCAATTGTATAAAAGCAACAAAATATTGCAAAAATCTAAAAAAAAAGTTTTTTCTACTTTACAAAGATATTTCGTGACCTACACGAATTGGATTTCAGCCAGTATTACCAACCGAACAGTCGATTAAACAGCCAGTGTCGTGCGTATTACCAACCGTACAGAACGGACGATTAAACGGATTTACTCGATTTACACAATGACCTTTTAATGTCCCGATGTACTCGCGTTAATGCAACCATTATCTAGATTTGATGTTAAAGCTGTAGAGACGATTAACGAACTAAAATTTGATATGGGTTAATATTAATTTAAACAGTAGTTAGTAGTTAAACGGTAATAAATCTATTTGGTAGTAATGTAGTGGACTATTTTTTTTGTTAGTCAAGGTCATTTTTCGTAGCTTTCTAATAAGAATCCTATATGATTTGAAAAATATTTTAGATTAAAAATTAGTTTAGGACAGAATTCATCAAACACAGTGAATTGATAGGTAGGTATAGATTTTCATAAGCACGCGCGAATACCTACCTACCTCCTATAAGAAAGTATAAAATTATTTCTGTATTCTATAATTCTATGAATAAACCATTTAAGAGCAAAATAAACGATATTTATAATTATTTTCCCACCAAAACATTTCTTACGAACACAAAATCAAAGCTATAAAATATTTTAATATCATCGATACAAACTTTAATACCGAGAGAGTCGTAAAAATCCAATAATCGATTCACGTCACCAATGCACCCGATTGTGTGTCTAACCGGGCAGGTACCGCCATTTTATGATCCATAACTATAGACAAAATGGCGTCCGCTATTGCCGCGAAACCGTTTGAGATTTATACTTTCTTGTTGTCTTTCAAGAAAAATGGGTCGACAACCGTCTACCGATTTTTCTCAGTCAGTAAGTGCAAAATGTGGTTAGGAGCTTTGAAACGAGTTTACTTATGTTAGCGATAAATAACCCTGGAAGTTATATTGAAAGGTTGTCGTATGTTTCTTTGAAAAAGGGTTCAATAAACTATAATTTTTGTGAGAAGAGAAATATTACCATGAATAGAAAACAAAAACTAAACTTTTACTATCTGAATCTAAAGTTATAGAGACTCGCGTTTATCTTAAGTGATTGAGGTATTTCTCATGAGATCTTAATGTGGCTTTCCACTGATTTCAATCTAAAGCCTATAACGGATAAAACAGGAGTGGCCAACAAACTTTTAATAAAATAGTCTGGCTTTGGCAAAACAACTGAGCATTAGGAGTTGTGAGCTGCGTTCAAACATTTAAACATTGGAATAGTTCGGCCAGACCGCAGACCGCGCAACGAGATTTAAACTATAATTTTGTTACCGACCATCGACTGTTCAATAGCCGCTTTTAATGATGTTATGAATTTATGTCTTGTGGGCATGTTGCTTTGTTTTGAATTACTAAAAATAATTCGAACTAACCAAAGAGTAAGTGATACACCAAACATTGTATTCGACTGGCATTTTTGTAATTACTAATTAAAGTTAGTTTTTATTTTAAAAAAGAGGACAACTAAATGATAGTTACCCAAAATTAAAACAACCAAACTAAGGTACTCTCATATAGAAATTAGATATGGTGAAAAATTCCATGCGAGCAGGACAGCAGGACTTTAATTGATTTTCAACTTCATCGAATATGGGTTAAATCAAATACCTAACACATATACCCACAATACGAGTACGTATTGTGGGTATATGTGTTAGGTGACGCATGCCTAATGCGTTTCAATAGAAATTGGATATGGTAAAGATTTTCGATGTGCAGTATTGAAATGCGATAGCTCAGTTGGAAGAGCAAGGTCGTATAAAGACCAGGTTGCGGGTTCATGTCCTGCTCGCATGAATTTTTTTACCATATGTAATTTCTATATGAGAGTACTTTAGTACTAACTGCATCTGTGATGCACAAAAATGCAAAAATAAGTACAACCAAACTAAATTAAAAATTGAATAACTAAAAGCTGATCTTGAAATAATACTTACTGTGTTAATACGAATAGGTAACATCAGTTCGGCAAAAAGTGACAACATTTATGGAGAAATATAATGTTTTGAAAATAGCAGATACGTTTCTTGACTCCACTAACAAAGGGTATAATGATTAGAAACAATAACTAGCTTTGTAGACAAATGGTTCCAGAATTATAGGACCGATCACCCTTCTGGTGCTTGCAATGGCGTCCCCAAATAGTAATAATAACTCTGTAGACAGCTCTTTTTTGCAAGCAAAGATAAGCAAAATATTCCACATGAGGAGTTGTACCGACAACAAAACAGTCTATAAATTCTTAAAAACCCATAAAATGCCAGTAAAACCCAGAGTGTTAGCATACAAAAGGACGCGAAGACGAAAACGTTATTGATAAGCAGTGCATTGACAAAAACACATTAGGCGTTCGCCAGTCTATCACTGCTTCCCAGAACGATAGCACCCTTTTCAAAGGGACCCGCGGAAGAGATAACGTTAGCGCAAAAATTCACCTCGCCCCTTATCCGTAGCGTGTCAGCGGCTTTTGTTGACTGTACATATCGAATATAAGTATTCTTTATGCAAGTTGACGCTATGGTGATGTGGGTCGGTATTGAAATTAGCTGAATTCGGAGTTGGCACGTCGTGCGGGTTTTTTGTGTTCAGCTTTCAGGCTTGGGTGTTTAACGATCATAAAGATCAGGATTCTTGCACGAAAGGGTTTTTATTGTTCGTTGTTTTGTATTTCCCTAAGTAAGGTCTGCAGGAGTCGGGGAACTGGGTAAAATGGTCCAAGAATTGGAGAACCGGTCAACAGTCTGGTGCTTGGACTGGTATCTTTGGACTGGTATCTCCAACTAGTAATAGTAAAGGTTTACAAGATTAGTAGGTAAACATGCATGAAGAGAGTGATGAGTGTAGAGGAAGCAAGAGAGATCTGTAAGGATCGTAGCAAGTGGATAATCGCTTGTCTCTGCCTACCCCCACGGGAAAAAGGCGTGATAATATGTATGTATGTATGTACTGGATTAGTCATGAATATATTACGCCAATATGCAGGTAGGTTAAGGTTAGTCATTTATTCTGTAAAGTGCAAAATACTCCGCTATTTGGCTTATATTGAGCATGTATAATGTGAATTGCAATAAATGTTCACGCAAAAAATAATATTTTAGCAAAGTACCTTTTTGGCTTGGTTACAATTATATCGGTAAATTTTAAATAGGACTTAACTAAAAATCTCTAAGTGAACTTAGCATAGGGTAGACCTGTGTACATTGTTAAATATTCTCGGCTAATAACAACTAAAACATTATTCATTTTTAAAAACATAATTGATTGGTTTTAACACTATTGAAATTGATACGAAACTACTGAGTGATTTTGTAAACACATAAATAAGCATGCTGTTGTTTTTAAACAATTATTTAAATTGGTTAAATTTTACAAACATTTATAACTAGTAGTAGATGACTCGAACTCATGACATGTCAAACTGCGAGTTTGTTGATTATAATCGAGTTATTGTTTGATTGGTATTAACAGACAATCATATTTATCAATACATGAGAAGAACTTTTTAACTCGTGCCCAGTTACGTATTTACTTTTAATTAAGTAAATCTAATCGGTTGGGACCAGCAAACTACATTAATCATTGGCAACAGGCTAGTGTCATTTAATTCTAATCGAGTACTTACTCGGTAAAAAACAATCGAGTCACTTATTCATTCCTAACTGAATGATTGATAGAAAACAACGAGTAGTTTTTTCGCTTCGTTCGTTCTCGCTCTCGCTCGCTCGTTCATTTGTCCGTGAACTCTCGACTGTGCGCCACGCTTTTAGAATTTATTTTTCAACCACTGAATAGCAACCCGGGCAATCCAACCACCACCAAAATCTAATCAATTTAACAGTATATTTAACTATAACCGTTTAGCACAGGCTTCAGTGCCTGCTTATAAAAATAGGTACAGCTACTTATTACAAAAATAATACCTACGTAGTACAGTGAGTGATTTACAAAATGGATGAGGAGGTCCAAAATTTATTAACAGCTTGGAATCTTGAGTCATACATCGAAGTATTCAAAGGTCAGTATTTTGTTTTGTTTATTATAATGTACAAATTTACGTCTCCTTTAGTATACATACCTAGTCTGGTTACACAATATATCTCGACAAAGCTAAGTTTGCACTTCGCGTCCAAGTCACAGCTTAGGTGTAAAAAGGATTTGCTATGACTAAGTTAACAAATGTTTGCTAGATTTTACTTTGCATTTATTGTTTTTAACATTTTATTAAAAGGGAAGCGGGCGGGGCGCCGCATTTCAGCGAGGTAAAAACTTAGCTAGCTTGGTCGAGTTATATTTATACCTACACATTCTTGTAATTACTAGCCGACTGCCCGCAACTTCGTTCGCGTGGACTTTATGACTTTTGTCTTGGGAGCTGGTTTCTTGGAGTTCTTTATCAGATGTCTCCGACCCTCAATTTTTATACGTCAATGGAAAATGCTCATCAGGTTGAACAACTTTTGCTAAGACGCCATTTCCATATTTCGAATAGTTTAGTTGGTCTATTATGGTTCTCCATCAGGTGTTCCAGTTTTCAAAATACATTATACCCTATATGGGCCTGATAGCTATACGACAAAACAGTTTCATTTAAATCCGTCCAGTAGTTCCCAAGATTAGCGTGTACAAACAAACAGATTGTCAAAAAAATTAAAAACATGTTCTATGAGTATTCTTTAATGGCCCTAAATTGATTTTTTGTAAAAATATTGAATGTACAGACAAACTTTTTATATTTCTATTCCAGAAAATGAGATAACATCTCTGTCTCTGCCCCTATTAGGGGAGGCGGAAATTAAAGATTTAATACCTAAAGTGGGGCCACGATCAATATTTATTAGAAATTTGCAAATTCATAAAAAGACAATGCACCCTGATTGCCATAATTCTAATGTAAGTTGGTTCCCACATTATTAGTAAAAAGCATGGTGTGCTCTATATACATATAATTTTGCATTCAAGCTTTTTATTGTTTTATTTCTAGACTTGTGAAGATTTGGATGTCTCAATATCAGATCTTTTACAATATCCACTTGAAAATAATGCTGATACAAGCTCACCTAAAACAAAATCTCCTACAATAGAAGATGCATTCATGATCGCTTCTGCAAGCTCACATTCATCTCACCCACCTTTGACTATAACTATTCCTGCCGAAAGCCAATTTGATGTACATGTATGTATTATTTTCTTTGAAATCATATAAAATATTTATTATATTAGAACATCAATACAAAGGACAATCCGCAACATGCTTCGTAGGCAATTAAATTTTCTTTTTCCTCTTGTAACAATTTTTGTGTCTGTGATGAATGACAAATAAGAACTTAAGTAGGTACTTTTAAATTTTAAAAGTTGGTTGTCTTACTATTATCTATACTATCTATATCTATACTATCTATACTAATATTATAAAGCTGAAGAGTTTGTTTGTTTGATTGTTTGTTTGTTTGTTTGTACGGGCTAATCTCAGGAACTACTGGACCGATTTCAAAAATTCTTTCACCAATGGATAGCTAAGATGTCCCTGAGTGCTATAGGCTGTATGTACCACGGGCGAAGCCGGGGCGGACCGCTAGTGATTTATATAAGTAATGTTTTGAGATTTAACACATCCTTGTAGTATCGTTGTGTAACATTATGGTGTTAGTTTTTAATTTTATTCTTTACTAGCCTGTGCCTGCGCACTTCGTCTGTGCGTCATTTACTATTGTCAATATCCAAGTTCTCAGCGATGTATCCAGATGAAACTTACACCAGATTATGTTAGACTTTCAATAATATAACTGTGAAAACCGCATCAAATTTTGTCCAGTAGTTTTGGCGTGATGCGCGTACAAACATACAGACAGACTGAAAGACAGACAAAAATTAAAAAAAAAATTCGTTTTGGCTTTTATTGGCCCTATTATAACCCCACATATTTTTTTCTTAAATATCTCTAATGTACAGACACAGACCGGTTACAGTTTTATTATATGTATAGATATCTACTAAGTACATATATCATTGGAATAAATTTTGTTTGATGATTTTTATGAGTTAAAATGTTTTTTATTTTTTTCAGGATTTAAAACTACTATTAAATAGCAGTCTAGAAGGAAAAGGCCTTCTTAATTTAGATAAAAGCAGCCCATTAGACAATGCAGCACGACAGAGATTGGTTCGAATAATAGGTACAGCGATATTAAGGGATAATCCAGAGAAATTGATAAGAGCGACTGTTTATGCCAATTGGGCTAGAGAGATATTACGAATATTTCCATGTGAAAAACCATCTGTGTACTTTCACAGTAAAATTGTTGAGTCAACACGTGGCCTTATCACTAGATTGGCTGGCAAGTTGCCTGATCAAATACATAATTTGAAAAGAAAATACCGGGAATCTGGTGTTATAGAAAAACGCAGACGTATTTCTAGATCTTCTGATGGATCACTAACACCTACATCATCATTACGACTACCAGAAGGATACAATTTAGAGCAAGACGATGAGATCCCAGATGCTATTCAGTGGTTGAAAAATTCTAGTGAACCTTGGTCAATCGTTTCACAAAAGTGGATAACAACAACTCGGGCACGCTTAAACCTTTCGAAAGAATTATCCATCTCAGAATATTTCAAGGAGTATCCGGCTTTGAAGAAATCAACTGGATACTATTTGGTAAGTGTATTCTTACTGATATTATACATGCGAAAGTGAGTGTGGATGTCTGGATGTTTGTTTTTCTTTCACTTTTGAACCAATTTTGATGAAACTTTCCAGTTATATAAGTAGCAGATATCGGAATAACACATATAATAACTTATATATAATAACTATAATATATAATAACTTATTTGTTAATGGTTAATAAAAAATTGGTTTTCTTTTCAGTTGGAAAAGGACTTTGAAGAGTTATATGCTGGTAAATACACAGATATTTTTGAGAGCTTTCCTTCTATAAAAGAAGATATTTTTAAACTGGCCAAGAAAAGAAAGAGTACTTACAACAAGGACACAGCACTAAAGGAATTTCTTAGTTTGCAAGATTGTAAGTACATGCACTTTTTGATTTTATAAATTGTCACGCGACAGTAGTGACACCCAACCAAGATTTGGATATGAAAACTTATATTTAACATATTTAACCTAACATTTAAAAAACTATAACCTGACTACACAAGACTGTTAGACTGCATTTAGAACATATACATTGACTTAAGAGGGCGCCTATGCGCACAGTGCTGTCACCATTGAAAATATTTTTTTTTTAGAAAAACGGAGTTGTTATTTAAAATATCCTTTTACGAAATCCAAGATAATCTTTTATATTATTTATTGAAGTATAATTTATCGTCTCAGCGGCAATCATCTAGCTTTACTAGGCGTTTTCGTCAAAAGTGACCACTTTTGGCGAAAACGCCTAGTAAAGCTAGATGGTTACTGCTAAAATGATAAATTATACTTGAATGAATAATATAAAAGTTTATCTTGGATTTCGTAAAAGGATATTTGAAATAACAACTCCGTTTTTCTAAAAAAATATTTTCAATGGTGGCAGCACTGTGCGAATAGGCGCCCTCTTAAACATATGATATACTAGCTTCTGCCTGCAACTTTAACAGCGTGTAAAAGGTAGCCTATGTTCTTTTCCATGTTAAAGGCTATATGGTTGCCAAATTTCAGCCAAAACTGTTCAGCCTTTTTTGCGTAATTGAGTTTTAATAAATCCTAAGTAACCTTTACCTTTCATTCAATCAACTCAAATATAAAAAAAACCGGCCAAGTGCAAGTCGGACTCACACACGATGGGTTACGTACCAGTACCGGTGTTTACGGTTTATGACGCATTATACTATTTTGTAAATATTTACTATTTGTATACTATTTTGTAAAGATTTACTATTCGTAAACTGCAATGCTAAACAAAGCTTTATTTTGTTTCAGCATCGGAAGAGAGCTCCAACATTGCCTGCTTGTTATTGATCCCTACCCTTTTGGCTGTAACAAGTGTACGTCTAAAAAACGGTCTAAAAAAAGTCTGGCGGCCATCGAAAGCTGAAGTCAGGGAAGGCTTCATCACACATGTAAAAAACGATTCCGATGTAAGGTCAGTTATAAATGCTAGGAGAGAAAAATTTAGGCAATTTGGTCTTACAGTACAGCCCTTCATTATAATTGTTGGCCCATCACTTGATGCAATTACATCTTACTTTGTAGTAATTGATGAAGTGTGGTATGATCTTCCTAATATTTTGTCTAGTGTTAGGGCTTGTTTCAAATTAATTTGGGTAGTCAATGCCCAATATTCAGTAGAGTGTCTGAGTACGTGGATGTTTATTCAGCACGCGTATTTTAAGCTTAAAACTAAGTTTGATAGTGAATCAACTTCAGCTCATACCCTGTTGGGAGAACTGGGTATTGATATATCATAGATATATACTGACATTCATGTACAATATAATTTCAATATTCAGAAAGGATTATTTTTCAATTGCTTTGTTCTGTAGTTGAGTAGAAGGAAGCAATTAAGTGCTAAAGGCAAATTTGCTGTAGTATTTTTTAACACAATGGTTATTTGTTTTATATGTAAACATTTTGTAGAACTTAAGGCACTAAGAAATCATTTTAAATTTAAACACGGTGACTGCACAATAGCAACATACAGGTGCTGTGAAGACGACTGTAAGAGATCGTTTCAAATATACAGTTCTTTTAAAAGACACTTAGATAAATGTCACATAACTAAAGAGCAATGCTTGCAGACATCCGTTACTGAAAAAGATAATGATTTTAATTCTCAGAATTGTCTGCCATCACACAATGCTCAAAACAGTTTAAACATACCCTCAAGTTCTGTTTCTTCTGAATTGTTATGCTCTGTTCAACAAACAAATTCAATTGATAAAGTTATTTCCACATTTATTGCATCACTTTATGGTAATACATTGCTGCCAAGGAATGTTGTACAAAATATTTTTAATAATCTAAGTGACTGCCTAAATTCATTGGTCCAAGTAATAGAACATAGTGCTGCTACTAATATAAAGAGTTTAAGCATGGAAGTACAGACTTCAATAACATCTTCATTAAATAATTTTTCGACAGAACGTAAACGTTTAAATTATTTTTTTGAAAAAGGTTCTTACATTAAACCTGCCGCAGTGTGTATAGGACAACGGCTTACTAGAGTGAAAAGTCAAGGAATAACACGTTTGCAACCCGTAGACTGCCATGAACAATTCATTCCTTTAAGAGAAACTCTAAAGAAGTTTTTTTCTCTAAACAATGTTTTATCTGAAATGTTAGAGTACATGGACAGTTTAAATTTAAAACAGGAAAAAGAGAATTTTATCCAAGGCACATATTGGAAAGAGAGAAAGAATCACCATAATGAAAGGACAGTCATTCCTTTATTTATGTATTTTGATGACTATGAGACCGGAAATGTTCTTGGGAGCCATGCTGGTATACATAAATTAGGAGCAGTTTATGTTTCAATTCCATGTCTCCCTCCCTGGCGCTCTTCTGCTCTTTCCAATATATTCCTAGTATTATTGTTTCATTCATCGGATAGGATTTCTTTTGGTAATCACATTATATTTCGTCCAGTTATAAACGAATTCAATTATTTAAGTGAAATTGGTATATCAATAGACATTCCAACTTTAAAGGACAAATCTACTTTGAACTTGGTTTGATTTTGGGTGATAATTTAGGATTACATTCAATGCTAGGACTAGTGGAAAGCTTTTCAGCTAACCGATCATGTAGGGTATGTAAAGTAACTAAACATGATTTAAAGAAACAGTGTTTTGAAGACAAAGATCTGCTACGCAGTAATGATACATTTATTGCAGATTTGGCTTTGAATGATGTTACTTTGACTGGCATTAAAGAAAGATGCGTTTTTCTTGATATCAAATACTTTGATATGTCTCTGCAGGTTGGGGTTGATATAATGCATGATGTCCTCGAAGGTGTAGCAAAATATTTTTTAAGTTTTATGATACTACAGTATACTCAGAGGAGCAATTTGTTTTCTTTATCTGTTCTCAATGATAAAATATCATCAATGGACTTTGGACCAGATTCTAAAAATAGACCATGTTCAATAGAAAAAGATCACTTAATTCGGGGTACATTGCGTTTATCTTCAGGGGAGATGTTAACTCTTTTACGATTCCTGGGAATAATGATTGGAGATTTTGTGCCAAGAGAAGACTTTATTTGGATCTTATATGTAAAATTGAGAAAAATTCTTGACATTATTCTTAGTGTTAAAATCACATTTGGCGCAGAAGATTTGTTACAAGTACTGGTAGGTGAATTTAATGAGCTGTATATCAAAGTAACAAAAGACTCCCTGAAACCTAAATTTCATAACATGATTCATTATCATTCTGCTCTTGTAAAATACGGACCTATTTCTTCATTATGGTCCATGAGATTTGAAGGTAAACATAGACATTCAAAAATGGCTGCGAAAGCATCATGCAATCGTGTTAACCCTACTTTAACTTTGGCTATGAGACATCAACTTCAACTGAATGAACTGTTTCACCGTGGCAGTCTAAGTGATGTTCTAAAAGTGGGGCCTAAAAAGAAAGTTTTGCAATCAGAAACAAAGTTTGTTGAATCAAAATTAAATTTAGATTCTTCAAAATCATTAATATGTGTAAGTTGGGCTACGAGTTCCTCTGTACGATATGACATAGGATGCATACTTGTACATAGTGTAAGCAATGATGATTATCTTTACAATTTCTTAGTTGTCAAACAAATTTACTTATACGACGAAAAACAGTTAATTTTTTCAGGTACGTTGTTAGAAACTGTCGAATTTGATGATCATTATTATGCATACCATGTTGAAACTCCTAACAGAGTTGTATGTTGCACTGTATTTTATGAATCGTTACTTTCACCGATTCCTAATGCTAGGAGTGTTTTACTGAATGGTAAACAATACATAGTTTTGAGAAGTCCCTTATAATATATTTTATTTGTATTGTTGAAGATGTAAAAATAATATTAGTATATTCTTCTCTTAAGTTTAGGGAATTATTTTATTAAACTTCATACATTCACCGAAGATTTTGGGTTAGTAGTGCTACATTAATGTATATTTTATAAAAGTTTTGTTGATTGTGTATGTATAAAATAAATGTAGCTTTAAATTTTTTGACACATCTAAAATTGTAAAACAGCGATAATGATCTGTGTAAACTGAATAAACTAGATAAGAAGTGCACATTCTGCGTCAGACCCAGCGGGGTCTGACGCAGAATGTGCACTTCGCAAAATGAGCACTCATCAAAAATTTAACATTTCGCAGAATGTGCATTTCTCTCAAGGGCACTTCTCATAATGTGCATTTCTCAAAACGATCACTTCGCAAAATGTGCACTTCGCAAAATGTACACTGTTCAATGAGTTGACTAAATCTATTGTAATCTGTTTTGAGCCTAACTTTGTTTTACAATAGATTTAGTCAAATCATTGAACGGTGCACATTTTGCGAAGTGCTCATTTTGAGAAGTGCCCCTTGAGAGAAATGCACATTCTGCGAAATGTAAAATTTTTGATGAGTGCTCATTTTGCGAAGTGCACATTCTGCATCAGACCCATCTTTGGGTCTTTTTTACGTTATAAATAAAGTCAAATTAATAAGTCTAAAACGACGAAAATAGTTTTGGGATATTTTTTTTATTAAGAAATCAAGATTCAAGATAATATTGATTTTTTGATAAAAAAATATTCCAAATCAGCCGTTTTTGGCTATAATTATGAAAACATAAATATTACAAAATTAAATAATTTACTAAGGAATCTGTAGTCGTTTCCGATTTTTTTATATTTGACTTTATTTATAATGGTAAAAAGAGGTAGCGCTAGTATTACTTATCTAGTCCCCTTGATAGAAAAGACTCAGGAAGAATAATAACAATAACCTAAGTAATAAGGCAGTAATTTACGACTTGTGAGACTATGAGAAGATTAACTTCTCTATGTATGGTTCTGTCTACTTATACCTGAAAAATAAATCGTATTAATACTTACGTATACATTTTAATTTCCTTAACACCTTTCCCCTACCCTCGTTAGACATTAGTGCTACTCGGTAACGACGGCTGGTTAACAGCAATGTTCTCAGCAACTTAGTAATTCTAAACTGTTTTATAGTAAGTGTTATTAATACAACTGTTTATGTATCTTTAGGTACCTGAAGGCAGTTACAGCAATGTTACTCACTACTCGAAACCAAATTCAGTATGTACATAAATAAACATACAGACTGTATAATGAATAAAAATTCTTTACAGCAATGGCTAGTTTTGTACGCAGGTTATTGATGATACTTTCAAATGTACATTATTGTCTTTGAAAGTAATTAAATATTTCTTATTCATTATATAGTCTGCATGTTTATAACTGTTCCGATTGAATTGGTTTCGTAGAATACTGAATAATGTTGCTGTAACTACATACCCTATTAAACAAGCTCTATTTACCGAGTAACATTGCAGCAGCTAAGCTCTATTTACCGAGTAACATTGCAGCAGCTACCAAGTAAATGGGTTATAGTAACCCATTAAACGGGCTGAGGCTACCGAGTAAACGGGTTATAGTAACCAAATAAATTGGCTGAGGCTACCTAGTAAACGGGTTATAGTAACCCAATAAATTGGCTGAGGCTACCTAGTAAACGGGTTATAGTAACCCAATAAATTGGCTGAAGCTACCTAGTAAACGGGTTATAGTAACCCAATAAATTGGCTGAAGCTACCTAATAAACGGGTTATAGTAACCCAATAAATTGGCTGAGGCTACCGAGTAAACGGGTTATAGTAACCCAATAAATTGGCTGAGGCTACCGAGTAAACGGGTTATAGTAACCCAATAAATTTGCTGAGGCTACCTAGTAAACGGGTTATAGTAACCCAATAAATTGGCTGAAGCTACCTAGTAAACGGGTTATAGTAACCCAATAAATTGGCTGAGGCTACCTAGTGAACGGGTTATAGTAACCCAATAAATTGGCTGAGGCTACCGAGTAAACGAGTTATAGTAACCCAATAAATTGGCTAAAGATACCGAGTAAACGGGTTATGGTAACCTAATATATGGGCTGATGATACTGAGTAAACGGGTTATAGTAACCCAATAAATTGACTGAGGATACCGAGTAAACGGGTTATGGTAACCCAATAAATTGGCTGAGGCTACCAAGTAACATTGTAGCAGCTACCGAATGAATGGGTCATAGTAACCCTACAAATTGTTTAAGAACACTGAGTAACACTGGTGTTATTTGCCGAGTGAGCTGACTATTTTATAATAAGATAATTGACTGTGACAAGTAAGCTTGATTGCTCAGGTTGCAAAGTGATATTGGCTAAAACAGCCAACTTTACTTTGTTATTACTAATGCAGGCTATTGTGTTATTAATAAAGAAGTATTTTTAACCAATTTAAACAGTTAATATTTACCAAGAAATTATAGCAAAGTTGACATGTTTGTTTTTTAGCTACCAACTTTGCAGGTGCTATATTGACAAACATGCTGGGCTATTTCCAACAGTATTTTATTTATTTTTAACCTTCACGTTTTTTCAGTGTTGTGAATTGAATTGCTAAAATGGGAGGGCTTTAGCCAAACTTTAGGATGCACCTGCAGAAAGAAAACAGCTATTAAATTCTGACAAAAAAGATGTTATATAGTTTACCGGCACAGATTAAAAACAGAAATGAATAATAATGATTTGATTGAAATTACCATCAGTTTTTGTTCCTTATGATTTCCTTAGAAAAATTGACTTGTTTTGGGTATTCATCAAAATACCTACCCAAATGTAGTTCATTTATTATGTAGGCGTGCAGAAGCTATAGTGGTTCGTGATCAATGACGTGGCATCCCGCAGGAATACCAACCTGGCGAAAATAATGTTTGCTTGTACATCTCGGGGTTGAGTTATCGACAGTGTTGCTTATCGACTCTATTCAATTTGTTTTTGGGGCCTACGGTTGGTAAGACTTATTATTTTCCACGTTAAGGCACGTGTCGTTGCTATTTCTAAATTAAAGTAATTAATCTTAAGAGTTTTTGTTTGTTATAATCTATGCCCTATCTATCTTGCCCTATGTATCTTTGGTCTTTGACCAGTGTGTGTTGCCAGTAATGACATACGGAACAGAGACGTGGTCGCTTACTATGGGCCTCATAAGAAGGCTCAAGGTCACCCAAAGGGCGATGGAGCGCGCTATGCTCGGAGTTTCTCTGCGTGATCGAATCAGAAATGAGGAGATCCGTAGGAGAACTAAAGTAACCGACATAGCCCGCAGAATCGCGAAACTTAAGTGGCAGTGGGCGGGGCACATAGCTCGTAGAACAGATAGCCGTTGGGGCAGAAAAGTTCTCGAGTGGCGACCACGAACCGGAAAACGTAGTGTTGGCAGGCCTCTCACTCGGTGGACCGACGACGACGACCTGATGAAGGTTGCGGGACGCGCATGTTTGCGGGCAGCGCAGGACCGGTCGTTGTGGAAATCCTTAGGCATTTGTCCAGCAGTGGAGGTCTTTCGGCTGAGAGAGAGAGAGAGAGATAATCTATGCAACATCAGATTACTAAAGGTCTGAATTTGAAAAGTTTGTTAATGTATAATAGCCATGTTTATACGGAACTAGCATGGCCCAGGACTCTGTTCCTGTGGGAATTTCCGGAAATCCTCTCTTATCCAGGAGAGCATCCATGGATTTCCCGAAATTCACTCTTAAAAGAACCTACATGCCAACTAAAAAAAATTAAAATTATCTATGTAGAAACTACAACTTCCTACGCCCAGTAGTCTCGGTTATGCGTTGACTGTCAGTCACTCAGTCAATAGCAGAAGAATTTTATATATTTGAAGTACAGTGGGCCACATAGAAAAGTATACCACCTGATAAGTACATCACAAAATGATCACGGGAGCGAAGCTGCAAGACGTACCTAGTGATATTAAAAAAAAATACACAAACAAGATAAATATATTTTCTATAAACAAATACACACCATATATAATTAAATAATCACAAACAGATACACACCATTTAAAATTAATTAAGCAAACCTCCTTTAATGTATTCCCTCTCACGAATTGTCGTAAAGAGAAATATTTATGTGTGAATAATTGTATTTCATTAAATATGTATCCTTGTTTACGTTTGTTACAGACTGACTTTTATTATTTCGATGTTTGTTACTCAATTAAAACTCTTAATGAAAAACAGTATTTTTTCTCATAATTTTATAACTGATAATTTTAATTTTGCGAGGATGCTTCTGTGTTGCTTCCTTAAATAATGAACATGCACATGAACACGTTAACCAAATGTAGCGGTCATTCGATGTACATTGCTCAGTTTTAATGTTAGCTATGCGTTGACACGAAACAAAACTAAGCAATGTAAGTAATCCAATTTGCAGCAAAGTACGCCACGCCACGTGTACAATCTTTCTTCTTATCGAGTGTGTTATTACTAACACTGGTGTCAGAGTTTATTCCAGGGGCCTAAAGGCATCTGACATGACTTTTACGACTACCGCCATCTAGTGGCAGTAGCCGTATACACACTAGTGTACTAAACAGTCAGCCAATGTGCAGGTTTCCTCCCGATGTTTTCCTTCACCAGAAAAATATAAGAATACCGGTGGGATCATGAGAAAATTACCATACATGTGTCAAATTGGTCTACAAACTCATGTGACACAGGTAGGATTTGAACCCGGGTCCTATCCAACCTCAGGCGGATGTCATTGCCACTTGGCCACCACCGCTTCACGTGTACAATTATACATCACATAATCATAGATTTTTTTCATACAATAATTTATCCGTTGAATTTTTTTTATAAAATTAGTCCCACACTGCTCATGCACTGATTAGAAAGGAATGGCGAACTAGAGGGGAGGCCTTCGCCCAGCAGTAGGACAGTATAGGCTAATAAAAAATAAAAAAAGTCCAACACCAAGTTATGGGAAACAAACAGCAATATTATGCAAAAGTAATGTTTAGGCCAAAAAAGTTATGCCAAAGAATTTTAGGGAAAAAAAACATTATGCGAATAGAAGGGTTCTCAATTTAGAAACTTAGGAAGTCTCTAAAACAACTCATATTTATTCATCCTTCCACCCAATTTGTGGGACAAAAATTAACCCTCAATCGCGGCCTCATTTCACAAGTGCCCTTAGGAGCCAAATTTGTTACAAAAAGGCTTGAGATGGGGATTGGGTCTGTCAGAGAGTGGACTTTTTAAAACCGCCCAGTTGCGGCCTGATTCTTTGATGTAAAAGTCTACAGGTGCAGTTTGGCATAAAATCGACTCGAATGCCGGCCATACCGAATGAATGAATGTTTATTTGCAGTAAAAGTGGTACACGAAAATACAGTTGTTAAATAATATGCGTGAATCTCATTTTTAACCTATCTAGCCATGCAAAATCTTTAAATCAATATCAAATATAGCAATTACAATGATGAATAAATAACAAATAGCTATCAGTTAATTAAATAGTTATTCAGTAATGGTATAAGTCCTGAACGGCTTAACCGATTTTGATGCGAGATTCATCCAAGTGACATAGGCTATGTGAGTTTCATTTAAAACAATCACATACAGAGACAGTTTTTTTATTATTTTATGTTTTAAAACAGTCTCAGTTTTAGTCGGCTGTTTGCCCATATGGCCTTCTAAAACGGTCGTTGTAAATTAGTGAGCGACCGCAAGTAACCGTGACTTGCGCGTCGCGTCGGAGGCACGACTTCATAAGTGTTAACCTTTGCGAATTAATGGGCCGTGCGACGTTTGTTTTTGCTGAGGTTTTACGAAAAAATATGAATAGGGAAAAAGAGAGGATGGCATGGGATTAATTTGTAATAAGGAAACGTTTTAGGGGTCCGTGCATCTAAAGGTTAAAGAGAACTCTGATTGGATGATCATTTCGTTGTCCGTCTTTCTTTCAAGAGCCAAGATCTCAGAAATGGAGGTACAAATTTAAAATTGATATCAAATATTCAAAACCTTAAAATATCCTTGAAGCTGAAATAAAACCATAGAGCTGGTTTTTTTTTAATTTTACTTGGTGACACAGACAGACAGCTGAGGAAGCGGGATGTCAGATATGGTTTTTGCCTATGTTGGTGAAGGACAGGTAATATCTTCTGTGAGGCTCATTTTTGTCAAGTTTAACATGTTTGGTCTGTTTTAGTTCCAAACAATCTGTAAAAGAATTTGAATTTGGAGCACACTATTATGAACGTTTTTGGGCTTCATTTGACAATCAAGTTTAAAGTTTAGTTTCACGTTAGTTTTAATGAAATTATCAAGTTTAAAAGTCTATTAAATAATGTTTTTTTTATGTCTATAAAAAAACTCTACTTTCTAAATCAACGTAATAAAAACACACAGAAAACAAAACTTTTAAAATACTTCCCGTAGCCCGATAACCTAAAACGGGCCACATTCGTTCAGTGTTCATAAAATGGTTAATATAATACAAATAAAATGCTTTACCTTATAATACAAGAACGGTAGAATATTCGCAATATCCTGTACCTGTAATATTTTACTCGGCGCGACAGACATGCGATGTTATCTACCCTTCTCTCTATCTCCGTGATATATTATGATTAAGACACGACCTGCTTCCTGCTCGTGTACCTCTAAATTCCGGATCGATCCGGTTAATAATCCTATCCTAAGGTTGTGAGGATGTTCGGTCGATTGTTACACTTTCATGCAAATACGAATATGAACTTTGAAACACGGATAGAATCAAACCTGTAATACATAGGGTATTTCAACCACCACCTGCTGACAGTGAAGGAAGACATGAGGAAACTTGCACACTAGCTGACTGTCCAGTTCACTAGTGTGAATACGTAAATGCCGCTAGACTGCGTTAGAAAGCACCAGTGCAAGCGTCAGAAGGGTGATCGATTATCCCATTCTGGGACCATTTCACCCTGTTCTCGAGACACTAGTATCGGAGATTTTGTTCAGAGTGACATAGTTTCAATAACTACCTAATACTAAGGCACTTTCAGATAAGATATCTAAGCATCTTGTTGAAAAATGTTTGAGAGTTGCTGAGGAAATGAATAATAGGGAAGCACTTAGCTTCCCTATTATTCAAACTGCCTACAGTAACTTTATTTTCTTATTAAATATCAATTCTTGACGTAGTATTTCTAAGCTCGGGAGTATTTTTCTAAGCGCAACAAGTCAAAAGTCTTTCAGGAAATAGAAAAGGCTCGAACAAGAAGTCAACACAAGGGGCTTATTAAGAAAACAACTGAAGAAAACACAGTCCACGCCCACGCTGGGCTATGAATAATTTATCGCTTGCAGTGACTGCAAGCCTTATGTAGGTTTTATTTCTTCGCGTTTACTACACCGCGTTATTTATTCGTTATTTGCTTCGGTCTTTTCGAATTTTAACAACATAAAATTTAGTGTGCTTTTTTTTTATTTGGACATATATCCCACCGCATTACTAATAGGGTAGATGACAACAAGTCAAATTAGTTACTTTTTTCTAAATGTCAAAAACAATAATTTATATAGGACTTGTATGACAGTACTCAACAGGACGTCACTTTTAATGGAGGCAAAAAGCATTCCCAATATACTTTAATTAGAACTAAAAAATAGTAAACCATGTTATAAATAAAATTGATCAATTAAAGTGACATTCAATTATAATGTTTCATTATTTAAATAGCATCATATATTTTATTTTTTACCCAGTCATCATCCCTATTATAATAAAGCTAAAAGCTCGTTTCGTTTAAGTCTTACTACTGTCTGTTTGATCTAATGGTTGAATAGTAGAGAATGCCATATGGCGTTAAGTCCACCATTTGTACGTACTTTTTGTAATACTTTGTGCAATAAAGTTTTAAATAAATAAGTTTGATTGTTTATTGGAATGCGCTTACTTGCTTTGAAAAATAAAGCTATTTATGAGGAAAGTTATCAGAAATACCGCAATTCCCACGGGAGAAGCCGCGGATTATATAGCTTGTTAACATCATAACAAGAAAAGTTTTAATTCAAATATACTTTTTACTTTGTGGTGTTAAAGTTTTACCTGGAGTGGTCCTTTGGTTTTTGTATTAGGCTCAAAATAATAAAATAGTAACAAAATCTTACAAACGCTTGTAGTCAAAGTGTAAACAAATAATGATTTATCAAAATAACAAAACTATTTGCACTAAAACAGGAAAGAACTGCAGTAAATAAATACTAGGCCAGGTTCCCACGGCCGCACTATGCTATGAATAATGTATCGCACACAGTGACTGCAAGCATTACATCGGATTTATTCAGTCCAGGCAACGCTGTGTCAACCCTGTTAATATTTATCCTCTACGTTCGCCTTTTCTGAACAACTTTTGTATGGAAAAAAAATAAAATATCTTCCCATAGCTTAGGCGTGGATAGTGCTGTAAAACGTTCCTTACGATACCCATCCATTGGTGAAACCTGCATGAAAATCTTTTCAGAAATTTTTGACTCTATAACGGCGCCTATCTTTAAGCATATTAAATACTTGCTATGCCCGCGACTTCGTCTGCGCGTAAATTACTATTGTTTATATTTCAGGTTCTAAGCGGTGTATCGAGATGAAACCAACGCCAGATTTTAAGTTAGACCTTCAACAATACAACAGTGAAAACCTCATTAAATTTGGTCCAGTACTTTTTCCATCATGCGCGTACAAACATTCAGGCAGAAAGACAGACAGACAGAGAGAAAGACAGACAAAAATTCAAAATATAATGGTTTTGGCTTCTATTGGCCCTATGAAGACCCCTCATAGTTTTTTTTCTTAAATAATTCCTATGTACAGACACAGACCAGTAACAGTTTTATTATATGTATTGATATTGATGATGATTGATGATGATGATTGAATTGATTGATGATATTATTATTGATGTTTGATGCAAATACATGTATTGACGCGGCTTGTAAAATTGACTCAAATGCTGGGACGGAAAACAGCCTGACGAATATACAAATTCAGTCCTCCTTATATTGACAAATATTGTACTCCCTTTGTTACATTTCTGATTTCGATTCGTTTTAATTTAATAATGAAATAAGATCGCGTCGTCGTGTTTAATATAAAACAAACGCGATAGCCCATTTAATTTTGTCATTTAGACACTCGCAGCCGTAGACACCGCTTTATTGAAATTTGAATCTCACCCAAATTTCATTTCGCCAGGACTCGCACGAATTTCACGCAATTACAATAAAAATGCTAATTTAGAGTCATGAGTGAGATGAAAAGATACAATTTCATCAGATAAAGTGAGATGAAATATGTTAATTTTGACTCTGTATGGAGACAATCTTGCCTTGGAGTGTATACGTTCATTTTTTGTGCATTGCTTCATTATAAGGATTAGCACGTAAAATATATAGAAGGAAAAATCCTGTTTATGATTTAATTAGCTTTAGCCCGCATCTTCGCTCACGTGAATGTTATTTATCACCGTTTCAGGAGCGGAATTTTTAAACTTCCTTTCTTAGTACAACTTACGCTATATAAAAAACCTGACTGCAAATTTTCAAATTCCTTTAAGCTCTGCGTTGATATCGTCCCAAACAACAAAATTGTTTGCGGCAATAAATCTAATTACATTTTGATATAAAAAATTTAAATTGTATTCCTAACCTTGCTCTAAAAGATTTTCCTGCGACCGTGCAAAGGCCTTAAGCCTGCATCACACGTTTTTAGCCAAAACAGGCGTTACTGAATTGACCCTGGTGACAAAACTAGATCATTATTGATAATAAAAATAGTACTATAGGCTTCTCAAATAACTGCTACTACTTATACGAGACAGATAAAAATATTTTGCCTTTTATTTTTGCGTAAATACCTTCCAGAAAACACGAAAAATACGAAAAACAAGGTTCACGGCTTTAACGAAATCATTATGTAAAACACAAATTATAATTTCTACATAATGTTAAATCGCGAGTTTATTAAACTAGCTACAAGTTGCTCGTTTTAGATTTTTGAAAAATAACTCGAAAAAAATATTATATATCGTAACAATTCACTAAGAAATTCCCCATACATTTTTTGTATGGCAATGCCGTCGCTCAATATATACGAGTTCCAAGCCCACGAAAAATCAGTCTGCCGGTAAGAGTCAAGGGGAATCCACGTCGCTCTGCTGCTCGGGAGGCATTTAATTTTCGCGTGTTTATGTATTCACAGACAGCAGAGAGTAATGTAGATCAGAGTTACATATTTATTACTTTTAATCTTTTTAAAATTTATATAGGTACCATTTTCATACTCATGAATGATGGCCGACAATTTTTGATGAAATAGAAATCGTAATAAATCGAAATCATAGAAATCGAAATCATAAAAATCAAAATAAATCTAAATCAAGATCCAGGATGGCGGACAACTTTTTTTTTTTAATTTTGCGATATGTATATCGTTTCATAAGTTTTTCAGTGCGCTGATTACGAAAATAACATTTATTTTGAGATCCAAGATGGCGGACAACTTTTTTTTTCAATTTTACAATATGGGTATGTTTTTATAGGTTTTTCGGTGCGCTTATGACAAAAATAACATTTATTTTGAGATCCAAGATGGCGGGCAGTTTTTTTTTTCAAGTTTACAATATGGGTATGGTTATATAGGTTTTTGGGGACGCTGATGACGAAAATAACATTTATTTTGAGATCCAAGATGGAGGACAGTTTTTTATTTTATTTTACAATATGGGTATCGTTTTCTAGGTTTTTGGAGACGCTGATGACGAAAATAACATTTATTTTGAGATCCAAGATGGCGGACAACTTTTTATTTTATTTTAAAATATGGGTATCATCTTATAGGTTTTTGGGGACGCTGATGACGAAAATAACATTTATTTTGAGATCCAAGATGGCTGACAGTTTTTTTATTATTTTACAATATGGGTATCGTTTAATAGGTTTTCGGGGACGCTGATCTTAAAATAAATGTTATTTTGGTCATCAGCGTCCCCAAAAACCCATAAAACGATACCCATATTGTAAAATAAAATAAAAAACTGTCCTCCATCTTGGATCTCAAAATAAATGTTATTTTCGTCATCAGCGTCCCCAAAAACCTATATAACCATACCCATATTGTAAAATTTAAAAAAAAATTGTCCGCCATCTTGGATCTCAAAATAAATGTTATTTTCGTCATCAGCGTCCCCAAAAACCTACAAACTGTTAACCATATTGCAAAATTAAAAGAAAAAATTGTCCGCCATCTTGGATCTCAAAATAAATGTTATTTTTGTCATCAGCGCACCGAAAAACCCTTATAACCATACCCATATTGTAAACGTGAAAAAAAAATTGTCCGCCATCTTGGATCTCAAAATAAATGTTATTTTTGTCATCAGCGCACCGAAAAACCCTTATAACCATACCCATATTGTAAACGTGAAAAAAAAGTTGTCCGCCATCTTGGATTCCAAAATAAATGTTATTTTCGTAATCAGCGCACTGAAACACTTATAAAACGATACCCATATTGCAAAATTAAAAAAAAGTTGTCTGCCATCTTGCATCCAAAAATACTATTCTTGTAAACCTCATCCCGAAAAATTGGCCTTCATGGGATGCCAGGCAGATGTTTAACATCTTAGCATCCTGGCACGACGGTCATGCTATTTTCTGTCGCGGCATTCGTGTCCATTTTACTGCCAAGTCGCGCCAAGTATGTTTTACATAAGAAAATGGTCGTAATTTTATTTTTAGTATTCATTACCGTAAAGCAAGAAAAAAAAATTATATAGGTACCAACAAATCCTTTGCCGGATCTCGGTCACTTATTACTTCGGGTTGGCGGCAATCTCACGTCGATGTGTGCGTGTGACTTGCACACAGCCAGCTGCGGTCTATCAAATACCTAAACTCGGTCGGGCGCGCGGACGTGATACACTCTTAATAGCTATTATAGTAGCAATAGGGGCATTGTGTCAGGGATCGATTTTAAAACTCTCATCCCCCGGCGGCAACGGAGAGGGATGAGCGTTTATACGGTTAGATTGAATGCTTATGATGAGCTTTGAGACTTTCTATCTTTTTCTAGCAAACATTTTTATTTAAAGTGTTGTCAGATTTTATGAGCTACATTCTCGTGAACTTTTTGGAAGATGTGAATCGAGTTGTTCAGTAATTCATTGTTCATTGTATTCTGCGGCTGTTTAATTGTTGTTTTATTTGTTTAATAAAGAGTTATGTTTTGTAAATTTACTCGAGAGAAGACATTTGCAATAGCTAGTTCAATGTGAAAGACGCTTCAGAAATTCTGTACACGGCTAGAGCCTATTCTGAATTAATACTTCATCCCGAAATTCCGAAAGAGAGCTATACATAAAAAATAAGTACAGAAAATTCAACTTCCCAAGTCAGTAGTTTCAAAGCCGGCCGGAACAAGCAGGTTTCGTCAATATTTCACTACCAGGACACTTTGATCCCCTGAAACCTGAATACTTTATTATTCTGTACAATCCTGCCAACAGACAGACTTAGTTCTAGTCCTACATACATCGAGATTTCGCAGAATCAGAATACATTTATTCCTTCTTGGAACATGGCTTCAGAGATAATATAGGAATTAATTCTAGGACTTGATAATTAGCATTCTAGCAATCTTTAGAACTAGGTACTACTTTCTTTTATAAACTTTAGTTATCTTAAAAAAAAACAATATAATTACTTACTAAGCAAAACTATTTATTATATATTCATAGTCCCTTTTGCTACATACATAAAGTCACGTCTACATCAAAATTACCTACACAGAACAAGAAAATAACAGCACTTTGAGTATATTTTGTAGTCCCATGATAAAAGGCAAGCCTCTTCCCGGAAGAGCCAATATCATACATAATATTACGACGCAGGGATACTCAAAAACACTTCATATGAGAACCACTTGTCCGCTAGCTGGGAGTAGGCAGCGCTTCTCAAACTGTCAGTGAACGACACTTTTGACGTAAAATGTCTTTAAAATTACTCCCATACATGCAAACGGGTACCAAGTCAGAACTGTGTGCGCGCACATAAATAGTGCGCGTCTCGTTCGATCCGCTGACAGTGCGCGCTGGTAGCGATACGATGCGGTCGTGTGTAGATGTATGCCATAACTGTAATGAAATTGGATATATCGTGTTACCTTAATAAAAAACTATTATCTCATATAGCCAGCTCAGTTTTAAGACCTTGAGCCAAGGTTGAAGAAGGATAATGGGCCACTGAGAGAGTGGCCCTTATCACGGTGCTGGAAGCCTACGATCTCTCGCTGCACAGCATCATCAGTAAGATGCTGAGGCAGGCGGCGGGCACAATACGCCCGCCATCTGGCCATGTAAGGGTGCCGTGAGGAAGCCGGGGTCGTCGTGGTAGAAAGTTTGCAATCCCATGACGCCTCCAGAAACGGCAGGCGTGGAAACGCCTCAGGGGGTTTTAGTGGTTAGTCTGGATCGACTAGCGGCCCAGGAGTCACACACTCAGTGCCTAAACGCATTTCCCCCTGCGAAAACAAAAAAAAAAGGGTTGAAGACGGATAGAGGGGGGTGGAGGGCAGCATGCACGCACAGCATGAATAGGAAGTGAGTGTCGAGTAAAATGGTGGACGACAGGAGCAAAGTGGAAGGAGTTAACATAGTGTGCTGATCCCAAATAAATGGGAAATGATAAGGGGGAAGAACAAGAAGAAGGTTTTAAATTTATATCATTCGTTGCTCTACTGCAGGGATTTTATTATCTTGTAAGAAGTTGGTAATAACTAGCTGTAAGTTTAAACCGTAGCTGGTTTAGTAAACTTATTTAACTTTTGCTTCAGGTAAGTAAAAACACCGTGAGATTAAATCCTGCACTATAGTTTAATTAATTATCACACTGTATTTATCAGAACATTGCCATGAAATTCGTTGCGAATAAGTATATACTCTAAATTAAAAATACGTTTCTTTACAGTCATTAGATTAAGAAGTTGTTTGCATCAGTGGAAAGCGAACAAATATGCATCAAGTATCAAGTTCATTTATTTTTGCGATAAAACGGAAAATAGTTTAAGAAACACTGTACGTGGGAAGTGAGCCAATAGAAGCCTTCTATTTCAACTAGTTGCGCACCAGAAATTGTCTATTATGAGCTTATTATGCGCATAATATAGTTTTTTTTCATTACGAAATAATTTTTTATTGCTTCGTAACATATTTTGTCTCGATTTCCTGCAATCTGTGGGAGTGATTTCGTGAATAGGAACGGAAATGTGTAGAGAGAGCATAGAGATTTTTTGTTTTAATTAAGTTTTTTTTTCTATGTCTGTGGTGTAGAGCGCCTTTCGGGTGCAAATTCATTATTTTTTTTATTCAAATAGATAATAAGGAAGTCTGATATATATATATATATGATAACACATTCAAACAATTTTGTATTTCGTATCTTTATTGTACAGAATACAAATAAATAAACTACAAGAGCGTTAGTCAGTTAACCTTTGGCAACCTTTGGTAATCCAGAAAAATACTAACATAATTTTTCGGATTAGTACTTTTATACTGTGATAGTAAATTGTACTTCCAGAGTCTTGGCTTAAGCAATATCTTTTTTTCAAAATTGTTCAGTTAGAATGTAGCGTTTTAACATTGTCACTTTCCACATCCACCAAACCTGAATTTGAATTTTCCCTTACGAAATTTGCGTAGAAAAACCCATCCCACGTAAATTTTCGCGCAAATTGTGTCATCAGAGAATCCAGCACGTGGAACAGCGTAATACGGCCATAAAGCGCACATGGTCACAAATGAAATTATAAGCCTTTGTGTTTACGCCTTTGTAATACGATACCGTTTTATTTTACAACCAGCCAGCACCAATAGTGGTGTAATAAGGCAACGTCTTTATGACATAACCATAGTGGGTGTGCAGTCTGTGCAGGCCTAGATTTTCGTCACACTAAAGCCACTTTAACAAATAACATATTTAAATACGTATTTTTATAATATATAAAACTCTCGAGACCACATATTCTGAACATAGAGAGATAGAGTGACCATATATTCTTTTTGGTTATGATGACACAACCATACAACCCGCGGGAGATCTGTCAGTCTGTCTATGCCGCTGGCCCTAGCGAGAACAAAATTATATATATTTTCCGTTTTAAGCACAACAGCTATTTATCCAAATAACTTAAAGTTAAAGTCACCAGACTGTAATAGTCCCCAGACTTGCAATGTGTTGTTGGCGCTGAGGCCTGGGAATTCGATGTATTTTGTGGACTGTAAAATGCGCTGATTTTAGAGAAGATCTTTATTTAACTGTATTTACAAGTTTTTCGTGTGAGAGGAAGAATAGGCTCTTAGGCGAGACCGACAGGACCAGTCAAGATGGCTGAAATCCGTTTCCTTCCACCGCCGCCGGCGCCGCCACGTCTGCCCGCATCCGGTCTGGCGGTGTTGCCAGGCTTCGGCGGCAACATGCTGCCCGGGGTTGAAAGTCCTTTCAACATAGTGGACATATGCTGTTGTAAGTCCGACTGATGACTCCCTTCTTGGTCTTTATGTCGGCGACCCGGCTGATCCCATCAGAGCCAGGGTATGTCTTCAGTACGCGACCCAATAACCAGACCAATGGCGGCTGCTGCTTGTCGCGTACCAGCACTAGGGATCCGGGTTCCAAACTGGAGGTGGATGTGGACCACTTCTTCTTCTGCTGGAGAAGAGAGACGTATTTGTTAGCGTATCGCTGCCAGAAATGTTGCCTCATCTTCTCTATCCTCTCATGACGCTGGAGTCTGGTGATGTTTGCGTCGGTCAACGGTGGCTATGGTACACCAGAGAGAGAACGCCCAATAAGGAAATGGGAAGGTGTCAGGCAAGATAAATCGGCAGGATCTTGGGATAATGGAGTGAGGGGTCTCGAATTGAGTATGCCCTCAATCTGAATCAAGCATGTAGACATTTCCTCATAGGTAAGGTGAGCTAAAGAAAGTACACGCCTTAAGTGATGCTTAACTGCCTTAACTGAGGCCTCCCAGAGGCCCCCAAAGTTTGGGCTGTATGGAGGTATTTGCCTAAAATCTATCCCCTTGGAAACTATGTTACTTTGTATGTCATTAACATAATTTTGATAAAATTTAGAAATATCATTACTAGCACCTATAAATGTAGTAGCATTATCTGAATAAATGCACTGTGGCCTACCACGACGTGCAATAAACCTGTTGAGTGCAGCCAAGAAAGCCTCTTTGGTGAGATCGGTTACTAGTTCTAGGTGAACAGCCTTGACTGCAAAACAAACGAAAACGCAAATGTATGATTTTGTGAGCCTAGCACCCCTGCCCTTACGGTCGGCGATCAGCATTGGCCCTGCATAGTCTATTCCTGTATTGAGGAAAGGAAACTCTAGATGCGATCTATCATGTGGTAAGTTGCCCATTATAGGCTGTATTGGTTGGGCTTTAAAGCGCCTGCAACGAACACAGGAATGTACAACTCGCCTCGCGAGGTTCCTCCCCCCAAAGGCCAATATTTTTGCCTTAAGTGAGATAAAAGTAATTGAGGCCCTGCATGGAATAGATTTAAGTGTTCTTTATGAAATAAAATGTGTGTTAAGTGATGTTTGCAACATAAAACAATAGGATGTTTCACATCATATGTGTAGTGTGAATCATTTAGGCGACCACCTACTCTAATAATATCATTGTCGTCAATAAATGGCGATAAAGAAATGAGACGATTGTTTTTATGTAAAATCTGTTTAGATTTTAGTGATTCATATTCAAGAGGGAACATTTCCTTCTGAGCTGTGTAAATAATTAAATTTTCAGATGATTTCAATTCACCAAGTGACAAATTATCTAAAAATTTATTGTTAGGATTTTTTAAGTTATGTAAATATCTGTAAATATATGCAACTACTCTAATTAGTTTTAATGGATTTGAATATTTATTGATTAATTGTGAAATAATATTATTTTTTGTCTGAATGTTTGTTTTATTTTGTGTATTTGTATGTAAAGAAATTTCTGGAAGAGATTCTGACTTTGTATGCGGAACCTTAGGATATTGTATGACTCGTTGGTGTAAAAACTTAGGACCGCAAAACCAGATGCAATTGTCGTTAACACTGTCCGCCCTAACTCCTCGTGAGACTAAGTCGGCAGGGTTGTCTGCTGAAGGTACGTAGCTCCAACTGTCAGAAGGCGTGGTATCCTGAATTTCACCTACTCTGTTACGAACAAAGGTTTTTAAATTACTTGGTGAAGTTTTCAACCATGCCAGAACGATTGTCGAGTCGCACCAAAAATGAATATTGACAAAGGTCATGGTAAGCGAGCTTGTCACTTTAGAACAGAGTCTTGTACCCAATAATGCTCCACATAACTCTAAACGTGGTATTGTAATTGGCTTAAGAGGCGCCACTTTATTTTTAGAGATAAGAAGACGAACGCATACATTACCGTCTATGTCGACTGACCGCACATACACACAGGCGCCATATGCGCGTTCTGACGCATCTGTGAAAGTGTGTAGTTCATGCACAATACCGTTATCGCAAGATACCCAGCGAGGAAAACGAAGTACATTGAGCGACTGAAGCGAATGAATGAAATTAACAAATTTTGTTTTAATCTCCAATGAAACTTCGCTGTCCCAGCCGCACTTATCTACCCACAACTTTTGCATGATAATTTTCGCTTCGACTGTACATAAACCTAGCATCCCGAGCGGGTCGAATACCTGACTAATGATAGATAAAATATTGCGTTTCGTAATCTTTTTTATGTTTACATTTAAATTAATAGAAAACAGAAGATGATCGTGTGTTGAGTCCCAATATAAACCGAGCGTTTTATTAGGAAGACTTTGATTCAAATCGAGTGTTTTGTTCGTGATATTTATATTTTGTGTGTGTGAATATTGTAAAATTGAATTTAGAATTTCTGGATTATTTGACTGAAACTTACGTAAATGGAATTGTGCTGACTGCAACGTATCGATGACATTTTTCGTCGTACTTATTACGTAATCAATTGAGTCGCCACCGCTAAGATAGTCATCGACATACATGTCTCTGCTGATGGCTTGCTTCACCTCAGGAGTTGAGCATTGTTCTGAAAGTGTGGATAGGCATTTCGTCGCAAGATATGGCGCGGACGACATACCATAGGAAACTGTGTTAAGTGTGTATGTTTGTAAAGGCTTTGTGTGATCAAATCTGTAAATGATTTGTTGAAGAGAACGTTGAGACGGATCTACGAGAATGGCTCGATACATTTTCTCAATATCTCCTGAAATGACAAACTGATGTTGTCTGAATCTTAATAAAATAGACAAAAGGTCATCTTGGACTACTGGACCTACCATCTGTATATTATTGAGTGATTTACCTGACGTAGTAACAGCTGATCCGTCGAAAACACATCTTAACTTAGTAGTTATACTGGAGTCACGTATTACGCCATGATGTGGTAAGAAATAATTAATATTACTATGATTATTTTCTTTATTTTCAGTCATATGACCTAAGGTAATGTATTCTAACATAAAATCATCATATTTCTTTTTCAGGTTAGAATCCCGCTGCAGCCTGCGCTCCAGGGAAAGAAAACGCCGTTTCGCTAGTAAGTATGAGTCACCAAGCACCTCAGGTGATTCTTTGAGAGGAATTTTAACTATAAATTGCCCATTTTCAGCTCGGTGAGTATGCTGAGCGAAATGTCGTTCGCAAGCCCGTTCTTCAGCTGACATGCAGTAAGAAGAGGAAACAGAATCGAGTTCCCAAAACCTAGTAAGTTGAGATTCTTATGTTTTGAGTTAAATAACAACTTGAATTTTGTACCTGTGATTGATTTTGTAGTATGGATCCGGAAACTATCCATCCTAACTTAGTTTCATGTAATTTAGGACCTTTATTACCTAGATTAATTGAGTTAGAACCTAAAATATCCCAAAATATCTGTGCGCCCACGAGTATATCAATTTCAGAAGGAATATTGAACGTGGGATCTGCTAGCTGTATGTGTGAAGGTATTGGAGGTAAATATTCTAAGTCTAAAAACATGGAAGGTAAAGAGTTTGTGATTTCATGTAAAACGTAACAATCTAAATTTACCTTGAAGTCCCCTGAACACGACTCAAGGGTTAGGTAACAAGACTCTGGACAAAATGAACTTTGGTTATTGATACCTTTGACATTGGAGCCCGTGCTACGCCTTACCAAACCCAGTTGCTCACAGAGCCGGCTAGTGATGAAGTTGGAAGTGCTGCCGTTGTCTAAAATGACGCGAGCCGTGCAGAAGTCTCCTTGGACATCCGTCACTTTCACCAAGGCTGTGGAAAGCATGACATAGGGTGTTTGAGATGAATGAATATTACTTGACAAAGCGACGACATCATGTGCGATGTCAATCTCTTTATGTAAAAGAGTGTTGTGTTTTTGTGTGCAATATTTGCAATGTGAAAGAGTGCATTGCTTTTCTCTGTGACCAGGACGTAAACAATTTTTACACACTGTATAGTTTTCGATTTTTTGTAATCTTGTTTCTACATCTAAATTACGAAAATCTTGACAATTGTACAAATAATGATTACGATTACACATTGGACAGGTTAACGAGGATGTTTTGTTGTTATTTGTACCTTTTGTATTATTTGTGGAAAATGTATTTGTTTTTGTTTTGTTTGAATCTGATTGCTGAACATTTTGTTTTATGTGTGTACTAACAATCTGTTTATTTGAATTTTCTTGATTAATTGTGTCTAATAAATCTGCACGATTAGTCAGAAAATCAGTGAATTGTTTTAAAGTAGGACAACCTGTAATATTATTGCGATGTTCCTCCCATTTACGCAAAGAAACACTATCTAGCTTTTTACACATAATATAAATTATTAATGTATCCCAATGATCAGTTGGTTGACCAAGGGTATTTAAGGCACAAATATTTTTATGAGTGACATCAATAATATTTCTCAAAGAATGACTAGACTCATTTTGAGCTTGTTGTAAGTTAAACAAGGCACTGACATGATTGTTTACAAGCAATCGCTCGTTGTCAAATCGATTCGATAGCAATTGCCATGCTATTTTATAATTGTCAGCTGTGAATTCTAGGCTTTGAATAATAAGTGATGCGCTGCCCTTTAACGCAGCTCGTAAATAGTGAAACTTATTTATATCACTTAAACTTGTGTTAGTATGAATGAGTGAAATATACATATCTCTGAATGCGAGCCAATGCTGAAAGTCACCGTTGAAGTTAGGTAAATTGATCTTAGGTAGCCTCACAAAATCATGTCCCGGTCCGGGTCTGCTGGAATGGCTTGAAACTCCCCCCTGGCGAGGGCGAACGCTGACGACGACGCATGGATTCAAGTAATGTGCGTGCTCGGGCCACCAGTGAGAAATACCTGGACTCAAACAGGTCCCGTTCCGTGTACAAGTCTGGAGATTCTTCCGACAGTGTCTCAACCTCCGTCTGTAATGTGTCGAAGACATCTAGTAAGGGATCAATTTTATTTAAGCGACATTCCAGCTCTGCAAATTGCAGATCACTTAATGGAGATTCTATAGGCTTTAAATAATTCTCGAATTGAGTTAACTTGGCTTTCATACTACTACGCAATTTCACTAGATCTCTGAGGCGATCTTTAGCACTAACACTGCTAACACTCACTGTTCTATTTTCATCACACATTTTTAATGATTAGAAAATGATTTATGTGCAATTTAAAGCGATACTTACAATTAAATAGTATATTATTTATGTGAATATAGGTTAGGTTGGCGTGGCATAGTGCAAATGCAAATGAATGCGTAAACAACTGATGCACAATAAAGGGATTAGCAACTGCGATCTCAACAGTTATATAACCGGTTTGCTATCGCAGCGAGTGAGACGCATGAATTGATGATTCAAGCTGAGTGTTGAATTATCTTTTTGTATCTATATGGGGAATAATAAATATGCAAACTTTGTGAATGCTTTGCTACGAGTTATGAACTTAGGCGTTACGTAACTGGCAAAGTTAAGCAAGCATATAGACGTACACTTCTGATTAGACGAAATTTAAGCTACCAAACCTATGAAGAGATCCTATGGCAGATCCAGGTGATGGTACACTAAATTCGAGGGGAAATGCACTGGAATAGAAAGGAATTGGAACGAACTCACTCAGTGTCCTTTGTTTGAAGGTGACCTCACGCGACACGTCGAACTTGCAGATTCTTCTCTTATTAAGTCGGTGAAGATGGACCAAATTGTTGGCGCTGAGGCCTGGGAATTCGATGTATTTTGTGGACTGTAAAATGCGCTGATTTTAGAGAAGATCTTTATTTAACTGTATTTACAAGTTTTTCGTGTGAGAGGAAGAATAGGCTCTTAGGCGAGACCGACAGGACCAGTCAAGATGGCTGAAATCCGTTTCCTTCCACCGCCGCCGGCGCCGCCACGTCTGCCCGCATCCGGTCTGGCGGTGTTGCCAGGCTTCGGCGGCAACAGTGTATTTTTCACAACACTATCGTTAGCTCCTATAAGAGCGGTGAATGGCGCCCAGGAGTGCGATACCCGACGCTGTATCGGTTTAGTGGTGCGTCGCCAAATACATGTCGAGATGTTTACTGTCTTCGTTTTCGAAGCCAAGAAAATTTCACCACGAAGGCAATTGTTTTTATTTAAATAGGTTTTTAGATAGCACCTTTAAATCGTCATATTACACTATATATAAAGAGGAAGTATTTGAAAGTAGTAAACTAGTAACTAACAGTTTTGTAGGGGGTAATCCTTGGAACTACTGAACCGATTTCAAAAATTCTTTCACCAATAGAAAGCTACATTATACCTGAGTGACATAGGCTACAATTTATGTATGCTTCCGAGCAAAGCCGGGGTCTAGATTAATTAGTTGACGTCAAAAAAATACTTAAAGCAGGTTACTACCGCCTCCAAGCACGTCTCTTTACAAAACAGTGTTTTATAATTATGGAACTATCTAAGTGGACGAAACTAAGTTTTTACTATGGATATACTCTACTATACATACATATTATCACGCTTTTTTCCCGTGGGGGTAGTAAGAGACTAGCAATTTCCACTTGCTACGATCCTTACAGATCTCTCTTGCTTCCTCTACACTCATCACTCTCTTCATACATGCTCTCCGGTTATGGGTGCTTCTAATATCTCCCTTTTTAAGGAGGTCCGGTGGAGGACTGTGGATATAAATAATAATAATAATAATCTATGATTAATGGATACTACATTCACTCAGCCAAAAGCTAGTTTACTCTTATCAGAGTTTGTGTTATAATACCAGCTTGTTTCAGCTTAGCTCATTGGCAACATTTTGTTACGAAGGCCTAAATAGCGTCTAAATTATGAGCCAAGTCCGACAACTTCCAACTCGAGTTTATCTTGCCTCTTGCCGTTCGCAATTAGACTTATTTGTTGTGCCCTTGGATGCCTAAAGCCTGGTAATGCGAGTATAATAAAAAGTTCTTATCTGTTGCCAGACTTTGGAATGTCTGAACATAAAATTAATCTATGAGAAATACTATTGGTTACATATCATCATACCCCCCATGGATAAAATCCTTGGGGGAGGCCTTTGTCCAGCAGTGGACGTCATTAGGCTGAGAGAGACAGACAGACAGACATATCATCATCAAATTTAAGAGCTGAAGAGCTAGGCTCTTGTCTGTGGAGTTCCTTCCAATTTACTCTTTTCATTGCCAGCTGTTATTGGTTACTATAAGTTTTATTTAATACTAGCTGTTGCCCGCGGCTTTGCCCGCGCGCGCCCGTTCGTTCCAAACTGTAGTAACCTAAACTCCAGTACTCAAAATTTCAGCCATTTGGTTATCACGTGTCCCGCGGGAATATTGATGAACGCTAACAGATGTTCCAGATCTTCAATATTTATCCGTCAGTAGAAAATGCTCATCAGGTTGAACGACTTTTGCTAAGGCGCCATTTCCATATATGTAATAGTGTAGCTGGTCTCTTGGAGTTCTTCATCAGATGATCCTAATCTTTGATTTTTATACGTCAACAGAAAATGCTCGTCAAATTGATAAACTTTTGCAAAGGTACCATATCCATATTTCTTATAGTTTAGCTGTTCTGTTACGGTTCTTCATCAGGTGTTCCAGTTTTCAAAATCAATTATAGCCTATATGTTGCCCAGGCTTAATAGCTATAGAACAAAAAAAGTTTCATTCAAATTCGTCCAGTAGTTTTTGCGTGAAACGCGTACATACATACAGACAGACAGACAGACAAGAAATTCCAAAAAAAATATTTTTGCTTTCAATTATTGTTTTTAAGTGTCTCTATCCATTTCAGTCAAAAATACTAAATGTACAGACAAAATATTTTTACTGTTTTATTATATGTATAGATATAGATTTGCTTATTATTAACAATTGAGAGACGCAGTTTGCCATAAGTGATGAGACTTGATTGTAGGTTTTTTATAACATAGGGCAGCAAACGAGCAAGCGGGTCACCTGATGGTAAGCGATCACCGCTGCCAATGGACAACTGCAACACCAAGGATATGCCGTGAGTGTTGCCGGCTTTTCAAGAAGACGTAGACTCGTTTTTTGAAGGTTCCAATGTCGTATCGGTTCGGAAATACAGCCGCAGATACATCTTTTTTCATTTATTAATTCCAATAGAAAACAACAATAGGGCTAAAAAAGTTGTGGTATATCTATATATACCACAACTTTTTTGATAAAAAAAGCTGTTTTTAGGTCCTGAAAATCGAATCGATGCTCTAAGAGAATAATTCGCTTTCTGCATACAAAATTGATATGGTAAGAGGTAAATATTCGCAAAAATCTTGCATTTGTATCAAAATATGAACTTCACAATAATCTGAAATTTTGAAATGCATGTCAGTTGTTAGATTAGAAATCCAATTGGTTTTCCCCAGGAAATCGTGAATAAATTTCGTCGCAACTCAATCGAAATGCAATATCATTGCAATATCTTTTGTAATTCTCGTGCACCGGTAGAATTTTTATACTTATTGAAATTTGAAAATAAATTTTGATAAAATGGGGGGTCAAAGAAGTAGAAGGTAAAACTTGCTCACTATAAATTTAGTATTGTACGAGTAGTCTTCTTCTAAAGAGATCTTTTCATGGCTGTTCTCTAGCTAATGACATAAGGCTGGCTGTGTTTCGCTCAAACTTTGCTATTCAGCACGAAAATACAGCCAGCATTCTTAACACCATCTCTCACGGACATTTTTAATTTTTTTATTTAGTTTTTAAGTTCTAGATTGGTATAGGTTAATGGGATAATTTTAATGCTTATGCGAACTTTTGTGAAATAAAGATTTAAGTGATAAAAGTAATCATTTATCTCGTTCCTACAATAACATGTCGACAACCATTTTATCCCAACGCTTATTCTTCGCAAACCCGTGATGCGGTAAAATGTGTAAATAAAGAGGAATCCTTCCCGAGTCTTGCTGTCTCATCTCAGTACAAGTTATTTTCCGGATCAGTGGTCGCCGACATTTATAAACGCTCAAGATGATATGCCCTTTTGAATATCATTTCAAGGTTTACACGCCCAACACAAAAAAACTCAAGATTTGATGTGTTTTTGAGATTGTGATATTTTGGAGCCCATGCACAGTCGTCGCTGCCGCCGCCGTATCATCTTATCATATCAGAATACTTGGCCCCCAGGTTACGGAGGCCCCGAACCAGTGGCGTAACAATAGGGTCCCAGTTAGAAAGGGCATCCGTTATTTGATCATCAGGCACTGGGGTGATAATCTTTTTTTTGTGAGGCACTGTGGGCTCAGGGCCCCAGCTGATGTGATGATTTTTGATGTTGTTAAAATGACATAGTTATTTCGGTCGTTTCGTTCTCATCTGTTACATAGATCTAGCTATGTTTTACAGAATATACTAGCGTAGGTATGTGATGTGACTACTTTTCCCTACCTTTGACTACATTTCCCTATACTTCCATTAACTGGGAATATGCCGAAAAATGTTGGGAATTTGGAAACAATTCCGGGAAGGGCACATCCCTACGAATAAACTGTTCCGTTTCTTTACTCCGGTGCCTACGGTAGAGTGACGGCAACTGTATCTAGAAATGCGGGTGGAACGTGATATTTTGGAACGTAATACCGTAACAGATTGTTACGTTATACGAATATGATGGAATGTGATGCGAGTAAAGTGGCCTTTGGGAACGCGTTATATTATTTTCTTTACGAGAACACGACGTTGTAACGATTCATTGTTTAAATAAATTGACGTGTTAAATGAAGTGAAGAATAAATTCAAATGTTAAGATATTTTCGACTTTTTTACATTTTATGATCCGCAACATGCTTCATCAAAATGTACACAAATTTATATTTTCTGCTTGTATTTATTTGAACTTTATTTTTATTACTCTCTATATTTTCCATCACTAAAGCCAATGTTTGGACGATCGCGCCGAACTGAAATAAAACTAAGCACGCCCCGAGTCTTCGTTCCTAAGGGAAATTCGGGATAAAATAGGTTTGAAACTCCCGATTTTATTCTATCCATGTATACATAGAAATTTGTCCAGTAAATGTTACGAACTAACATTCCGACACATCCATTCACATTTATAAATTAAGATAAAGTCCAAGGCAGTCCGAGCCTACGAAGGCCGGCCATAGAGCAAGACGTTTTGTCAGAAGGTTTCATTAGGGCTCTCATTATAATACTTATACAGCATGGCGTCCCAGAATTCCGGGATTATTGTGTCATTCACCGAGCAATGTTACAGAATAGGTACTATTGTTCCCTAAAACTTTTGGTGAACTGATTATTTTGGATATTTAAACTTAAGAGAGATGTAGTGATGAAAGTTGTGATTGTAATTTGCTTTACTACTTGGATCTTGGTTATATCGTGCTAAAAAGTAGCGTATAGTATCAGATGGTTGTCAGAGGAATTTATTAAGGCGCTTGTCATTATAATATGCAACATGGCGTAATGAGCGATTTTTCTGACAGCTAAATTAAGAAAAAAAAAATCAGTATAAAAAAGTTCAACAGCTAGCGTTTTATTGAAAGCAAAGTCGTAATAATGGCTGTACCTATATTGTGCGCTTTTTATTGGCAGTCAGAGGCAGAAAAAAAAACACATAACAGTTTGACAGTGGCACAAATCACAATATTGATACTTTTTAGATGTTTTTTTAATAGGTTTAATTTTTTTTTAAATGCCAAAACCGTGCATTTTTGTTTTTGAATGGTCTGGCCTTTTACTAAGCGCCACCTATGAATTCATCTGGAACTATTTTTTTTTTTATTTGGGTCTCGGAAAATCCCTCATTTCCCAGGCTTTCTGTGACATTCAAGACTTCGTAACAGAAATCCACTGTTTTCAAAAGCTGGCTACTTTTCGCCTTTACTTTATTACTAAAAGTCGTGGTTATTTCTGGGACTTTTGCCACCACTAGCGTCCGACCACTACCGCTTTAAATTTTAACAGATCTATCTCGACTGATCCGGCTATGTACCATTTTATAATTTTCTGAATGAGCAATACTAGCAAATCAAATAATGTTTGTCAAATTCCCAATTTTAGACTAAAAGATTTTACCTATCATTTTGTTTTTGATCCTGGCAATATTCTATCGACCCTAAGCCCTATTTTCACTTGCAAATATTTTAACGCCATCACTCATCGATATTCGCGCGTCATTTCCCGACGTCCCTTTTGGTCGTCAGAATTCACCTGAATTCGGTGAATCCCCTGTCTTTTGTTGTCAACGTGACGAGCGATACCGCGGCACGACCGATGTCAAAAACCAAAACTGAAACGTATGTGACAGAGACCTGTAATTGTGCTGGACTGGACTGAATGCATACATGAGTACTAACACAGATTTAGAATAAATATGAGTGTTAAAGTAAGATAATCATTAAAATTTTAATTTTAATGCCTGTCAATGGTGTCATAACTAAGGATGCCGAAGATAATGCGAAGTGGAGAAGAAAAAGTAGGAAAGCGGACCCTGGGCTCCGACGCGTACGCTGAGGATGCAACAGGGAAAGCGCTTTGATGAGAGAGAGAGTCATTAAAATTTTACTTTATGTACAATATTCATAAAATGTAGTTGTAATTATTTAATAATAAAAGCCGTGCTTGAGAGATAACGCATTCGGCACACAATTTATAATTATGGTACAAAAATAAAATTTTGAATTTTAAATTTAAAGGCTAGGGACCTGAATATAAGTGACTGTTCTAGTTGCTTTCAGAAATTTTGTTATTGACATAGAGAGAAAAAGAAGATATGAGAAGACTGACATAAAAGAAGGAAGCTTATACCCGGGTACTGAGAAGCTGATGATGTAAATGGACTAGACTGAATGTATCAATTAAAAATACAGATGTAAATAAATATTATAATAGCTAATTTGTTTATTACTGATTTGATTCATGGAAACAATTTACAACATGGCTTTCAAGCTTTCAATCTAATAATAATATTGGTATCAAATCACTTGATATATTTAGTCCAGCAAACTGATACAATTGACATCGACGTAACACAGTACCCCGCTGTTTCGGAGACATGAAAGACATCAAAGGTATTTGTGTCATAACGATATAACATTACGTAGGTGGAATATATATCTTTCGACAATGAAAGATATATTCCACCTCCGTAATGTTATTGGAAAAATATTGAGATTTATTTTTTATTTTAGTTCTTTGTTGTATTTGAACTGAAACCCGAGAAGAGTATTTTCCTTAATAAAAGCTTAAAATTATCGGTAGAATAATGTAAATTACCTCCACTCATCAGAAGATGAGAAATATTCTATATCTGTTAAAAAATCCAACTTCCAAATTAAGAAAATTTGTAGAGAAGAGAAAATTTTTAACTTAAAATTTTCCGACTTCGACATTTTCCGACGTTGCCATTCTCCGACCTTGATATAAAACGATGTATCGAAATTAAAATATTTCATTTTATTGATCTTTCTCTCTCTCTTGCCTTCTATTCTTTCTACTATCTCTTTTAATTATGTTGTCATAACCAGTAGTCTTTTTTTCTCCCTTATTTCACTGTATCATTTAAATAAATCTCAATTCGTTTTGAATATTTCCGTCCATATACCTAGGTAATCATAATTGCGAAATTCAAAAATCTAAATACAAGGAAAGGTCCCATTTCGAATTAAACTAAAAAGAAATGAGATTAACTTCATAAAAATCTTCATTATAAATCATTCTTGAATAGCGACGAACTTTCACGAAACAAAAGTGTAAAAACGCGACGACAGAATATTAAAACGCTGGTCGGTCAGTCGTTCACTCATTCACTCATTCGGTCACAAGAGACCTATTCATTTCGAGTTACTCTTTAACTTTGTGAATCAGTAATTTCAATTCGGCAAGTGAATAAGATTAGCCACCGTGTCGTCTGTGCATTTTGGATTGGTTAATTACAGTTGTCTGTCTTTAAGAGCTACGCTGAGTTGGCTAGACTCGGCTAGAAGTAAGTTCTTTGTCATAATTTTTGTTTGAATTTTAAAATTCCTATCTTTACACTCATCATCCACAACCTAATAATAGTTTAATATTGTTTTGTTTTTCTATATAACTGTTTGTTTCCCAAATAAGAAAATAAAAAAACCTTCCGTGACCCACTGCTGGGTATATGCCTCCTTATCCGTCTACGCCAATCTTCTCTGTCCTGGGCCATCCTACTCCAGTTGTTGCCAGCAATATTCTTAACATCGTTGATCTGTACACTAACTTCTGCCTAAAAGAACACAATTTCTACAAATACCATCACCACCTCAGCTACAAAAAGTCATTCTGGACATAAGCCTCTCTCATAATCTAAACAATCGACTGATTAGTGTATGTGTAGTCCCGGGTAACAGCTATATAGTAAGGCAAATAGCAAAATAACTGCATATTATTCCAAGAAAGCCGAAAGCACAGGGCGAGCGCTTCATAGAAACGGCGCGTCAAATATGCCTACTACTACTACAAACTGTATATCCGTGAACACGTCAGTAACACGTCAATGTGTGCGTTTTCATAGTCGAGGGGGGGTGCCATATTGCGGGAGGGGCAGGGAGTTTCCTTTCTGTACGTAGTACTAATATTAATTCTGTGCCGAAAGTGGCTTTGTTTGTTTTTTTGTATGTTTGTTTGTGACCTCTTTACGCTTTATCTACCCTACATTTTCACTTTTATCTCCTTCCACCCAAAGGTTGGCTGGAAGAAATTGCATTTGCGATAAGCCTTTTTGTATGTTCTTTTCTGTAAATGGCGCAATAAAGAGTTGATCTATCTATCTATCTATTTACTGAACCAATTTTCAAAAAAATTCGCATACACATAGTTGGAAGTACTGAGAAGGACCTTTCATCGCGGTAAAAAGCATTGTTCCCATGGGAAATTCACGCGGGCGAAGCCGCAGGCAATAGCTAGTACGAAATTAAGAAGATGCATATTAGTATGGTATGTATCAGAACCGTGTCGAACATTTTTTATGGCTAAAAGAACTTACCTAATTGAGTTTCTACCAAAATTATACGAAATATTACATCCGAAGGAATTTAATACCTAGTCGCTTTTTTCATCAATTTCTTATTTTCATATCAATCCTATTATTAAGCTGCACTTTATTTTGAGGAAGGCCTTGAGTAACTACTCTACTCTCGTACAGTTAACAATGCATCAGTACCGTCGTCGTCACAAACATCTCGTATGAGCGACAATAACACTTAACCATTAGATGTACGACACGCTCGTTCCCGCCATAAAATATTAACTCTAATCTCTGGCTTTAGTGTTCCGTACTCGGACGAGAGAGGATTGGCGAGAAACTATGAGGTCTTTAAACATAACATGTGCAACTTTTTCAGTGACGATACAAACATCATAAGCCCCTATATCTGGTGTTTAAGGTACTTATCTTTCAACTATCTTTCCTCAAAGTTAGCTATCCGAAAGTCTTATTATCGTTCGCTTATCGCCGTACACTTTTGTTTAGTAATCTGTGCTTTTTACACGACTGACTAAAAAAGGAGTGTTATGTTTTCAGGGTTCATGTATGTATGTATGTATGTATGTAATTTCTTTATTCCACCATAAGTCCTGAACGGCTTAAAAGATTTTGATGTGAGAGGTATTGTTAGATTCCTTGCATAAGCCCGAATGACATAGGCTATGTAAGTTGTCAGTCGTGTTTTTTATTTTTAAATAATTAGCTTGTGTCTTGTGTCAACGCAAAGCTCACATCTGAGGTTCACATTAAAACCATAGACATCCTCTAATATTATAATATTATTAGTTAGGACTTTAGGACTAATATTATAAATGCGAAAGTAAGTTTGTTTGTTTATTACCTCTTCACGCTTTATCTACTGAACCAATCTTCCTGGAACTTCGCATACACATAGCTGGAAGTACGGAGAAGGACATAGGGTACTTTTCATCCCGGGAAAAAGCACTGTTCCCGTGGGAAATTCACGCGGGCGAAGCCGCGGGCGAAAGCTAGTAAGTCTATATATGGTTTAGACCGTGCTGTAGTTGGTGTGTGTATATGATTCATTGATTGATAGATAAACAAATTCACTAGGCACGATAGGATTTGAACCTGGGTCCATTCGATCTCAGGCGCTGTCTCGGCCACTCGAGTACCATCGCCTTGTTTTATATGGTTTTAAAATTAACATTTGATTCAAAATCTCAGAAGTAAAGCCCCAGCATATCTTGGGCCCCCCCAAGCAATTAAATAGATCTGCTTATTAACATTACGAATAGTCAGTTATTTTAATAGTTAAATAAAACCCGCTTCAGACAGCACATTATCTGTTAATCCCCAAGTATGTGCAGCAATCAGAGTAATCTTCATTATTTCGGGGATTACCCCCGTTCACATCAATCTGAATCACTTGGAAGCAATTATACAGGGCATAAACTAAGCCCCGGACCTAGAATTTTCTGGACCCGGGGCAGAAACTTAGTAGCGCCCCTTTTCGAGTGTTTAATCACAGAAGAAAAATCGCAAATATAAAATGGATGCCATTTTAACGGGACAATAATAATACATTATTTAACGAGTGGGTGAAACTTTTTTAAGTCCCGAGACGAAGTTTGGCGCCCGAGCGTAGCGGGGCGCCAATAGTTCGAGGACTTAAAAAGTCTTTCACCCGAGGTAAACACTGTGCTTTTCATTACGAATACAAGGAAAGAAAAAATAAAAACATGAATTAGCTAAAGAAATGATGACTGAATTATACGGAAGCACGACAACAAAACTCTAAACTTCAAAAAAAATGATCGGATTACGGCTTTAGCTTCCAGCATATTTTTTTTTCTGTGGCCGACCAACTATTTAGCTATTAGATTCTTTTTATTTGGTTCCATCATTGAAAAAATGATAAGAAAATCTATTTTATAAAAAAATATATTCTTTAACTTTATGCTATTTCAATTTTACATAATATGTTGAATGGTTGTATAAAAAGTTGGAATATGGTTAAATTGAAATAACGTGAAAATAGAACTAGTTTTCTTTTTAATAATTTGACAGCTGTCAGTTGAAAACGATTCTCCCTAGGGCTGAAAAGTATTACTTTCTCCACGCTCCTCAGGCAACTTCAGACTTTCTTTCAGAGTATGAGTAATGAAAAAACCTTTGCATTATTTAATACATATCACCTTTCGATTTCGCTCCTTGAGATATGAGAAACTGGTCTTACAACCGCACACCTATTTATCAACCATCTTATTAATAACTAATATTATAGAGTTAATTTTTTGATGTAAGTATGTGTCTTTTTTTCAATATTATTTTGTAAGTGGTTGTGAATGAATGTTACCTGGATGGATTTTGATGAGATTCGTAGCATTTCTAGAATAAAACTGGGAATATAGTAGTATAGTAGATATGGATTTTTTCAGTTCCAAAGCGCAGCTAGTGTTTAAACATGATTCTAGCGCCCCCTGAAACCGCCGCCCGGGGCGGTTTACCGATTTTCCCCTAGATTCGGCGCTGCATAAACTCACAAACAAGGAATTTGGCGCGAATAGTGTGACGGATTACAGTGGCTCGTAAAGCTAAGTGCTTTCAAGGCGAGCTTTTCGAGAAAGCTGTGATGAGACTCAGGATTTGAATGCACACTAACCAAAGATAATAAATTAGATTAGGGCAACTATATAACGAGCAAGGAGTTTGGTAGCATTGGTTTGTATGGTAATGTTCGGTCACGGGATAGGTAAAGATCTCTTATATACAGACATAAACCAAGATAAATAAATAAATATAAATATATACGGACAAATCACATAGATTGAGGTAGCCCCAAAGTAAGTTCGAGACTTGTGTTATGGGATACTAACTCAACGATACTATATTTTATAACAAATACATATATAGATAAACATCCAAGACCCGGGTCAATCTGAAAAAGATCATTTTCCATCTTGACCCGACCGGGGATCGAACCCGGGACTTCTGGTGTGGCAGTCCGGCGTGATGACCGTTGGGCCACGATAAAAGAGATTATTCTGTTTATCTCTACATACCAGAATAAAATAGGCTGTTTCTGGGTAAGCTCGCTTAACCATAGACCTCATCTCTGTCCTCGGGCAAGATTTTGGTCAAGAGTAAACCCATCTTTTATTTTAAAAAACATATATGTACACAAACGCAACACACGCCATCAAAATTTCTAGGTCAAATATTATTTTTTCCTCTGAATAAAATTCTGATCAAACATCAAAGGTTAGAAGGGATATAAAGAAGATTTCGAACACAAATCAGTAATTTTAAAACTCAAACAGAAATGAACGAATGAAATATGTTTCATTCAGTACGCTTCACATTTGCGATTCCTATGTAAGTAATTAATTTGAAGAGGGCTCATCCCTGTCGGGTCGGGCGTGTTCTGTCCTGGCATAGAGTAACATATATAATAGACTGTTCCCGTAAATAAAAAGACGCAACTGACATTTATTTATTAGAAATTGAGTTATAAACGAGATATGTTTTGAATCTTTAAACTTTATACTTTGGCACTACAATATTAACCTAATATTTTAAGTTATAAAATAGTCCTTATTTAAAGATTTTCTTTTGTTATCTTCTCTATATAACATAATCAGCGTGAAAAGTTGTCACAGATGGTGAAAATGATAGAAAAAACAAAAGTAAATCCTAATCCTAACTTCCTAACTAATATTATAAATGCGAAAGTGAGTTTGTTTGTTTGTTGGTTTGTTTGTTTGTTTGTTTGTTTTTGTTTGTTACCTCTTCACGCTTTATCTACTAAACCAATCTTCCTGAAATTTTGCATACACATAGCTGGAAGTACGGAGAAGGACATAGGGTACTTTCATCTCGGGAAAAAGCACTGTTCCCGTGGGATATTCACGCGGGCGAAGCCGCGGGCGAAAGCTAGTTCTAACTAATATTATAAATGCGAAAGTGAGTTTGTTTGTTACCTCTTCACACTTTATCTACTGAACCAATCTTCCTGTAATTTCGCATACACATAGTTAGAAGTACTGAGTAGGTAATGAGAAGGACATAGGGTACCTTTCATGCTGGAAATAAGCACTGTTCCCATGGGAAATCCACGCGGGCAAAAGGTACTAGTTATATACAAACATATACATGTGTAGAGATTATAACTATAAGAGCTTAATCTCGACACATGTATCTACTCTGTGCGCCCTGTAATAATGTACCTGTGCGTGTATTGTTGGTGTTGCCACTACGGTTTACTGCCACGATATTAGGGAGAATATACGACGTGAAAATAGGCGTATGAAAGCCAGGCGTCTTGAAGATTACCGCGGGTTCGCGTATATCACCCGGTGGAGTACAGCCCTAATCACGGGCATATATCTTACTAGATACTGCTTCGTTCACTTTGTATTTAATATATTTTAATTTATATTGAAACACATAAAAATTTAATTAAAATAAGTATGATAAATATGACAGGTTGAACAATTAAAACGATTTTAAACGCATTTTCAGTACAATCTTAGAACATACTTATTGAATAATTTTAATATGTTTCATGCTATTAGAGTGGGTGATTTTTGACATCGATTATCATGTCCCAGAAAACTATTACACTGAAAATGACATGAAAATCGTTGAAGTAAATTGCGATAAAGTGATAGGTAAGAGAACATTAAATGATCACGTCAAATATATTCCATTCCAGAGGAATATGTGTTTTGATGACAGTTTGAAAAATTATCTAATTTGTGTACGAATGCTATTTATTTTCTTAATCATGCTGTATCTAGCTGATATATGTATATCCGTGGGGTCCTATCCTGTTATTACTTCTTGTTTGTCATTCATTATACATGGGGTATTTAAGACATTATGGTAAACTAAGCCCCCTATTTCTATGTTTGTTCGCATAGTTCCCACTTTGTAATTAATTTTGCGGTTTTAATTTCGCAAAGTTTACGCGTAGAATGGAATGTAAAAGCGAGGGAAATTAAACGGCGATTTAAATACTACGCTCCGATTCACTGCTGCTTCGTTCTTTAGGAAAGTTTTAATGAATCTGCTTAATTAGCAATCAACTTCATAATCAGGTTTCAAAATCAATAAATACTAAGTGTAAAGATTCATAATGATGTTTAAACCATTTGTTAGATTTAGATTTCTAGTTACTTGTGGTGGAACAAACCTATATAAATTTTAATATTTGCATTAAAAATGTATTTCTATAAAAAGGCTTTAGTTTAGCAAAACTAAGTACATAAATAATGTTTTATATGATTATCATCAAAATGAAGAAATTCTTATATCCAAGATATATAAAAAATCCCAATTAAAAATAACCTTCTTCTTAAAATGTAAAACTAGAAAACGTTTTATAATGGTAGAATTTTCCAATATCTCGTGTATAAAATATACGAGTGCCGGAGGTTGGACCTCCGGCCCTGCATAAATTCCTCCTCCCTCACCTCTGAGGATTTCGGGCATAGAGTGTATACAGAGATAAAGCTTCATCCAACCAGCGACCAGTCACTCATGGCACATACATAGATACAACTCCGGAAGATCTTTTCTTTCAATTTTAATAGAATTATATTTTAAATGGTTTAAATCGTTTTTATCACAATAAATAATTAAACAATTAAAACAATTTTTAGTCAAAGAACACGGTTAAAAATATAATTCTACTCATATATACTCGTGTCTTCAATACAAGAGGAGACATTATCTCTGTTTGTTATACAAAAAAATCTTGACTCATTCGTAAACTCATCGACGTTTTAGTTTTGGTGTTAGAAATGCCAAATAAGATACAGCAAATCGTAACTAGAAAAAAATTGGCTTTCCAAAAAAACCCATAAAATGTAGACCATGGTCACTCCATATCTACGTTATATGGAGTGCCCATGCACGGTAAATGCTTGTTTTTGTTAGTCTATAAAATTCAAACAGCTTTAGATGCCTCTATAATTTACTAATCAATAAGCCACCTAAGAGGAAATACATTCACACAACAAGCCTTGCGATCTGTCCCATCATTGTTCCGTACTGCAGAGGATTGTGTCCCTCTCTGAGCGTAATTTGGGAAGCAGACGGTAGGTGCAAATCTACATTCGAGGGACAGGACAATAATCTTATTAAGAGAGGTGTTTGCGAGAATTTCTCTCTATTTACTTTACTCATAAAATGACATGTAAGTAGATATTCGTGAGATATAGGCTGCTAGCGCCCCCCAGGGCGCTGCTAGCTTTGCTTCCATGGGAATTTCGGGATAAAAAGTACCCTATGTGCTATTCCCGCTATTTTTCTACTAGTGTATTAAATTTCACCAAAATCTGGCCAGTAGATTCAAGTAGATTGAGTAACAAACATTCTTACAAAATCACACCGGAATTAATTAAATTGTATTAGAATGTATCAATCACACAAAATCTACGGGAAGGAATTCGATGTAATCTAGTGCACGGGTAGAAAAATACCCGGAATAGAATAGTAGAAAATTAAAAAGCGATATAAAAATTAATTAATATGACAGCTTGACCTATTAGAACATATCTTTTCCTGCGGGGAAGGTTCGCAACACAAAATACAACGCAGTCAAAGCCGCTAGCTTAGCTAGAAAGCAATAAATATTACCAATCATCCATAAATCCAACCAAACATGAATCTCGAGCCACGACATGCCTCGCCCATGCGATTACACACAATAAAATCACACAGAACGCAATAAACGACCAAATACATTATGTTCGTGACGTAATGATGAATGATATCTAGTTGTGTGTGTGTGGGTATTAATGTGAAACTAATATGGCTGTGGAACAGGAAATTAGAAGTTTTTTATATCAAATTTAATGCGATTCTAATAGGAAATCAAGTGTGAAGAAATTAAATAAATAAATCTATATTTATCAAAAGGAAAGTTCATGCAAATATAGTAGCAAACGATCCCACACTAGGCTAAGCCTGTATCGTGGAGCCTGTAATATGGAGTGCAAAGGAGTTTTAATACAGGATGTTTTGTAAAACACCATCAATCTCTGAGGGGCGAAAGTATAAAAAAAAATCTTCTGTTTCATCTGTGTGTTTCATACATTTTGGGAGAGTAGATATTGTAAAATGTTTGAAATAGCTGATTTTTTTTTTTGAGATTTCAGAGTCGGTCTCATATAAAACGTTGCTCATATTCATGAGTACTTTCACCCCTAGAGAGGTTGCTGGTGTTTAACAAAACACCCTGTATTATGCCACAGTTTTCATGGCAAAAGCTCCGCCTCAACAAATCGTTGCCACCTGGGACGGCTGTTGCTTCATTTCTCTTGAATAAGGCGGCCATATTTTTTATTCAAACAAACGCCGACGTCTAAACTTAAGGTTTAAGGGTTTATACTCAAGTACTTCATAAATGCGAGTTATTAACGTGATTTTGAGGTTGCTTTTAAGATAAATTTCGTTCTTCACTCTACTAAGACGAAAATCTTAGCTAAGGGAAGGGTAAATGGTTAAGCACTACTTAATTATTTGATAAAGAAGCTGGCACCAGCGTTTATAGTTTTAATATCGATTAATAATGTTAAACTGTAATTAACCTATCAAAATTAAAGCAGTGATGGAAGAAACCGCTGAATGTAGAAACGTGAAATTTTGCAGATGGGTTATTTATATATAACCCATCTGCAAAATTTCACGTTTCTACATTCAGCGGTTTCTCTTGGATTCCATTGCAAAATTTACTAACAAATTAATATGTAACAAAATAAACACACACAGCACAGCTCAACAAAAATAACACGAAAATAACCTCGTAAAATCTAAAATGACATGACGCTTGCTTGTTTGACTATGACAGCCATCAAAATCGACCGTCCTTTTCTAACATCCACTGATTCTGTTTATTTGTTTCACCTACCTGAAGTTAGCTTTTACACAGATCGAATAAACCGGCAGATAGTTATTCATAGAATAAATATGGTTTGAAAAATGCACATCAACTTATCCGACGAATAAAGAGACGAATAACTTTATTCTCCGAATAGCTATTCGTACTTTTATCTCAGGTTTGAAAAATCGGCCCTAAGTAATTTTGTCCTGTAGTCCAGTAAGTAAATGTATACATCCTATAGCAGGGGTGAAAGAGATGAAAAGCGATATACACACCTGCGAAGCCATAATTCGATCTAGTACCTACTTGGATCTAATTATTTAGATACTAGCTTTTTCTGCGTCTTCGCCCGCGTGTATTTCCCACGGGAACAGTGCTTTTTTCTCGAGATGAAAAGTACCCTATGTCCTTCTTAGTACTTCTAACTACGTGTATGCGAAATTTCAGGAAGATTGATTCAGTAGATAGAAGCGTGAAGAGGTAACAAACATACTAACAAAAAAACAAACTCACTTTCGCATTTATAATATTAGTTAAGAAGTTAGTATAGGATTTACCGGATGATAAAAGAGAGATTACTATTTAATTTACACACCCAAGGAAAGAAGAAGAAAAATCGTGGATTTTTTCTATTTTCAGCTGGTTGTAAATGAAGGATATAATCAAATGCACTCAGCGTTACAAGAGTCGCAGTTAGCCCGGGGCGGAGACGAGTGGAGACAGCAAATTTGTCACGCCCTAACGAGACAAAGCCGCAAAGAGTCGAGGCTCAACTACAGACTAAGTACTGTTAAACTATAATATAGAATATGTAGTAGGTTATTATTTTTTTTAGTTCGAAAAAAGCAATATTTAAGTCAATGAAATTTATATGAAGTAACTTTTAATTTGATTAAATAAGAAATGATCAAGATTTAAGAATGTATTACCTCATGAGAGCACGAACTCATATTGCCTAAATGAAAGAATGATCAATACTAAATTTATATCCAATTTTTCCTCTAACTATGTCTAGTAGATACCTTTACCTATGCCTCTCTAGCGCAATAACCACATTGCGTTGCTTTTAATAATTTAAATACCAATAAGATAGCACAAATTTCAATCACCAATTTTTGTGGGCGTAACACATTCTCCGCAAATCCATAAATTCGCAAAATTAGTTCCTTTGTTGTTGAGTGAGCGGTTGACCGCGGCCAATAAAAACAAAATGGCGGATAAATAAAGGCGGGAAAACAAAACAAATGTGCCTCGATAAAGTCACAAATGACTAATGGCTGGTAACAAACAACCCTTTGAATATCCAAGTCGTAAATAGGCACAAGTACTTTTTACAAGTACAAATAAAATGTGACGTCATAATAACCTCATTCTAGATACGACACTTAACTAATAAAGTATTTATAGCTTTTCCCCATCAATAATATATGTAAAGCAACTAAGATGAACAATAAAATCAAATAAACTAACTACACTGTCTAGTACATAATTAATAATTAGTTTGACAATAACTAGAAAATATTGGTTAAAAGCATTCTTAAAAATATCAAAAAAAGTTCCTGTACTTAAATCTAGTTTAGTATTAAAGATTTGATTCACGGAACTAATATTTAATTATTTCATCAAGCTAATTATAAAAAAATAAAAAGCACGACTGACAACTTGCATAGCCTATGTCACTCGGAGGAATGCAAGGAATCTAAACTTATTCCATTCTAACCATCTTCCTGAAATCTGTTACACGTAATTAGAAGTACCGAGAAGGACTTACATACATACAAAAATACATACAAGTCAAAGTCATACATGCGAAGCCTGAAAACATAACACTGCTTATTGGTAAGTTATTTTCAAAAACAAATACAGTCGAAATTGACCTCTCACTTTTTGGACGTGTCGTCGCTTAAACGAGCGAAATCTCTAAAATAATATTAATTTACCCACTTTAATTATACGATCCGGCTTGCAATCAAGTAAATAATTAAATAACCAGCTGGCAATACCGTGGGACAAAGTGGGCAAGTGCCCAAACAATATTAGTCGTTGTGGTTCGCCGGGGTTTCAGTGAAAAGTGAATAGCCAAGAGTTGCCAACACTGCGCAGTGATACCCAATGTCGGCGGAACTTGCCAACTGTTTTACGGTAATTTACTGTTGCTAAGTCCTCTTTGGGGTGTTGTAAACAGATTTCTCTTGTTTGTTTGTGATACTTTTATTGCATGGAACTTAAGAAAGGTACAGAATGTAGAGAAAAAGTGTTGTTACTGTGGACTTGTCATATGACTTTTTTACTCGTAGTTATCCCTTTCCTACAAGCTTACTTGGTTTCACCAGTATCAATGTCCGTCTATAATAAAGGTGCATCCAAACAGCAGTTAAAAAATATTTTTTTACATAAAACTGTAACTGATCTGATCTATGTCTGTACATAGAAGATATTAGATAATTTTAGTTGTAATTTTTTTATTCTTGTCTGTCTATGACTGTATGTACGATTACCATATAGCTAATGTAGGTTCCTTTCTGCCGATCCACTATTATATTTTTTTAAACATATAAGTACTTATTATTTAAAAAATCACTATGGTGATAATTTTATACATATAATCCTAAAATTTTAGTAAGTGAAAATGTGTCGGCATCTACATATTTTATCTAGACACCTGAGACCAACTTGATTTATCCGCAAACTACAGATCCGGTTTAAAATCCGGCGCGGAAATCGAATAGACTAATCCATACCGGTAGTATTAAATTATATAACCAAAGCAATGGAAACCAAATCGACATCACGTCGAAACAGTGTTGTCGGATGGGGGGATTCCCCCTAAATTTTGGGTTTTTTGACAATCTATTGATATTCATAAATTTTCATTTCATATAAATAGGTAAATTTGAGCGAATTGGTTTTGGGGGAATTTTAATCATCTTCACACATTGTGGGGAAAATTGGGGAGATTTCGTTGAAATCTTGAGTGAAAACCTAGACAGTCATCTGGCAACACCGCGCCGGAATGAGTTTCGACTTTAGTTACAGAATATTACAGCAGAGATCTTACGCTTCATGGTAACCGACACTCATTCCGGAAAATTTGGTTTTGAAATCACGGTTTGCTTTTGTTGCGAATTCCCAAGTTTATTTAAACGTGTTCCTTGAATTATGAATTGCAAAATTTGCACGCGAAGAATTTGAATAAAATCCCTGAAAACACTTCTGTATTTATGTTATGTAACTGGCTGAATATTTCTGTTCTTTTATATCAAACGGAATTTCGAATATTCTGTCAATTTATTCAATGACATGGTTTATTGAATCACTACGTGTTAAATCATATGTAGACAGTAGTAAAGTTTATTTCGAACAAGTTTTACAATTTCAACTGAAATTCTCATAAAAGTCCCAATTGGAAGCATTTCTGTCAAAAATTCTTTGGTTTGTGTCTATTTTGTGAAGCTTGAACATTTTGTTAGGGGCCAACCCAGAAATCTGTATAATCTGTGAGCGCCAACTTTAAGACACCGATAAAATGTAACAGGCAATATTCTCTTTTTAAATAATTATTTTTTGCAGAATATTCATCCTAGATCATTGACAGCCTTATGCCAAATATCGTGCGAAGTGGAGAAAAAAACGTAGGAAAGGGGACCCTATGGGCTCCGACACCTATATGAGGACGCAACCGGGAAAGCGCTTAGATGCGAGAGAGAGAGAGAGAGAGAGATTATTCTCTTTTCCCCATACCAACCAATGAAAGACAGAATGCATATAATTATACGAAATCTTCATTTTGTCATCCATTCCAGATATAATCTTTGCAAGACGAGTATGTCTCTGAGGCCCGCATGTCAAAAGTTTCCGAGTTATGCTAGACAGACGTAGAAATACGACATCACATTTACTTTCTCGATATGTTATGGAAGTTTTGCTTCGAGACGAACAAACAACGAGGTAGATGTGTTTACTGCGATATAGGAGTTTTAACTATATTTACCGAGGGGAACTAATATTATAGGTTATAGTTGTATATACCAAAGGGATCGACGACAAATAACGTCGTTATGAGGCAAAAATATGTTATTGAGATTCGACTTCTTACTTGATCCATACATAAGTAACAATTTTTTTTGCAATAAACGTTATTCTGTCCCACAGAGCACGGAATCGCGCACTTTATGTGCTCTGTGGTCTATCTATTAAAAAAGAAAATGTTAAAAAAATGTTTCATTGTAATATAAATTTATTTATTTATTCGTCGTTCTTATTTATGTATTACGTAAACTATAATGTTATTTTATATATTTTATTTTATTTGGGACAATAAACAACAGTACAATATGTAACTTAATCTAGTTTACAAATTACTTAAAGAAATTTTTAATTGTACGTCTACAACACTGTCCACAGATTAAATACAAGAAAGTGTCTGTGAGGACTTACAATATTATGCAATCAACATTAGTTCCTTCCTACTTATATGAAGACATTGCGTAATTATTGATTTTATTGTAGAAAATAGTATGTGCTGAAAGATAGATATAAATTATAGTTCATTACATTACAGCACTAACTGTGCCACGTGGCGTCTATTCCATAAGAGTTTTAGGATTTTAGTAAGCTTTCCTTATGAATGGCTATCATACTAAGTAAGATTTTTTTAAATTGGACCCATAGTTCCAGATTTTAGTGCGTTCAAACAAACGTACAAAAAACGTACGTTCGTATAGATATAATACTAATATAATAAATTTGAAGAGTTTATACGTACTTATCTAAGTACTCGTACTTCGGCGTCTGTAATTTTAAAAATAAGTAATATTACAAGCGCTTAAATTTTGCGCAAAAGATTTCTATATGATGTAGATATGAAATAAGTTTCTTGGAATTCTCATAGCATAGGGATCGAGTTCCAAGAAACCAGGCAATATCTTTCGCCAATTCATCAAATAAGATATCAATATTATATTTAATAATAGACCTATTAACTCTAACTACTTCCCCAGGAAATATAAAAAGAGCAAATAATAGATAGAGAAAATACTACTAACATTTTTATAAAGAAAAACATGGACAATCACAACCGAATGAAATAATTTTATGAATTACTGAGAATATCGATGACACAAACAATGAATAATTATGAGTACTAATTATCGCAGAATCCGAATTCACACAACAAATAATCGGATTAAGGTAACTTTAATTCCAACGAACTTTAATTTGGGCCAGGTACATCCAACCGTAAGTACCCTGCACGGACCTTTTTGCTGAAGTAATAGCGGCGAGTTTACGATAAATTTGGATAGATTAATGTGCTGTTGGCTGTACGTACGACCACAGCGGTGGCAGCGGTGGGATTGCAAACATAAATCCGTGTCAATACCAATTAACTTCTCCCAACGGCCCCACAAAGGGCTTGAATCAGGACATTTGCATCCGACTTCTAGTTGATTACGAAAGGGAAAAAATATACAGACGACCTTTTTTAAATTGATTTTTACAGCCATCTTATACTTTTATTTTACTCTACAAATGGCGTGAGACAGGCATTTGATTTATTTTCTTTTCAAGTCTTCCCGTCGTGATGTAATAGTAAACAGTAACTTTACAGTAACTTTTAAAGAAAAATACAGTAACAAAGTTTTCACATGTACAATTTGCTAAACTGAAGCGCAAAGCGTAGTAACTTGTAGATATTAAATAAAAAAACCTACCCTAAGGTTACCCTAAGGTTTGACTGTCAGACAATGCTTTTAGCATTAAGTCCACCTTTTGTACTGTACTTTCGTATTTGTGTACAATAAAGTTTAAATAAATAAAAAAATGACAACGCATTTAAAATACAGAAAATTAAACTACCGGAACTTTTCATATAATAATGTTCTTTAACACTTCAACTTGAAAGATATTCTTCAGTTCATACTTATTGTTGAGTTTATTTACATTATCTCTAGCATTTAACAAGCAGTGAAACTGGCTCTAAGTTTTTATGTTTTTGACTCTTAAATAATACATATACACTACTAGCTTTTGCCCGCGGCTTCGCTCGCGTTAATCCTTTCTTAAAGAATGCCTACGTCATAACATCTACCTGCATGCCAAATTTCAGCCCGATCCGTCCAGTGGTTTGGGCTGCGCGTTGATAGATCACTATGTCAGTCAGTCATCAGTCAGTCAGTCACCTTTGAGTTATATATATATATATATATAGATATAGGTAATAGCACTAACGACAGCCAATACAGCACGCTGTAAAACTAGCTCTTAGTTTATGTTTTGCGTCTTAAATAACACTTATAGATATTTAAAGCACTTTTACGGTTGTGTCACATGTATATTACTCATAATGAACGCTGTGAGACCATCTGCATAATTGGTTGGTGACCTAATTAAGATATTTAATGGGGAAAAAAGCACACTGGTATAAAGCTGCGGCCGGAGCTTTAACGAGTGTGGTTTTGATTTAATGGCCACTGTTCTGATTAAGTTGTACTACATTGTGAGCTTAATGTTGGCGTCTTTAGCTTTATACGAGCATGTCTGGTGCAGCTGATGCTATTGCATACATTTACTACTTTTAATGATAAATATATTCTAGATGTTCCATCAAACATTTCACCAACATCAACCATTTTTAGGGTTCCGTACCTCAAAAGGTAAAAACGGAACCCTTATAAGATCACTTTGTTGTCCGTCTGTCTGTCAAACTTTTTTTCTCAGGAACGCTTAAGGTACCGGAAATGTTGCGAATTTTCGCATATTTTGTGATTTCAGGCAGCAATCAAAACCCATGGGGTACTTCCTGTTGACATAAAATTATGAAATTTGTCATAAAGCAAGGTCTAACAGTACTTATACAGGAATAAATCTGAAAATTGTAAATATGTTGTTGGAAGTAAAAAAAAAACGTGTTGCAAACTTATTTTTGCGCTGGATTCAGTATGAATCTTAGATATTGAACTGCAAAGTCAAGTTTGTTTTTTAAACTAGTTGGTCTTTTAGTTAGGGCTAAAATGTGAGATGCTTTGCGTGTACGGAACCTCGGCGTGCGAGTTTGACTCGCACTTGGCCGGTTTTTGGCCGGCATTGGGCTTATGACCCATCCATAAGGAAGGCCAGTCTCCAGTAGTATGTAGGGGCATTATAAGTAACTGATGAAGTTTTTTAATAAGGTCTTAGCGCTTAGTCCCTGGTCAATAATTCTTCCTTACTATTTTCCCACTTAGGTGTCGGTACAATATGTTAATTCCTCCCATTTTATTTTGTCGCTATATCCTACTTCAGTGATCGTTCGATTTTTGCTTGAATCAGTTGTGTCACTTATGACCGCGCGTGCCGTCTAAAGTGCTAACGCATCAAAACATCGACGACGCCGCCGTCGCGTCATGAGCGGCCGCCGACAATGACCTAGATCGTCACTGCGTTTGGTATGTTTACCTATCATTACTAAATATTGTTAAGGCGACGTGTTCTCATTTGTCTTGACAATGAATACGCCAACAAAAATTCAAATAAAAACTGAAACGGAACGGTATCTTCTTGACCGTTATAAAGAAGAGAGAGAAGAGCGACTCAAACAGCAGAGCCTTATTGAAGACCTAAAAAGGCAAATATCAATCCTTCAACAGCAGCTTCAGTGCGCTGTTGAGTCGAAAACTACAGCCCCACAATCTGGTCCTAGTGTAGAGGACCGCTCCAGGACGATTATGTCACCGACGAGGAAGACCTAGCAAGAGAAACTGAGTGGATTAGAACAAAGTCACGAAAGAAAAGGAAATTGAACAAATCACCCTCACTCTCGCCTCAGGATAAAGAAACTCCAGTTACAGAAAACAAGGTAAAGAAAGTTCCCCCCACCTCCCATCATAGTGGATGGAGTCGACAACTACCAGAATTTCTATGACTTTTTGTCACGAGATCAGTCCTCTGCCACCTTCTCCGTAAAAATAATGAACGGTGACAGTGTTAAAATAAATGCTTGCGACGAAAAAGCATATAAAACATTAACAAAATTACTGTCAGCCAACAATTGCCTTTGGCATTCTTACGAAAATAAACAAGATAGGCCTATAAGAGTAATGGCAAAGAAATTGCCCTCCACCTGCAAGCCAGAGAGAGTCATAGAGGACCTTAAATCCAAGGGACTGCAAATTGAAGATGCAGTGAATAAGCTGAGCTGGAAAAGTAAAGAACCATTAAATATGTTCATGCTTACATTCAGCAATAAGGAAAATATTGAAAATATTTATGAAATCAAATCAATTTTAGGATGCATCGTTGATATCCAACCTCTACGATCATCCAAACTTGTTCCACAGTGCAAAAGATGTCAGGCCTACGGGCATACACAAATGTACTGTGCTAAAGAACCGAGGTGTGTTAAATGCACAGGAAGACACTTAACTAAAGACTGTAAGAAACCAGCAACAGAGAAACCAAAATGTGTGCATTGTGGTGAACCTCATCCAGCGAACTACAGAGGCTGCACCATAGCTAAGGAGATTCAAAAGCTAAGGAATAAAACTACCAAAAAACATGTAGTTAGCAAAGAAAACATAACCCCAAGCAACCAGCATAAAATAAGCAATAAACCCATAGCAGTTGTAAGTAAAAACGTTTCCTACGCAGAGGCTGCTGCAAAAAAGTCTTCCGAGAATTATCAACGCGCAGAGCGAGCTGACCCTAATGCTAATAAATTGGATGAGATCCTTAAGCTGATGACATCATTTGATGAGCGCCTGAAATTAATTGAAAATAGTGCTAAAGTAGCTATACCTAAATATAAAAAATGATTAGTAAACTTAAAATTATGGCCTGGAACTGTAATGGACTACTTAATCATAAAAACGAATTACAAGTAGTCCTAGATATTGAAAATATTGATGTGTGCCTCGTCTCTGAAACACACTTCACTAGAGAATCGTTCGTTAAATTCAAAGGATATACAGTATATCACGCACTGCATCCAGCAAATAAAGCAAGTGGCGGGAGCGCTATCATCATTAAAAATAATATTCAACATCAAGAGCATATAAAGTACGAAATACCTGAGGTGCAATGTATAGCAGTTCGCTTAAATACCGAAAAGTATCCAATCACTGTGGCAGCAATATATTGCCCACCAAGGCATACTATACGCAAAGAAATGTATATGAACATTATAAAAAACCTTGACGATCGTTTTATACTTGGAGGCGACTTCAATGCTAAAAATACGCATTGGGGCTCTCGACTCACTAATACGAAAGGAAGAGAACTCTTGAATGCCATCACAGAAATGAATTGTGACGTTGCATCGACAAGATCTCCCACATACTGGCCAACGGACCCAAAGAAAATTCCCGACTTAATAGACTTTTTTATATATAAAAACATATCTTCCAACTATATAAGAACTGAGCAGAGCTACGATATGAACTCTGATCACTCTGCTATATATCTAGAAATAAGAGAAAAAGTAATTAATAAGAAACCTAAAATAAGCTTAGTCAATAAATTAACTGACTGGGAAAGTTTTAAACTAGAATTAAATGATAATATTAACCTTAAGGTACCATTAAAAACACCAGAACAATTAAATAATGACTTAGAGAAATTTATCACTCTTATTCAAAAGACTGCCTGGAAAAATTCACCAGAGATAAGAAACAGAACATCAAAAAACCAATATCCGATAGAAATAAGAGAACTTATTGCCCAAAAAAGGAGGCAGAGGAAATTATGGCATCAAACTAGATCTCCTGTAGACAAAAACATATTGAATAACCTCACTAAAAAACTGAAAAAACTGATTCAAAATCATATTGACGAGCGTACAAATGATGAACTACGAAAGTTAAGTGGTAACCGTAGCACAGATTACTCGCTCTGGAAGGCAACTAAATATCTAAAACAGCCCATGAATCAATTGCCACCTATAAAGATTGCACCTGGAAAGTGGGCGATCAGCAATGAACAAAAAGCTGCAATATTTGCTGAACATTTAGAGCAGATTTTTAAACCAAATGATAGCCAAGAAAATGACATAATAAAAACGGATGAATTTTGCGTCAATGAAAATATAGAGATAAAGCTTGTGACACCGAGAGAAGTCCATCGTGAAATAAAACAGCATATTAATCCCAGAAAATCACCTGGCTTCGACCTCATATCGGGAGAAATATTACACAACCTACCAAAAAAAGCAATAGTGAAGTTAACAAATATAATCAATGCTGCTCTAAGACTTAGGTACGTGCCAGACTTGTGGAAAGTTGCCGAAGTAATTATGATAGCAAAACCGGGAAAACCACCAAGCGAGACTACGTCATATAGGCCTATCTCATTGTTACCGGTTATGTCTAAATTGTTTGAGAAACTTTTGCTAAAAAGACTAAAACCAATAATAGAAACAAAAAATCTCATTCCTGTACATCAGTTCGGATTTAGAGAAAAGCACTCAACAATAGACCAAGTGCATAGGATAACAAGCATCATTGAAAAGGCTCTTGAAGAAAAAAGGTCTGCTCTACTGTTTTTCTTGACGTAGCGCAAGCTTTTGATAAAGTATGGCATGAAGGCTTAATCATAAAACTAAGAACAATGCTACCTAAACAGTTTGTGGATATATTAAGATCATATATATCAGATCGAGTATTTAGAGTAAGGCAAGAAGATGCTTATTCTGAGATCAAGGAAATAAAAGCTGGAGTACCCCAGGGAAGCGTATTGGGTCCGGTCCTGTATCTACTCTATACCTGTGATATTCCAGAAACAGAGAACAACACCATAGCCACATTTGCTGATGACACAGCGATATTGGGCGTTGGAAGCACACACGCTGAAGCAGCAGAAAAGGTACAAACAGCTGTGAACAAAGTTCTTAACTGGACGAAACGATGGAGAATACAACTCAATGAAACAAAGTCAATTCACGTGAACTTTACAAATAAACATGGTAGTTGTCATCCCATTTATATAAATGAGAAGCAAATACCACATGAAAATACAGCCAAATACTTGGGTATGACTCTAGACGCGAAGCTTCGTTGGAAAGCCCACGTCAAAAAGAAAAGGGGGGAACTTGATCTAAAGTTTCATAAGATGCATTGGTTGCTTGGGAGAAATTCCGTGCTATCAGTCCACAATAAACTACTCATATATAAGCAAGTCCTCGTGCCAGTATGGACTTATGGCATACAGCTGTGGGGCTGTACCAAAAAGACTAACATAGAAATTATCCAACGATTTCAAAACAAAGTATTACGGGCTATTGTGAACGCGCCCTGGTATATAAGAAATGACGACCTGCATCGGGACCTGAATATACAGTTCGTCGATAAAGTCATACAAAAATTTGCAGAAGCGCATGAGAATAGACTGCTTCACCATGTAAACGTTGAGGCAATCCAGCTCCTCGACAACACGGACATAGTGCGAAGACTCAAAAGAACTAAACCGTTCGAATTAGTGTAGTGATTAAGTGAATATTAAGAATAACATAGTGCAATAAAAGTGCGAATAAAGACACAACAACAAAGTGACTTCTCCTTAATAGAGACATTAAGAAAAGTGCCGATGGACACATTCTTATAAAATTTCATTATAAAACTAGGTTAAAGTAAAATTACTTATTAGCTTGTAACTAGGCTAGATTGTAATAATTTTAACATACTTATATTAGTATGTTATATGAACAAAAAAAAAAAAAAAAAAAAAAAAAATATCCTACTAATATTATAAATGCGAAAGTTTGGATGTGAGTTTGTGAATTTGTGAGTTTGTGAGGATGTTTGTTACTCAATCACGCAAAATCTACTGAACGGATTTTAATTAAATTTGGTATACAGGTAGATAAATACCGGGAATAGCACATAGGGTACTTTTTATCCTGAAATTCCCACGGGAGCCAAGCCCCGGGGCGCAGCTAGTCATCAATATCTTTAACAAAGCTAATATGTGTTATTAGACCGAGGGTTCTATTCTGTAGGCATTATTAACTGAATATTTACTTAACAATTTATCACGAACATAAATTTTCATAATAAACTACAAACATGTTAGCTCTCATTTCACACTTCTAATATGCAAACGAGTCGACACGGCACTTCACTTGTACAATTAACACCACATCAACCCACCCAAATGCATTGCAAATTCGCTGTTATTACCGCAACATATAGCTCCTGGGTTACTGAGCATGTAGTTGACTATACATGTACACTAATTCATTTGTAAAAAGACGTGAAAGCAAGCCCCAGTTCGGCTAACAAGCTGCTGGTTAAATGTTTGATGAAATACTCGTTAGGCTAGGGACGCCAGTGGCACGAAGAATTATATTTATACAATAACTAGCTTAAGTCCGCGACTTCGCCCGCGCGAATTCCCCACAGTGCTTTTTTCCGAGATGAAGGGACCCTATGTCTTTCTCAATACTTCTAACTATGTGTACGCAAAATTTCAGGAAGATTGATTCAGTAGATAAAGCGTGAAGAGGTAAGAAATAAATAAACAAACTCACTTTCGCATTTATAATATTAGTTAGGATTAGGACGCGACTTCGATCCCGTGGGAATTTTGGGATTCCCGATTTTCCTTATAAATGTGGCATATTGTACACAAAAAGAATTCTTCAAAGTTCACAGTTTTGATGCAATTTCCACAGTTGTATTACTAAAAGTCTGACAGGTTTCACTTTCACCCTTCAATATCACTATTGTAAATACAATAATAAATTCTGCGCGAATGAAGTCGCGGACAAATGCTAGTTAAATGTAAAACCTTGTACATGTCCGACTAGCTCCGAACCGATGGTAACCCTGTACCGTGTGGGTGTTAGCTATATTAATACTTTAACGCTACAGAAGGGGTTATTTTGAAGAGAATCACCAAGTGCGTGATTATTATCGCATGAGTGGGGTGTAGGAGGAAGAGAAACATAGATACCGTTTCTGTATCAAAATTATGGCGGCCATTTTGAGATATATATTACTAACTTTTCCAAAATTCCCTCCTTAATGCTTACTTACGATATTTAAGAACCACTCTTTAAAAATTAAAGTTTTTACGTTTAGCGGAATCAGTCCTGAATCAATCAGTCAGCGCCCTATTTTAATACCTAATAATAGATCCAGCAGACAGAAGGCGGCATAGAAACTAAGCAATAAAAGGCAACCATGTAGAGTTTCAGATAGTTCAATTCATTTTCATTAAGACTCTAGGTTGAGTTGCACCGCCAGAAATCAGAAATGTCAGAAAAAAAGTACAAAAGATGATGCACAATACGTCTTACTTTGACAGTTACAGTAACTGAATCGGTTAGGCAAATATTGTCAAATAGTACAAAGTAAACGTAACTACAACTTGACACTAATTTCAATTTCGGTGCAACTAAGCCTAAGTTAAATTCTTGCACCAAGAATGTAATTTTGCCACACTTGATTATTTAAACTTTGCAACCAAAATGTGGAAAGTTAATATCGTTGGACGCAACACGTTGGGCAAATACCAACATGTTGGCAGCGCCCCAAGCTCGCTCGTTAACTGTGGACTAACAGATTTGTTCTGGGTTCACTGTGTATGCCTATAATCTCCAAAACTAATGTTTACTTTTTTTGTGATTGTCTTTTAATTTCCCCAGTTACAGTCAAATTAAGAAAATGAGGTATATTACCGTAAAATTGAAAATGTATACGGTTAGATTGAAATCTGTCTCGCGAGGTTGTCGAGAAATTATTTCTCGACAACCTCGCGAGACAGATTTCAATCTAACCGTATACATTTTCAATGGTTTGTGCAGTTGACAATTATTGTCAACTGCACAAACCATTAACAAATTAACCCATGGTTTTTCAAGACTCTTAAAATTACGCACACAACCACATGACAGTATGGATGCCTGTAAGTGGTCTTTCCAGTGGGACTAACCAAATTACATATATTTTTTCATCATCATTAAAAACTAAACTACCTTAAAAAAAAACTTTACAATCTATCGACGTGAAACCGTCAAATTGTCAAATGACATGAAACGGAACGCACCTAAAAATCTGAGCCGGTTCATGATCTTTTATAAGTTAATAGCCCACTATTGTGTGGCCTTCGAGTCTCACGATTCTTAGCTCGGTCTACCCCGTAAGGGTCAAAGACGTGATTCTGTATATCTACATACTTCACAAAACGATACTTTGATGCAACATGTTAAGTTAAGCAATGTGTTGGCAGCGGACCAGAGTTTAACGACACAGATTAACTTAATCGGCGTAATGTCTTGGGTATTTAACTAGATAACCGGGCTATTAGGCTAAGCGCCTTCTATTTTTCATGGCACAGTTACTCTATGTTTGTTTGTAAACTCTTTATGCTCTTTAAGCTGAAAAATTAAGAAGTTCTAATCATAGATTAATCTATGAGTAGAACTTCTTAATTTTTCAGCTTTAGTTTACGATTAAGTTACTATTAGCTTGTAGCTTTGAGATTTACAATAACTTAATGCAATTCTGTTATTAATTTTGACGTGAAAAAGGTTTTCAATAAATAAATTTTGAATTTAGTAATGTCGTACAGCAAGAAACTGAAAGTGAATGAAAAATAAAAGTCCCTATGTGTGTTTTCGTTCCATTGTTTACTTTTGATAAGATTTTTCTTAAATATTAAGAAGATTTTACATTTACACTTAAATTAGCTGTTTATTGACAAGATTGTAAGATAAGATCAATTTCTGTCTGTAAATTAACTTATAGTTACTTTTTGATTAATTATTGTATTATTATTCTTATAGTTATTGTATTATTAGTTTATTTATTACAAACTTTATTGCATAAAATTACAAAAAAATGTAAGTACAAATGGTGGACTTAACGCCATCATTCGTTAATGTATTACCAAAAAAGATGAGACAAATGAATAGAGCTTTTACAACCATAAAGTTAGCAAAAAAAAAGCATTTTTCCGACAACTTTATTTTTACATCTAAGTTAGTAACTTCATAACTTGACCAGAGTAACCTTTCAATTAGATTAGACCACAATTGTACCACGGAACCAGAACAAACAAGAAAAAATGCGGTCATATATCATAACTTATTTTTTCTTTTTTAGACGTAAAAACTAACCGAATCGCATCAATCGCACGATACGTGTAATGTGTGAGTAATGTACGGAGTTCCGCTACAGAGGAACTAAACATAGAGACCAAGTAGTATTGCTAAATTATAGTAAGTCTCTACTCTGTACTCTAGCAGCTAGGGTCTAGCTAGTATTTAGGGCATGTAGGTTATGCCTTTATAGTATTTTTTATCCAATATTTTAGGTTTTACAATTTGATTTTAGATGGTGCGTTCGACAAATATAATTTTTTTAAATTTATAGCTGGAGAGATTATAAGATCCATTGTATCAGAGCTTGAGTTTACGTTTCTTTTCAGACTCTGTAGCTCCTATTATGATTATTATTAAAGAAACAAAAGTCGTCTTTTAAATTAGTATCAGCAAGTGAACAAAACATAGTATGGATGAAATAATAAATAAAATTATCAAGCCAAATCATACAGGAGTATGTACGGTACGTATCAAAGTCAAAGTAAAGTCAACATTCCAACGACTTTGCTTTGTTTCAAAACTGGAGCAAAAACACGGCTGTAGTCATGACTAATTAATTCAATAATATGTTGGTGTGTAAATAAAATATGTACTTATTTAAGTGTAGTGTAATTTTATTATTTAACTAAAAAATACAACTCAATGTATCTCTACGGGACAGCTTTACTATAGAAAAATCGGTCGCAGAAAAAAAAACTGAAACAAACTGAAATTTCCGTGCATTACCCGCAGTAATGTTATAATGTCTCGGTATTTCTTTGCAGAGTTAAACGTAAATTTCGATGCACATAAGACTCAACATAACGAAAAGTAAAACCGCATGATTAAAATCAATTACGTATTTTCAATGCGCCACCGCCAGGAAGTTGCCGAAAATTACAACTGCTTTAAAAGACGTAATAGAAGTTCACAAAGTACAAAACATACCTTTTGCGACATTTATGTGATACAGGAACGTGCAATAATAACTTTTATTTTTAACAAGTCACACTTTTTACTCGTAGCTACGTTTTCACACTACGCTCCGTCATATTTCTATATGCATACGTACTTTTTAACCCGACTGCAAAGGAAGGGTTATGTTTTTCGCGCGTATCATTTACACTCGATAGCTCAAGTGTTTTTAGGTAAGTGCCTTTAAAAAAGTGCCCAAACAGCAGTTGCTAATAGGTGCTATTATTGAAAGTGAAAAAAAATGTTAGTTTACTGCAATGCAAAGAGCATATCATAAAGGTTTTAAAAGTGTATAACATTGCCCTTAATATTTACATGCAGTCGAGTTTCTTAGTTTTCTTTTACGACTTGTGAACCTTTTTCGTTCTAGCGAATTCCAACCATTTCTTTTCAAAGTCTCTAAAGTCGTCGTCTTCCCACCGAGAAAAAAACCCAAAATAACCCTATTTAGATCCCTATCGAAGTTAAGTACGTGACCTAGTCTCTACATAAATATACTCCGTGGTTCAGCACGATTCGATCTAATGGCACGAAAATGATCGATGAGCACTGTTCACTGACGGAACCAAGGACGCTGTATAAATCTCGATTATTTCAGCGTGCGACACGGGATCCTTAAACATGTATTTGATGCGACAGCTTGATTTAGAAAGGTACGACCCTTGTAAATCTGACAGCTGTTTCGCAACTAAAATATGAATCCGTGACATCGCAAGAATCGTAATAATAAAACAAAGAATTTGCTTTGCCGTCTAATAAAATTTATTTGCAAAAACATGCAATTTGTGAAGGTTTGGTCTTGTATCTTGATATTTATTTCAATCCCTCTGACTTCATTCAATTTAGATTGGTCGGTATTAAAAGTAACTTATTATTGACTTATCACACCAAGTAATTTGCATCTTCTTGGCGTGTCGATGCCATTCCAACGATCCATTCAAATTGTACCCGAAAACTGTTGGGTCACTTTCACAGCCTCATCGGTGGCCGCCATCAGGTCAACCAGAGTGCAGGTGTTAGGGCACAGGGGGCAGGATAATTTACATGTTCAATACTTAAATAAAATCACTATCAAAGCAAAAATTGGTTCTTTTCATGCTTTCTTTTCGAGCGTATAGTATAGCACTGGTGTAAGATTATATTTTGAAATACCATTGTACTAAATATTAAGTTATTTACAAGCCTGACAACCGGCACCATCTCATTGACTATACATTTCTTGTACTTTTGACTTTGTTTAGAAGTTCTCAGCTCTCTTTGTTGTCATTGATTGAATTTTGAAACTAATATCAAACTTGCTTTGTACGTTACTGTTTTATCTGATTCTCGTATTGGTTCCCTTCTTAGGTTTATATTCTTCTTTCTTCTTCCTGTTTAAGAGCCATCCTTTTTTAGTGTCATTACGTGGAATGAATCACATGGAATGACTTACTTGCCGATATTAATGGAGTGGTTTTGCCATTTGTCTTTTATCTTCGTTCTTTGGTATAGACTCGTCTAGCGTTGATGAATCCGAACAGAGAAGGTTATGTGTTCATTATAATATAAATTTCCATTACGTTGAGCAAGAATTTTCATTTTACTCTATGAAAAGGTTTTGAGAATAAATGGCGAGGAAATGAATGATAAGCACAATTTTATACTCAGTACAATAGAGTTAGGATATTTTTCTTAGATATTTTTTGATTAGTCGGTCGACTTAAAAATTGCTCTGCATTTTGATTGAAATTATTAGCATTTGTTAGTTTTTCTTTTGTTTTAAAAAGTGAAATGTTTTTAAGGTGCATGTATGAGTCAGGATGTGTGTCGTTAGAAGTAAAGTTTTTTTTGAAGTTTCTAACCCTTTCGGACACTAAACGTGGCAAATAAGTTTAACATATCACCTAACTCTCTTTAAAACCAGAGTGAATAGGCTGCTTCTGGGTAAACTCGCTACATCGTAGACCTCATCTCTGTCCTCGGGCAAGATTGTGGTCAAGAGCTAACCCATCTTTAATATAAAAAAAAACTGTTAACTCCGCGTTGTAACGTTTGTAACGTTTAATGTCCTCGAAAGGGTACCTTACTATGACTCATTCATCTTATATGTAATATACAATGAATTATCATCTCCATTTTATTGATTAAAGTTATCGATTCTATATAGATGCAGGAGGGTCTGACTTTATTCATTCAACACCCGCGCACATTAAATCTCGAGGTGTCGACTTGTCAAACCAAACGCATAAACACCGTGCTAACAACCTTCGAACATAAATCATTGGGATTTCGGCCGCGAAGCCTTTAACGTGAAAATACGTAGAGATTCACTCGTAAAAGGCGAGTTTTTCCACTTTTATTGCGTCGTATACGTGAATACGTGGGAATGGAGCCTAGCGCCCTTGCCACGTGACGCCTGGACTGGTTATCTGTACATAAACTGAAACTACCCGTTAATCCCGATCCCCATTTTATTAAGCATGAATTCTTAAAGCCTCCTAGCTTCGTTGTACATTTTACAGCCTCTTTACTAGCCCTTTTTGATGGCGCACGTAAATACTTATCTTTTTGTCCTATTTACCTGACTTTTAACGAGATTTTCGACGTCTAATCCTTATTACCGCGTTACCTCAACTCCTTATCTTACGCCACGAAGAATCCTGGGATCTAGCCATCTGACCATCACACACAACACCTCAGCTCTCACCGATCCAATCGATCATAAACAATCGCCTGTTGCGTTGGGGACACGAGGTTCACTCACCGGGCAGCAAGGCCAGCAGCGCCAGGGCCAACACACAGGCCATGGCTGCGACGCGCGGGCATACCACACCCGCGCACGCGTCGCTAGCACGCCGGCGCGCTCATGCGACCCGCTAACGTTCGCGCGGCCGGCCCGAGCGGCACCCGCCACGGGACTGGGCGCGCCCGCCCCCCTCACCGCCGAGCTACACCCCCCCGCCTCCTCGCCCTACACCCCCGCTGCGCAGTTTCCAGGTGCGCGCCGCCCGACCTGAGCCCTGCCCCTTGAAAAACCCCGTAGAAATTACTTACCAGAAGAAAACTATTCATTGCCTCTTTTTGTTATACCTGTGATTAAGCCTATCATGATGACGAAGCAATAAATGGTTAGCCCCATTTTTGCACAATTGACGGGGATTGAGATAAAGTAGGGCAGCGGGCTCAAGGTCGGTGCAGCCCTCGGCCGGGGATGTCGCTCGCCGACTTGTAATCTTTATGCGCCCTTGACGGCCCTTCGCAAAAGTTGCGCCGATCCTCTCTAGAATATTAAAGCGTGCCTCCTATGCACATCATAGAACGTTCATTAACAATTCTGAAACTCTATTAAACTTTAAATGTACTAGGATACCGTTTCACCCAAGGGATTTTAATAATTAGCCCAGTTTCGCCGCTCTGTCAATTATGTTCCAACTTTATGGAGGTTTTACTACCAGAATTGCACGAAAATTGAATACAAACTAGTGCATCTAAAATTGATCGACTGAACCCGTCATCCATATTTACTTACTAAAATAAATATATTGCGAAACTAGAATGATGTGCTTAATGATCTCGATTAAAGCTCTATTATCAAATTCAATTCTGTAGCAATGTTACACAAATTAATATTTTAATGAACTCACATTACATTTCAGTTAAATTACAAATTGACCACAAAATCACCTGTCATCGCATTCATTCAATGTCGGTAAACACAAAACACTATAAAAACTGGCGCCCAACGTGTAACCATAGCACCACGTTGGGTGCCAATGTTTTATAGTTACTATATTTTCTGTGTTTTCAATGTTACCAGGAATTTATTTAATTTCGTTTGAAAATTTGATATAAATATTAACATACTTATTTTATTGTAAAAAATAATTATGATTTTTAATTATTTTTACTATATATTTTGCAGTTTATTCGTCAATTTTAAAACGACGAAAACTACACTAAACATTTTAATAATAATTTTAGTGCCCTGTTTGCCCTTGAGTCAGTTTAATTTATTATTTTCATTCATAATCTAATAATAAACTTGTTTAACATTCACTTTCTCTATATGCTCACATAGAAGCATAGTTAATCTGAATAATTCTGTGAATGGAGAGCAATTTAATTTCGATTCCATTTAGCTAGTGCTACTAGATCGTTTAGAACTATTCGTGCGTCCGTTAAGCTGCCATAGCTTTAATTAGTTCAGTCTGAGAGCAATTACCATGACTACAGTTATGTATGTGATTGGAGTTATGTGCTAGTATACAATAAAGTACATGCCATATGTGGCAAAGCACACAACCGGTTAGCGATTAACGTGTAGAACCAATATCCCCGAACCTTTTAAATAGCTCTGAAAATAAAATGATTGTAGCACTTTGTAACTTGTTCGAAGCAAATCGTAGCATGTCGGAGCCCAGCCCATCATCGTAGTTGTAGCACTGTGTAGCTTGTTCGTAGCACATCGTAGCATGTCGTAGCCCATCATCATAGTTGTAGCACTGTGTAGCTTATTCGTAGCACATCGTCGCATGTCGGAGCCCATTATCGTAGTTATAGCTAGTGATGTGCCGTTCCCGGGAACGAAGGAATATTCCCGGAAACGAAGGGAACGTTCCCGGGAACGTTCCCCAAAAATGGAAATATTGGGGAATATTGCAATAAAAATGTATAATTGCGATTTTTATTACTTCTAATATAATAAAATAATCTAAATACATATCCTCAGATACTAATTACAACATTTTTTTCAAAAATCTTCAATATTCCCTACTTTTCGGGAACGTTCCCGGGAATATTTCCAAATTTCCGGGGAATATTCCCGACTTATGGGGAACATTCCCTTGTTTCTGGGAACGTTCCCTCAAAAGCTGGAATTGACTTTATAGGATTACTAGCTTTTACCCGCGACTTTGCCCGCGTAAGTTTCACTTAGATAAATTGTAGATTGTTAGGTTGGTCCCACACTGCGAATATTAATCTGTAACGTAACATTTAAAGATTCGATTGTGCGTATTAACATTACAAGACCTATACCTCTCACAGAACATTCTCCGATTTGATTTTGATTTTGCCATTTTTTGAGGTTTTGATTTCAAAAGGTCCACATTCGCAAAATATCATTTTCGCACAAGGTTACTTGCGCAAAAGGTCTACTTTCACAAAATGTCACTTTTGCAAAAGGTCACATTCGCAAAACTTCACTTTCGCAAATGGTCACTTTTGAAAAAGATCACTCTCGCAAAAGGTCACTGCTTATGTTCACAAAATGTCACTTTCGCATGGTAACTTTCGCAAACGGTCACTTTTTCAATGTTACTTTTGCAAATGGTCAATTTCATATAAAGTAACTTTTGCGAAAGGTCACATTCGCACAAAACGTCACTTTCACAAAAGGTCACTTTCGCAAAATGTTATTGATGCAAGTGTCACTTTCATATAAGGCAACTTGCGCAAAAGTTTACATTTGCAAAAGGTCACTTTCGGGCATTCTGCGAAGAAGATGTTACGAGAAAGAGATATTTTACGACATTTTGCGAAAGATACATTTTGAGCCTAAGCCAATTTTTTTAATACAATGATGAGGTAACTTTTTTTTCATAAAAGATGAGTTTGCTCTTGACCACAATCTTGCCCGAATAATTGCATAATTTTTTTTTATTAACTTTTTTTTTTGTATCTATTACAAGTCCATGCTGGGCAAAAGCCTCCCCACTCTCTTTCCATGTGTCCCTATGTCTGGCCTTTTCTATCCACTTTCTGTCGAATGCTTTAAGTTCATCTGACCATCTTTTCTTCGGCCTTCCTCGTTTTCTGTGCCCATCAGCTGGGACCCAGGTTTTATTAACAGATAACTTTTTTTTATTGTATTAAAGATGGGTTTGCTCTTGACCACAATCTTACCCGCGGACAGAGATGAGGTCTACGTTGTAGCGAGCCCACCCAGAAGTAGCTTATTTACTCTGGTTTTAAAGAGAGAGTCAGGCTGTATGTGCTCGGGACAACGCATGTAGAGAGTTCCATTTCTTTAATTGCGCGCTTGGTGCTTGCGGGGGGAATATTAACCAAGAAAGGATGATAGCCCGCCGTGCATCTGGACATAAGGTTAGGCGGTATGAGCTCATACGGCTCATGAGCACACGCCTCAAAGTACAATCGGTCGAAAACCGACAACTCCATACAAAACAGACAGACAGACAGGCAACTTTTAGACGATGAGATTTGGTTCTGGGTTTCACCGAATCCGAAGTGACCAATTGGTACTTTGCCGAGTCATCCCAAAGTTCACTTTTGCAAATGACATCTTCGCAAAAGGTTACTTCCGCATGGCAACTTTCACAAACTGTCACATTTATAGATGGTTACATTTGTAAAATGTCACTTTCGCAAAAGGTCACTTTTGTATAAGGAAACTTACGCAAAATGTCACTTTCGAAAACGATTACTGTGGATGCGGATGTGACATTTTGCAAAAGAGACATTTTGCGAAAGTGGACCTTTTGCACAGGTGACTTCATGCGAAGGTGTCTTTTTGCGAAAGTGTCATTTTGCGAAGGTGTCCTTTTGCAAAAGTGACATTTTGCGAATTTAGACTTTTTGCACAAGCAATTCTTTGCGAAAGTGACATTCTGAAAATGGCATAATCAAAATCGAATCGGTGAATGTTCGTCAGTGTGGGCATATTGTAATGTAATGCGCACAATCGAATCTTGAAATGTTAAAAAGCAGCCAGGGAGCAACTTTAAATGGCAAAACAATGGTTAGTAATAGTAACAATCTTGACATTCAATTTGAAAATAATAAAATAGAAAAAGTGACGCATACTAAATTTCTGGGTTTTTATATAGATGAACTTTTAAACTGGAAAGAACAAGTAAATCAAATTTGTAAAAAGTTGGATAGGTTTGTATATGCATTAAGAAGGATACGACAAACAGTTTCAATAGAGGCAGCTTTGCACGCATACCATGGCTATGTGTCCTCGGTTTTAAACTATGGATTAATGTTATGGGGTAATTCCGTAGAAGCTGACAAAGTTTTTAAACTGCAGAAAAAGTGTGTACGTGCGGTATCTAACGCGTGGTATTTAGAAAGCTGTAAGCCCTTATTTAAGAACCACAAAATATTACCTTTACCGTGTATGTATATTAAGCATTTATGCTGTTTTGTAAAAGAACATCCGCATTACTTCCCATTATTTTCGCAAGTATCTAATAGACAACTAAGACCGAATTATAATTATAACTTATATCAACCACTTGCAGGGAAATATATTTATAAGAAAAATGCGTACTACATGTGCATCCAAATATTTAATAAACTACCAAATAGCATAAAATCGTTAGATATAAAAAAGTTTAAAAAAGCATTGACAGAATGGTTGTTTGATAAAAGGTTTTATAGCATTAAAGAGTATATGGACGGTAAACATTAATTCAACTAGATATATGACTATTATTCTCTCTGACGTTTGGTTACTATTAATTTTTGATTTTTTTCTTTGTAATATAAATATAATTATTGTTATTTAATTAAATTTTGAATATAATTTTAGTGTATGTACCTATAAATATTAACATTTGCACGCCTGCATGCAGGTTGGTTACATTTAAACTTAAGATCTGTGTAAATTTAATGTAATCTATGCAAATAAATGATTCTATTCTATTCTAAAATGTTTGATACTATTTATCTAAGCAAAACTCACGCGGGCGAAGTCGCGGGCAAACGCTAGTAATCTTATAAAGTCAATTCCAGCTTTGCAAGGAACGTTCCCAGACACGGGAATGTTCCCCAAAAATTGGAAACATTCCCGGGAATAGTCCCCGTTCCCGTTTCCGGGAATATTCCCGGGAACGGAAATTTGGGAACGGCACATCACTAGTTGTAGCACAGTGTGGCTTGTTCGTAGCACATCGTAGCATGTCGGAGCCCATCATCGTAGCTGTAGCACTGTGTAGCTTGTTCGTAGCACATCGTAGCATGTCGGAGCCCCGTCATCGTAGTTGTAGCACTGTGTAGCGTGTTCGTAGCACATCATAGGAAGCTGAAGGCCATTGTAGCATACGAATCCTAACTTCCTAACTAATATTATAAAAGCGAAAGTGAGTTTGTTTGTTTGTTGGTTTGTTTGTTTGTTACCTCTTCACGCTTCATGTACTGAACCAATCTTCCTAAAATTTTGCATACACATAGTTAGAAGTACGGAGAAGGACATAGGTTACCTTTCATCCCGGGAAAAAGTTCCTTTTGAGAGAAATTCTGCCATGACCGTGCAATAATAGAAAAAGTTCGAATTTTTCAAAAAACCGTCCTAGTAACATGGGCATTTTTGTAAACTATAAGTCCTATCAACATACATCCAATGGCATTATTATAGAGAATTTAATGAAGAACATATTCGTTTTTGACAATATTTGCGTAGCTTTTAACGTTTTCATAAAAAATGAGAAAAACCACGATTTGGTACATAAAAGTGTTTCTATATCAATATTAAAGTACATATATGAAAGCTACATTCTTGCAAAGTTTCATGCTTTCTTCCGGATGGGACCATAAAATCGATTTTTGTTAGGATAAGGAACCGTACTAATAGTAGTTAGTTACATATAATTTATTTCATTGTTATCCTTGAGGCTCGAGGGATTCCTTAGATTGAATTTGACTATTTGTGTTAGGAGAAAAACAGCTGGTACTTTGTTTTTCATCGCTCTAGTGTGGCCTATATGCATTTATTTATTTCTCTCTCTCTCTCAGCCAAAAGATGTCCACTGCTGGACAAAGGCCTCCCCCAAGGATTTCCACAACGACCGGTCCTGCGCTGCCCGCATCCATGCGCTACCATTACCATTTATTTATTTATTTAACCTTTATTGCACAAGTACAATGTATGGCGCAATAGGTGGTGGTGGTAAACAGTCAACCTATGGGATTTTGACCTTTGTCTATATGTATATGTGTTGTGTATGTGTGTATGCATATACAATACATCAAAGGTATATTATAAGCGTTTATATAAATATACAGGGCGCAATATCTCACACCAAAACCCAGGGAGCCACAGCACAGCACGGGACGGGATGAAATGAAATTATATAATCATGTTTCTTTTTGCATGAAATCAGCATAGCTTAGTTATGAGCAAACGCGAGCGAGATGTAAGCTGATTGCGGTTAAAATATCATACATTTACTGATTTTTTCATTTCATTATTATACGCTTTGTAGTTCAATCAGGATTTAGTAAATTTACTCTGTCAAAATAATAAACCTTTGTTTCAGGACTCCGTAAGTTGAAAGGAATAAAACGAAATTCTTTCAAGATTACTTTGATTGTATTGTAGAACATTTTTGTAAATAAATTAGTATAGTTTAATGGGACGGGTGCGGTGAAGTATAGGAGTTGGTTGGTTTGCTATGAATGCCTGGCAGAGTCGCCATTTGACGATGAGACTGTGATTCAATTCAAACGAAGCTCGGTTGGCTTTAGTTAACTGGACTGACTGTCATACATTATATATTCAGATTCAGTTTTTCTATAATTTTCTACTATGATTCAGTTTTTGACGACCTCCGTGGTCTAACGGCCATCCCGTCCCGGTCCCGGTCCCGGGTTTGATCACCTGTCGGGTCAAGATGGAAATTGATCTTTTTCAGATTAGAATGTCTTTGATGTTTATCAAAGATTATTATGTTTATTTGTTTGTTTGATTTTTTGTTTGAGTATATATACTTATGTATTTGCATTGAGTTAATATCCATAACAAGTTTCGAACTTACTTTGGGGCTAACTCACTCTATATGATTTGTCCGTATATATTTATTTATTTAGTTAAATACAAAACTCTAATATCTCAGATCTAAAACAGTACATTCTGGAAGCGGATGGAAAACAATAGAGATTTCTCAAGTGTGTCCCGTTAAGGATTACGAACTAGAAGTCCGGACAAGCTACACTTAGAACTTGGAGGTACACAATAAATTTCAGTGCACAATGGAGTTTGAACGAATTGCCATGGGATTTGTCTCAGCGGAATCCGAGTGGTAAGCTTAGATTATCTCAAACCACTATTTTCATTTGCAGACTGCAATGCAAATAGTGCTTTAGAAATGTCAAGTCTAAATTATTTCATGTAAATCTTGCTACGAGTATAATATCTCTTACAATTCAAACATAAACTAATGAATTGAGAATATTGATGAGATAATAAACACGAATAATAATTAAAATTTGTAAAAACACATTAGGCGCCAATTTTTTGAGACGTTGTTCTAACAACGTGTCAAAAAATTGGCGCCTAATGTGAAATGTGTGTAATGTGTGTGTGTATTTATTAGTACCTATCTATAGGTACTAATAAATATGGGAAGACCTTTGGGGAAATTACAACCGGGGTGGTTTCATTGTGTCTTCCCTAAAGGTCTTCCCATATTTATTAGATACCTACTTTTCCAGTGGAATAAATACGACTATGTCATGCAAAAATTTCACGTTGTTTGAGATTAACAGTTGGTTTATCTCATAAGTAACTACTCTTGATTTTTAAACTAACTGCGCCTCAGGTTCCTTTCCTCGGAATTTCAGGATAAAATAGTAGGTACTCTATGCCTCAGATGCGTCTCAAAGATGGTACTAAGGCATAGAGGTCTTATAGAGTTCTTGTTAGTTTAGTACTATTTTTTGGATTTTCAGACAAAATTGAGACACTATATCTACGTTTGTAATTAGTGGAATCGATCCCCTGGTTATAATATACCCGTGTACTAAATTTCATTGAAATTAGTAGATTTTGCGTACACATACTCACTCAAACACATCCAAGCTTTCGCATTCATATGGGAAGTGGTGATACGGGATCGAATATCCGAGCATATTTAACATATAAATATTTATCAATTATCAATTAGAATACTTAATCTTAAACCTTTAGTTTTAATTTCTGCGAATTAAAAAAAAATGTACTAACTAATACTAAAACTTCACACCTGTACGTGAATAATTATGTAATTTTCCTTCCTGTATTTACACGTGCGTCCATTAATGCTTTGTTTTTCCGCCTCCTGTAATGTACTGTTATCCACGGGCAAGATAATCCCAGAAAAGCGACTGTTCTGTGAAAACGGATGATTAATTACGGTATGTATATGTGCTAGTAGTTAGTGATAAAGAACTAAAATTTGTAACATCATCGTGAACTCTACTACTATTAGTAGGTACTGTTTATTTTATTTTATTATAGGTAGGCTAAATCATTGACATGGAAGTAAATAAATTAATAGTAAAAAAAACTTCTAAAAAAAAGCTGTGGCAACACTAATATCTTGTCTTGTCTGTGGACGTGACAGTTGCTGTCGCGGTGACAGCAGAGGAGAATCATCT